>CM038671.1:422999518-423463876 GCA_021605145.1 Aegilops bicornis | reverse complement strand
CCCCACTGGGCAAGGGGTGCACCTAACCCACCTACTCACTCATCAATTACGGTGTTCAGCTGACTTGCACAGAAAGACCCCTATTGTTTAGTAATTTGGCGCCCCATCTTTTGACGGTACGCTTTTCTTCCTCGCTGCTTCCCGCAAATGATGTGCTTCAGACTTCTGAACACGAAATGGCAATACTTAGAATCCAATTCTTGCTAGTCAGTCTCACCTTCGCTTAGTTGAGGGATACTAACATCACCATCTGCACTGAGGAATATCTGAGATTTCTCAGGGTTCACATGCATGCCCCAGCCACCACGTTCGAAAGCTTCCTGTCGAACCAGCTCCTATTTCAATCCGTGCTGGACCGATCGATATACCAATAATAAAGTCTCCAGTCAACTGGTGGAATACATCGCATCAACAACGGAGAAATAAAGAAGTGTCGGGGAGAAGCAGCCGAGCTCATTCCCTTCGCTTCCTGGGCCCAAAGCAGTGCTTTGTTTCCTGGCCAAATCAAGGATTTGGGGCTGATTGCAAAAGATATTTGAATAGAAAGATAGACCCATCCATCTATCCAGATATCTAAAAAAGAATCGATTTCGATTTCATGAAACCTTTGATTCAAAGACCTGCGCTTCGCCCCCCCCCCCCGCTCATGAAACTGAGAAATAATCCTATACTTCCAATAACCCACTACTTCCTCCACGGATGGTACATGGCAGGCATCTGCCGGAACTAGAGGCAAGCACTTTTCAATCAATTACGAGAGGCATTCGCTTCTCTGATCTTTAAGGGAAATGAGACTAACTGTGTTGACTAGTCCACTGCCGATCAAATCAACTGGTCAGTTAGGAACTCTCCCATTCCATTTGCATATCACTTTAAGTTTTTGTCAAAGCGATGACAAATCAACCAATTGGATTTCATTGTCCATCCACTTCCCTAGTAATGAAGTGAACTGGTGACGACTCGAGCGACTCTAACGAGTCTTCCGGAGTTGTTGTTGCTTTCCTGGAAGGGAGATCGGTCTCCTCGATCCTTCCCTCAAGTGATCGGTCACTCCTCGCCAACCTTGTTCTGAGTTGGGCGCCTATACCAATCCAATTTCCTAGAACTGGGATCTGAAACCCGGATCAGAAAATGCATATCACGATCAGTGGCACAGGGCACTGGTTGACTTGAGCTAAAACTCAGGTCGCCTGAAAGGGCATGCCTGAAGGAGATTTGCTTCTCAATCTCTGTTTTCTGGTGGGGTGCATATCTATATGGCCGGACATTGACTGGCACTGCACCTGGCACCAACGGAATTTGGTGGTCACAACAAATATCGAGACTGAGATGCTGCTTGGAGTCTTCGTTCTCTAGGGCAGAGCTCACTACCACTCATTATCGGAGGGATACGTAATAATACTAAGCTATTCTTCGATTTCCTTGCTTGCGAGATCAAAAACTGGGTGAAGGTAATGACCAGTTAGCATCTCTGATACAGGATTACTTTGAGGGACTATTCACCTCAGAAGTCCTAGCTCCCGACCCTGGGCTACTGGGGAAAGTAAACAGGCGAGTAACTGAAGAAATGAACGCAAGCCTCTTGGCTCCGTTCACGGCAGATGAAGTAAAGGCAGCACTCTGAATTCATACGAGAGTTAGGTACAGTAATTTTCGTAATCAAAATAATTATGTCATCTCAAAATAACATGGCCAAAGAAAGTTCATCCCTACAAAATCATATAGTTAGGCTATGCTTCATTTTCGTCACACAAAGATGTTCCCAACTTCTATACCCCCGATGACAAGCCAAGCAATTATTTCATACTTAAATAATCTCAAACTTTTTCAACCTTCACGCAATACATGAGCGTGAGCCATGGATATAGCACTATGGGTGGAATAGAATATGATGATGGGGATTGTGTGGAGAAGACAAAAGGAGAAAGTCTCACATTGACGAGGCTAATCAACGGGCTATGGAGATGCCCATCAATTGATGTCAACATGAGGAGTAGGGATTGCCATGCAATCGAATGCACTAGAGCTATGAATGCTCAACAAAAGAAAACTAGTGGGTGTGCATCCAACTTGCTTGCTCATGAAGACCTAGGGCGTTTGAGGAAGCCCATCGTGAGAATATACAAGCCAAGTTCTATAATGAAAATTCCCACTAGTATGAAAAAGACAACTTATGAGACTCACTATATGAAAAACATGGTGCTACTTTGAAGCACAATATATGAGACTCACTACATGAAGAACAAGGTGCTACTTTGAAGCACAAGTGTGGAAAAAGAGATAGTAGCATTGCCCTTTTTTTGGGCCTTTCCTTTTTTTTTGGCCTCTCTCTTTTTTTATTTGGGCAATGCTCTAATAATGATGATCATCACACTTCTATTGATTACAACATAAAGATTACAACTCGAAACTAGAACAAGGTATGACTCTATATGAATGCCTCACGTGATGTACCGGGATGGTGCAATGAATCAAGAGTGAGATGTATGAAAATAATGCATGGTGGCTTTGCCACAAATACGATGTTAACTACATGATCATGCAATGGCAATATGACAAAAGTAATGTATGCCATAATAATGATGAACGAAATGGTGGAAAGTTGCATGGCAATATATCTCGGAATGGCTATGGAAATGCCATAATAGGTAGGTATGGTGGCTGTTTTGAGGAAGATATAGGAAGGTTTATGTGTGATAGAGCATATCATATCACGGGGTTTGGATGCACCGGCGAAGTTTGCGCCAACTCTCAATGTGAGAAAGGGCAATGCACGGTACCGAAGAGGCTAGCAATGGCGGAAAGGTAAGAGTGTGTATAATCCATGGACTCAACATTAGTCAAAAGAACTCATATACTTATTGGAAAAATTTAGAAGTCATCAAAAATCAAGTACTACGCGCATGCTCCTAGGGGGATAGATTGGTAGGAAAAGACCATCGCTCGTCCCCGACCGCCACTCATAAGGATGCACAAGCCAGGTACACTTCATGTTTCAAATTTGTTACATAACTTTAACCATACGTGCATGCTACGGGATTTGCTAACTTCAACACAAGCATTTCTCAAATTCACAACTACTCAACTAGCACGACTTTGATATTATCACCTCCATATCTCAAAACAATTATCAAGCATCAAACTTATCTTAGTATTCAACGCACTCAAAAGAAAGTTTCACATATCTTGAATACCAAGTATATTAACATTAAGCAAATTACCATGCTATTAACGACTCTCAAAATAATCTAAGTGAAGCATGAGAGATCAAGTTTCTTTAAAACAAATCCACCACCGTGCTCTAAAAGATCTAAGTGAAGCACTAGAGCAAAAATTATCACGCTCAAAAAGATATAAGTGAAGCACTATGAGCAAAACTATCAAGCTCAAAAGATATAAGTGAAGCACATAGAGTATTCTATCAAATTTCAATTCATATATGGCTCTCTCAAAAGGTCTGTACAGCAAGGATGATTGTGCTAACTAACAAGAAAAGACTCAAATAATACAAGACGCTTCAAGCAAAACACATACCATGTTGGTGAATAAAAATATAGCTCCAAATAAATTACCGATGGAAGTGGACAAAAGAGGGGATGCCATCCGGGGCATCCCCAAGGTTTGACTTTTTGGTGTCCTTGGATTCTTTTGGGGGTGCCATGGGCATCCCCAAGCTTAGGCTCTTGCCACTCCTTGTTCCATAATCCATCAAAATAATTCACCCAAAACTTGAAAACTTCACAACACAAAACTCAATAGAAATCTCGTGAGCTCCGTTAGAGAAAGAAAACAAAATACTACTTTAAGGTACTGTAATGAACTCATTCTTTATTTATATTGGTGTTAAACCTACTGTATTCCAACTTCTCTATGGATCATAACCTATTTTACTAGCCATAGATTCATCAAAATAAGCAAACAACACACGCAAAACAGAATCTGTCAAAAACAGAACAGTCTGTAGTAATCTGTAACTAACACAAACTTCTGGAACCCAAAAAATTCTACCAAAATTAGAAGACCTGGAAAATTTGTTTATTGATCAGCAGCAATTAGAATCAGTATTTTATCACGTTCTGGTGATTTTTAAAAATTCGGGCACTGAGCACAAAGATTCTGGAAATTACAGCAAGATCAAATAACTATCATCCAAGAAGATCCAATAGGTTCAACTTGGCACAACCACTAATTAAAAGATAAAACCACATCTAAACAGAGGCTAGATGGATTATTTATTCCTAAACGGAACCAAAAACAAAAACACAAAAGAAAATTGGGTTGCCTCCCAACAAGCGCTATCGTTTAACGCCCCTAGCTAGGCATAAAAACAATGATAGATCTAGGTATTGCCATCTTTGGTAGGCAATCCATAGGTAGCTCTCATGATAGATTCATATGGTAATTTTATTTTCTTTCTAGGAAAGTGTTCTATGCCTTTCTTTAATGGAAATTGGAATCTAATATTCCCTTCCTTTATATCAATAATTGCACCAATCGTTCTAAGGAAAGGTCTACCAAGAATAATAGGACATGAAGGATTGCAATCTATATCAAGAACGACAAAATCTACGGGCACATAATTCCTATTTGCAACAATAAGAACATCATTAATTATTCCATAGGCTTTTTAATAGTGGAATCCGCAAGATGCAAGTTTAGAGAGCAATCATCAAAATCACGGAAATCTAGCAAATCACACAAAGTTTTGGGAATAGTAGAGACACTAGCACCCAAATCACACAAAGCATGAAACTCATAATTTTTAATTTTAATTTTAATAGTAGGTTCCCACTCATCATGGAGTTTCCTAGGGATAGAAATTTTCAACTCAAGCTTTTCTTCATAAGATTGCATCAAGGCATCAACAATGTGTTCGGTAAAAGCCTTATTTTGACTATAAGCATGAGGAGAATTTAGCACGGATTGCAACAAGGAAATACAATCAATTAAATATCAATTTTCATAATTAAATTCCTTGAGATCCAATATAGTGGGTTTAGCAACATCTCGATTCTTATTTCTTTCAATCCCACTTTTGTCAATTTCATCATCAAGATCTAAAAACTCAGAATTCTTAGAACGCCTTCTAGGTAAAGGAAGATCATATTCAGTTTCATCAAGATTCATATTGCAAAACAAAGATTTAATAGGGGACACATCAATAACTTTTAGATCTTCATCTTGATTTTCATAGGAATTGGAAGAACACGCTTTAATAAAGGCATCTTTGGAAGCACGCATCCTAGCGGTTCTTTCCTTGCACTCATCAATAGAAATTCTCATGGCTTTGAGAGACTCATTGATATCATGCTTAGGAGGAATAGATCTAAGCTTTAAAGAATCAATCTCAAGAGAAATTCTATCAACATTCCGAGCCAAATCATCAACTTTAAGCAATTTCTCTTCAAGCAAAGCATTAAAATTCTTTTGTGAATTCATAAACTCTTTAACACTACTCTCAAATTCAGAGGGCATCTTATTAAAATTTGCATAAGAGTTGTTGTAGGATTTTTCATAATTATTAGAAGGATTACTAGGATAAGGCCTAGGATTAAAATTCCCTCTATTCCAGGCAATGATCATGTATATAGGCATCACGTCCGAGATAAGTAGACCGAAACGATTCTGCATCTACTACTATTACTCCACTCATCGATCGATATCCAGGATGCATCTAGAGTATTAAGTTAAAAACAGAGTAACGCCTTAAGCAAGATGACATGATGTAGAGGAATAAATTCATGCAATATGATAAATACCACATCTTGTTATCCTCGATGGCAACAATACAATACGTGCCTTGCAACCCTTTACATCCTTTGGGTAAGGACACATAAGATTGAACGCAAAGCTAAGCACTTCTTCCATTGCAAGAACTACCAATCTAGTTGGCCAAACCAACCGGATAACTCGAAGAGACTTGCAAAGATAAATTAATCATACATAAAAGAATTCAGAGAAGAACCAAATATTTTCCATAGATATGCTGGATCATAAACCCACAATTCATCGGTCTCAACAAACACACCGCAAAAAGAAGATTACATCGAATAGATCTCCACGAGAGAGGGGGAGAACATTGTATTGAGATCCAAAAATAGAGAAGAAGCCATCTAGCTACTAACTATGGACCTGAAGGTCTAAAGTAAACTACTCACACTTCATCGGAGGGGCTATGGTGTTGATGTAGAAGCCCTCCGTGGTGGATGCCCCCCATGTGAGCTCCTAACAGTGCCCAAGATGGGATCTCGTGGATACAGGAAGTTGCGGCGGTGGAATTAGGTTTTTTGCTGCGTCTCTGATCTGTCGAGGGTACGTAGGTATATATAGGAGGAAGGAGTACGTCGGTGGAGCGTCAGGGGGCCCACGAGGCAGGGGGCGCGCCCCCACCCTCGTGACCGCCTCTGGCACTTCTTAGAGTAGGGTCCAAGTCTCCTGGATCACGTTCGGTAAGAAGATCACGTTCCCGAAGGTTTCATTCCGTTTGGACTCCGTTTGATAATCCGCTTTCTTCAAACACCGAAATAGGCAAAAATCAACAATTACGAAATTTGGGCCTCCGGTTAATAGGTTAGTCCCAAAAGTAATATAAAAGTGGAAAATAAAGCCCATTATAGTCCAAAACAATAAATAAAGTAGCATGAAGCAATAAAAAATTATAGATACGTTGGAGACGTATCAGACAGTTACACCTACTTTCCCCTACATCTGTTAGCCCACCACTGAAAGAGGTCATGCAACATACTCAACTATGCTAGAGCCCATAATAGTTTGTGGATGCAGACGGAAGTTTCTAGCATTAATAATCTTATGATCCCTTGACCCTGGGTGGCGAACCATAGGATGATCACACGAGTACTCCGGGATATCCTAGGACAACACTAGATTCTCCAGGTGCCCACAACAAATCCACCCAGATGTGTATTTAAATAGCCACCTTAAGTAAACCATTAATTAAAAATCTCACATCTGTCATGGATGCACTCAAACCCAATCCACATCTACTAGCATAGCATGAAAATATAAGCATAACATAGAAATAACTCCCAAAGGTTTGATAATAAAAGGGGCAATAGGTTCTACCTCATCATCTACTTCCCAAACCCACATGTTAAGAGATCCTACTCATGCAATGATTGAGGGGTGAAACTAATGCATAAAAACTGGGTATGAAAAGAGTATGATCAATGTGTTACTTGCCTTGACGATCCGCAAACCCTAGAGACTCAGTAGTAGCACGTCACAAGACTCAAAATTCTATCGCAAACAAACAATAGCATACATAAGCAATCAAGCAAAGATGCTGATAAGTGCATTTCCTATATATAATTTGGCACTCAAATTTGGCATCTATCGTGATATATTCATCCATTCTTGCTATGAATTGTGATATATTTGAATGAAAATCATATAAAAGATCATTTACTCGTCACTTGTTTCTTTTTGCGAGAAAAAGTGCGATGAGGCACTATAATCGTCAAGAGTCTATCCATGTTGCTATCGAGATGAGCATATGAAAGAAGAGAAGGAAGAGGGACATGTGTGTGATGACAAGAAGTAACCAGAGGGGCTAACTATAAAAGAAAGGGGATCTACTTGGGAAGGAAGAAGAAAGGAGGAGGGCCAAAGTAAAAAAATGGCATATCAGGGAGGGGATCAAAATCCCTAGCACGCCCCAATTATGGATCGGGCATGGCCACATATCTCTCTCCCTCACCCCTCCTCCTCCACCTTCGGCCGCCGCCACAGCCAGGCCGGCGTGGGGCGCGCCACTAGCTCCACCAGCGCAAAATGATCTATTGAAAGTATAGCGGGGTTTTTACGCCCCAAACTACGGATGTCGTGTTCTCCACAGGGACTAGGCGACGACGACTATGCTCGGCTAAAGCTAGGTAGCACAATTTTAAGAGATAAATGCAGAAAATAAGAATCTAAACTAACAATGATTGTTCCCGAAGACAATCCACAAAGAAAATGCAAAATAGCAAAGGGAGGTTCAGATATTACTCACTATCTTTTTGGTGTTTTCCTAGCACTTGAGAAATAAAAACTACAGGGGGCAACTTCAACAAAGGGAACTAACTAGACAAGAACACATATATGTATATAAAACTAGCAAGTACAAGACACACGGAAGGAAGAAGATTAGGGACAGCATACAATTATTTCACATCACATATACATGTCACATATGTCACTGGTACATAGCTAGCACATTGAACTTGAGATTAAAAAAACAATCACACCTCTGACTTCACAAAGAGCAGTCTCACTACAAAATAAAATCACATGTAGTAATCTGAATCGATACAACCCACAAACTGACAGTCACATATAAATCTAGCACAAAACAGTTTGCAATTGAACAAGTCTCAACACTAATTGTTCACTGGACACAACAATATGTTTTTTATGAATTAGACACACACAAGGAGCAGCAGAAGGAGGAGGTTCAGAACAAAGGTTCAGCAAGTGAGGAACAGCGAGGGGCGCAGGAGAGAAGAAGCAGCAGCAGTTTTGGGGAGAAGAGAGCAGCAACAGCAGCAAGGTTTGGGAAGAAGAAGGAGCAGGGTCGCAAGGGGAGATGGGATAGCAGCAAAGGAAAGTAGTAGCAGCAGTGTGGAGGCGCAGGGGAGAAGAGAGCAGCAGCAGTTTGAGGCGAGGGAAGAAGAGAGCAGCAGCAGGTTGCGTGGAAGGAGCAAGGCAGGTGGAGAAGATCAGCGGCAAGGGGGTGCAAGGAAAGACCAACAGCGTGGCGATGGGAGAAGAAGAAGCAGCAAGCAGTGGAGAAGGAGAGAAGCAGCAGCGCTAGGAGAGGGAGGAGGCAGGGGAAGGAGATGGCAGCGGCGTTGATGGAGAGGGCGCAGTGGAGCTATTGGATAGATGGCGCTGATGGTGGATGTGGTGGTACGGCAGCGTTGATGGAGAGGGCGCAGTGAAGCGGATAGTGGAAATGGATGGTGGTGCTGGTGATGTGCGACGGCGAAGTGGAGGGATGGCGCTGGTGGAGCTGGTGGCGCGCCCCACGCCGGCCTGGCTGTGGCGGCGGCCGAAGGTGGAGGAGGGGTGAGGGAGAGAGAGATGTGGCCAGGCCCGATCCAAAATTGGGGCGTGCTAGGGATTTTGATCCCCTCCCTGATATGCCATTTTTTTTACTTTGGCCTTCCTCCTTTCTTCTTCCTTCCCAAGTAGATCCCCTCTCTTCTATAGTTGGCCCCTCTGGTTACTTCTTTGTCATCACACGCATGTCCCTCTTCCTTCTCTTCTTTCATATGCTCATCTCGATAGCCACATGGATAGACTCTTGACGATTATAGTGCCTCATCGCACTTTTCTGCAAAAGAAACAAGTGACGAGTAAATGATCTTTTATATGATTTTCATTCAAATATATCACAATTCATAGCAAGAATGGATGAATATATCATGATACATGCCAAATTTGAGTGCCAAATTATATATAGGAAATGCACTCATCAAGTCCCCCCACACTTAAATCTTTGCTTGTCCTCAAGCAAAGGCATATGACAAGAGCAAGAACAATGAACAGTAAACTGACTAGAGAATGTCAAGTGAAGCAGATCTCTAAACAGTGCATGCTTTGGACTTGGCTAGTGAAAATTAATGGTTAAGAGTGCTACATATCAATAGGACACTAGTAAATTCGACCAATTGAAACTTTTGCAATGATAAACGAAGATTAGCAAGTTCAAATGCTGACTGTGCCAAAAGGTTCCTAAAGAGAGCATGATCCTGAGAACAAAAGGAACTTGAATTAAATCACTTATTTGCAGAAATATAACATTGTGGTCGAACCACTTATTAAAATTGAAGGAAGTAATGATAATATTTTATCGATCTCACCAAAGGAACATACCACCAATCCCGAGAACATGGTATACACCCGGCTCGACCAATTATTAGTTTTTTTGAGTTTGTCTCCCAAAAGGAACATACCACCGATCCCGAGAACATGGTATACACCTAGTTCGACAATTACATTTTTTTAATTATTAATTATTGTCCAAGCAAACCAGATTTCACATGCCACCGATCCAGGGAACATGACATGCTACTGTAGGTAGATTAGACTTTTTTATAAGATATACTTTTCTTTTGAACAAAAACAAGAATCGTCACTCAACCATGTCCGGTTCACATGCTACCAATCCAGGGAACATAGCATGCTAGTCCATAGTGGTAAAGTGATTGCTTTGAATGGGAACACACTTGGCACAAATACATCATTTAAACATAGTGATCTAGGTGTATCAAGGTAAATGCAGAAAATGATGGAGTTTTCTAGTGTACTAGGGATTTGAGCACTCAAAACTAATAACTTCCACTAATTTCAAAGAAAGCAAGCAGTATGTAGATCACTAGTTTACAAGGCATTCACAATTCAGTTCACATATTCACATCAAGCACCATATGTCAAAGGTAAAATTCAGTGGGACGACATTTAAGAAATGGCTCAAGAAACCCAAATATCAAATGATTTCAGCATGTATCAATGGATGATATATTAAGATTGGGGTCATGCAACAGCTCACCGGGATTTGATGTAGCACTCACTCGATAACTCTCTCATCCTCATGCATTGCGACTCCTCTCCTTTTGCTTCCTCATGCATGCTCCTGCTTCGCTCTTCTGCATGTGTGATCCTCTACTTCTCCTCATCACCATGCTCTGAATCCACCGGATCCCAAGGAATGTCACCTCGAACGTGGTGGCATGTAGTGAATGGTGCAAGAGCAAAACACGAAAGAACACTCCACAAAAGAGACAATGCAAGCGGTAGGGATAATACCCTCCAAGTCATCAATCGAATATCCAATTACATAAGCATAGCTATAAAGCACATGTTTAGGATGGTAGAAATCAGCAAGGTCAACACTAACATGAGGATGATATTTATCATTAAGCTCAAGACTAGCATGGCAAGGATATGTTTCATTTAGCATAGGACTAGCATGAGGAAAGTAACTGTGATCATCACAAATGAGAGTAATGCCACTAACAGGGTATATATCATCATATCCAAGCAAATACTTTTTCAAATCTACTTTAACAGATGGCATCATGCAATGCAAGGTAGTAGCAAAGAAATCATAAAGATGCATGTCATCGAGAGGATTGGATAAACTCGCTACATCACGCCTCTGTATGACGATTGGAAAATGTATTTCGGTTCTTCATCTTCAACTACAAAGAACTTCTTTTACTCTTCGGAGAGATAGAGATTGCGTCTTCAACTTGATCGCTTAGGTAGTCGATCTCTTGGTCATCTTGGATATGAAGTATCTCTTCCTCTGGACTCTCGCTATCTTGCTCAGCTGAATGTGAAGGTGTTGGAACCTCATACACCTCAAGGGATATCCGAGCAACACTCAGCTCAAGGAGGGAAGAGATAGTCCTGCCGGCGGTGATGTTCTTCTAAATCTTCCTTACTTCTTCCACTAGCTCCTTTCCACTCTTAATCTTCTTCATTTCCTCAAGTATCACCTTCCTAATAGGATCATCCTCGGCACTCCAAGTAAACTTCGAGACTCAAAAGTGTGAGCTTGTCTATGTCATCGAACTCATCTTGTGTGGGCACTTGCACATGAGATTGCACAATGTGTGCCGGAGTTGTTGGTTGACCAAATGGAGGACCATTTAACTCCATTGGACACATCTCCTGGTGTTGCGGTATATGAGTAAGAGGTGAATAAAACTGTTGTGGTGCATGGTTGTGGCTCTCCTCATTGTACCTAATTCCCTGCATATGATTACTAGAAGCAAACGGTGAGATCTCAGGGTTGTTGCTCCTATATGACATACTCGGGTTTTCAGGCCACCCATATGAGTAATTGTTTTGGTATGAGCTACGTTGTTGAGCGAAGCTCATGCCAAAACAATCTGGAGTGTGAGAGTAACCACGCTGACATTCACCGGGTGAATGGCCCTGAAATCCACAAATATGGCAAGTAGGAGCAACATAAGGATGGCCTATAGAACAAGGATCATAAGAGCTAGGTCTATCCTCAAAAACTACTTCTCGCTGCCGAGCTAAATCATCTAATTGATGGGAAATCTTACTTATCAGTTCTTGAATACTTTCCGTGTTGTTTGTAGTGTTGCTCGCATAAGCATGATGATCTGAATAGTAAGCCATGTCCGAGAAGATGGTTCTAACCTTTAAAAAGGAAAAGAAAACAAAGAGGAAATAATCTGGAACAAGGGTTAGGAGTTAGAGATATATCACAAATATATGGCACAAAATAGAAAAAGAAGAAAAACCTAGTCTATAGCCTAACACGGTCACTCGACACTAGTCCCCGGCAACGGTGCCAAATCAATTGCATGTACAGTGGGGTTTTTACACCCTAACTGCGAGTGTCGTGTTCTCCACAGGGACTAGGTGACGACAACTATGCTTGGCTAAATCTAGGTAACACAATTTTAATAGATGATTCCAGAAAATAAAACCTAAACCAACAAGGTTGTTCCCGAAAATTATATAGAATGAAAGAAACAAACAAGTATAGGAAAGGTTAAGATATTGTTCACTGTCTTTTTGATGTTTTCACAATTCTTGAGAATATAAGATTCTAGCACAGAAGATCAACAACCGCAAAAGGGAAATAATAGGGTAAGATCACATATATATAACATATGAGAAAAAGACAAAACTAAGATAATGGAACATGGACAAAAATGTTTAACACCACAGCATTATATATAAATCACAGATACTACAAACTGAACAAGTTTCTACAAAGAACCACAAGATATGTGGAATAGATTCAACTAATTTTCACAGTGCACAAGTCTTAAACTAAACAACAGATTAACACTTAACATATCCTAACATTACAAAGTACTTAACATCACACTTCTCAAGAGTACATACATTCGAGATTAGAGAGTGTGTGTGTGAGAGAGATTGAGAGAGCAAAGAAGAATTTGGGAATGGAGCAAGAGATGGGCGTGAGGAGAGAAGTAGCAGGGGGCGTGAGAAGAAGAAGCTGCAAAGAAAGAAAGAGGAGCAGCAACAAGGGGATGCAAGGAGAAGAAATGAGGTTCAGAAGAAGAAGTAGCAGCAAGAAATGGAGAAGGAGCAAGGCAAGGGAAGAAGGACAATGAGGGAAGAGCATCAGCAGAAGGGACAAGGGGAGGAGCAGCGGCAGCTTGAGAAGAAGAGCAAGAAAGACAGGGGCGCGAGGTGCGGGGAAGCTAAGGCCGGGCGGGCGGTGTGGATGGATGATGGTGGATTCGGGAAGGAGAAGAAGATGGTGGCGCTGGTGGATGGCGCAAGGTGGCGATGTGGTGGGAGGTCTTGGTGGCGCCACGCATACCTGGCTGGGCATGGCCGGAGGTGGAGAAGGGGGTGGGAGGGAGAGAGTTGAGTAGCCAGGCCCGATGGGGAATGGAGGCGATCTAGGGATTTTGATCCCTTCCCTAATCTGCAAACTTTACACATTAGCCCTCCTCCTTCTCTTCTTTCTTCACAAGAAGGTCCCTTCTCTCTTTCTTTTGCCCCTCGGTTACTTCATTCCTTCACGCTCGGGTCCCATGACACCATCACTTGTTCATTTGTAGTAGAGGAATTTTGTGCCTTGTCGTACTTTTCTGCAAAATAAACAAGTGACTAGTCAACAATCCCTTTATGTGATTTTCATTCAATTATTCTATATTTCATAGCAAGAATTGGTGGCCAGAACTCAAGAAATGCTAAATTTGTATGCCAAAATTATATATATGAAATGCACTTATAACATGCACAGGTAGAACTCAAGTAAGAAGATCAAATCTGAAAGTTCAACTGAAGAGATTCGATCTGCAAAAAGAATCAATCGAATCGGAGCTACGGAACTGAAACTACGGTCAAAAGAACCTCAAATTCAAATCTGCTTGAAACCAAATTTGAAATTGTCAAAACCTTGTTCAAGTTGATTAAACAGAAATAGGGGCTCGAGACGAAGATTTTGGCGTTGGTTTCACTGGATTTCGACAAACGGTTTAGAAACGGTGAGGGTTTGAAGTTTAGGGCTAATGTGCGATAAAAAACAATCGCGGATAGGTCCCTGGCTGAAAATAAAATAAAAGGAAAAGACTAACGAATGAACGTTCGCTGTCTGAACCTAACCGGCAAACAATTCGTTAAAACGAACGAACGGACGAATGTCCATTATATCACTTAACCGAATGAAAACCGATCTAAAACAATAAACCGCAAAACTAAAAAAACCGGGGTTAACCAAAGAAAAACCAACCGGTCAACGGGCGGGGTCAACGGCGGTGGTTCCGGCGAGATCCGGCGCGGCGAGGGCAATGGCGGCGACAGCGGGTGGCGCTGAGGTGGGGGTGGCGGCGGCAAGGCGTGGCGATTGACTTGGGGTCCCACGGGCCCGAGGCCTGGCTTTAAGGGGAAGGGAGGCGGCGGCTTGTGGGAGGGGGCACACCCTCGGGAGGTGTGTCCGAGGCGGTCACGGCCGGCGGCGGCGGTGGGACGGACTCCCTCTACGGGGAAAGGCGGCGGCGCCCGCGATTGGGCCGGCTCGGCTGGGCCTTTGGCCCAGTCGGGCGAAGAGTTTTTTTTAAGATTCCACAAAAAAATCCTAAATAAATAAAAATCAAAATAAAAAAATGTCAAAACAAATTTTCACCGACTAAATAAAATATTTAGAACTTTGAACATTTTCTTTGTCTAAAATGCAATTTTTGAAAAATGCATATTTTTCTAATTCAAATAAAATAATAATAAAATCCAGATAAAATTATTTATTTGATTTTAACATTTTTCCTCCAATATTTCATTTATTTTGGAGAATTCATATTATCTCCTCTCATATATTTTTAATACGAAATATTTTTGGAGAGAAAAATAATTAAAACCCAAAATGATCCTTGTTTTGATATTTGAGAAAATTCAAATATGAAAACGGTGAAATCCCCAACTCTCTCCGTGGGTCCTTGAGTTGTTAAGAATTTCGAGGATCGCAAAGCAAAATGCAAATAAAATATGATATGCATATGATGACCTATGTATAACATTCCAAATTGGAAATTTGGGATGTTACAGGTACACTGCGGGAGGCATTCATATAGAGTCATATTTTGTTCTAAGTATCGAGTTGTAATTCTTGAGTTGTTAGTAAATAAAAGTGTGATGATATTCATTATTAGAGCATTGTCCCATGTGAGGAAAGCATGATGGAGACTATGATTCTCCCCCAAGACGGGATGAGACTCTAGACGAAAAAAAGAGGCCAAAAAAGAGAGAAGGCCCAAACAGAAAAAAATGAGAGAAAAGAGAGAAGGGGCAATGTTACTATTCTTTTACCACACTTGTGTTTCAAAGTAGCACCATGATCTTCATGATAGAGAGTCTCCTAAATTTTCACTTTCATATACTAGTGGGGATTTTTCATTATAGAACTTGGCTTATATATTCCAATGATAGGCTTCCACAAATTGCCCTAGGTCTTCGTGAGCAAGCGAGTTGCATGCACACCCACTTAGTTTTTCTTGAGCTTTCATAAACTTATAGCTCTAGTGCATCCGTTGCATGGAAATCCCTACTCACTCACATTGATATCTACTGATGGGCATCTCAATAGCCTATTGATACGCCTAGTTGATTTGAGACTATCTCCTTCTTTTTGTCTTCTCCACAACCACCGTCTATTCCACTTATAGTGCCATGTCCATGGCTGACGCTCATGTATTGCGTGAAAGTTGAAAAAGTTTGAGAACATCAAAAGTATGAAACAATTTCTTGGCTTGTCATCGGGGTTGTGCATGATTTAAATATTTTCTGTGATGAGGATGGAGCATAGCCAGACTATATGATTTTGTAGGGATAAGGTTTTTTTGGCCATATATTTTGAGAAGAGATAATTGCCTTGTTATTATACTTGATCCATTATTGTTTTTATGTCAATAGTAAACTTTTGTTTTGAATCATACGGATCTGAACATTCATGCCATAATAAAGAAATTACATGGATAAATATGTTAGGTAGCATTCCACAACAAAATTCTGTTTTTATCATTTACCTACTCGAGGACGAGCAAGAATTAAGCTTGGGGATGCTTGATACGTCTCCAACGTATCTATAATTTTTTAATGTTACATGTTTATATTATCTGTTTTGGATGTTATATATGCATTAATATGCTATTTTATATTATTTTTTGGACTAACCTATTAACCTAGAGCCCAGTGCTAGTTCCTGTTTTTCCCCGTTTTTGAGTTTCGCAGAAAAGGAATACCAAACGGAGTACAAACAGAATAAAACCATCGCGATGTTTTTTCTTGGACCAAAAGACAACAAGGAGACATGGAGTTGAAGTCGGATGAGCCACGAGGCGGCCACAAGGACGGAGGGCACGCCCCCACCCTTGTGGGCCCCTCGTACACCCCCTGACCTAATTTTTGCGCCTATATATTCCCATATATCCCCAAACCAACAGAGGCATCCACGAAAACACTTTTCCGCCGTCGCAACCTTCTGTACCCGTGAGATCCCATCTAGGGACCTTTTAAAGCAACTTCTTGGGAGGATTCGATCATAGAGGGCTTCTACATTAACTCTATTGCCCTTCCGATGAAGCGTGAGTAGTTTACCACAGACCTATGGGTCCATAGCTAGTAGCTAGATGGATTCTTCTCTCTCTTTGATTCTCAATACCATGTTCTCCTTGATGTTCTTGGAGATCTATTAGATGTAATACTTTTTTGTGGTGTGTTTGCCGAGGTCCGATGAATTGTGGATTTATGATCAGCTTATCTATGAATATTATTTGAATCTCCTCTAAATTATTTTATGCATGATTTGATATCTTTGTAATTCTCTTTGAACTATCGGTTTGGTTTGGCCAACTAGATTGGTTTTTCTTGCAATGGGAGAAGTGCCTAGCTTTGGGTTCAATCTTGCGGTGTCCTTTCCGAGTGACAGTAGGGGCAACAAGGCACGTATTGCATTGTTGCCATCGAGGATAAAAAATGGGGCTTTCATCATATTGTTTGAGTTAATTCCTCTACATCATGTCATCTTGCTTAACGGGTTACTCCGTTCTTATGAACTTAATACTCTAGATGCATGCTGGATAGTGGTCGATGTGTGGAGTAATTGTAGTAGATGCAGAATCGTTTGGATCTACTTGACACAGACGTGATGCCTATATTCATGATCATTGCCTTAGATATCGTCATAACTTCGCAGTTTTCTATCAATTGCTTGGCAGTAATTTGTTCACCCACCGTATTATTTTCTACCTTAGAGAAGCCTCTAGTGAAACCTATGGCCCCCGAGTCTATTTTCCATCATATAAGTTTCCGATCAACAACATTAGTTTTCGATATACTATTTTTGCAATATTTTACTTTCCGATCTATAAACCAAAAATACCAAAAATATTTACTTTACCGTTTATCTATCTCTATCAGGTCTCACTTTTGCAAGTAACCGTGAAGGGATTGAAAACCCCTTTATCGTGTTGGGTGCAAGTTGTTTGATTGTTTGTGCAGGTATTCGGTGACTTGTGCGTTGTCTCCTACTGGATTGATACCTTGGTTCTCAAACTAAGGGAAATACTTATCTCTACTTTGCTGCATCACCCTTTCCTCTTCAAGGGAAAAACCAACGCAAGCTCAAGAAGTAGCACTCGACTTGTCGCAAATGGTTTCGAAAAATTTAAGGAGTTGACTACAATGAGACTTTATCACCCAAAGCGATGCTGAAGTCTATTAGAATTATGTTAGCAATTGCTGCATATTACGACTATGAAATCTGCCAGATGGACATCAAAACAATGTTCCTAAATGGGTTCCTTAAGAAAGAGTTGTATATGATGCAACCGGAAGGTTTTGTCAATCCTAAGGATGCTAACAAAGTATGCAAGCACAAGTGATCCATTTATGGACTGGTGAAAGCAACTCGGAGTTGGAATATACACATTGAGAAGGTGATCAAAGCTTTTGGTTTATACAAAGTTTGTGAAGAACCTTGTATTTATAGGAAAGTGAGTCGGAGCTCTATAGCATTTCTCATAGCATATGTGGATGACATACTATTGATTGGAAATGATGTAGAATTTCTGGAAAACATAAAGGGTTGTTTTAAAGAAGTTTTTCAAAGGAAGACCTGGGTAAAGCTGCTTCCCTATTGGGCATCAAGATCTACAGAGATAGATCAAGACACCTCATAAGACTTTCACAGAGCACATACCTTGACAAGATTTCGAAGCAGTTCAAAATGGATTAGTCAAAGGAGTTATTTTCTATATTGTAAGGTGTGAAGTTGAGTAAGACTCAAGGCTTGACCACGGCATAAGAAAGAGAAAGGATGAAAAGTCATCCCCTATGCTTTAGCCATAGGCTCTATAATGTATGCCATGCTGTGTACCAAACCTGATGTGTGCCTTGCCAAGACTCTGACAAGGGGGTACAAAGTGATCCAGGAGTGGATCACTGGACATCGGCCAGAATTATCCTTAGGCATCTAAAGAGGACTAAGGAAATGTTTCTCGGTTATGGAGGTGATAAGGAGTTCATCGTAAGGGGATACGTCAATGCAAGCTTTGACACCGAACCGGATGACTATGAGTCACAAACCGGATACATGTAGTGGAGCAGTCATTTGGAATAGCTCCAAGTGGAGCGTGGTAGTAGCATCTACAGTAGGACATAGACATTTGTAGAGTACACATGGATCTTAATGTTGCAGCTAAAACCTCTCTCACAAGCAAAACATGATCAAACCCCAAATCTCATTGGGTGTTAATCACATAACAATGTGAACTAGATTATTGACACTAGTGCAAGTGGGAGACTGTTAGAAATATGCCCTACAAGCAATAATAAATTGGGTTTTAATCATATTTCCTGTTCATCATAAATGTTTATTATTCATGCTAGAGTTGTATTGCCCGGAAACTTAAATACACTAAATGATTCCCCATGCGTTGCTGCGGGATATTTTTGTTGCTAAATGTTCTAGTATGGAGAAATAAACCATGTCAAAAATTAAATAGTGACTTCCTGTCCATCAAAGCATTTCCAGCAAACATATCTTTCAAAGGATGTACATACTTGCTTGTGTAGACCGGAAATAGTAGTGTTAATACAAAGAATTTGAAACAAAGAAGCCTTTCAATGATAAAACTTGCCTATTAAATACATGGAAATAGTGCATCAAAATCAGCATAGCTATTTTTGTTTCCAACGCTGCCATTTCCATGCTAGAAGACCAGAGATCGTTGAATACTCACCTCATATACGCCAAGTGAGAGCAGATCTATATACAACCCAGCAAAGATGGGGGCTGGATCCCGCATTCCTCCAAGCTATCAAAATGAAGGTTTCAGTTTTCCAGCTTCCTAATGATGTTTGTTTGGCCCATGGAGCTAAATAAACTGATCTGAAACATATTGAATAAGAAGCAATCTCACTGATACACTTATGTGAATTAATGATTTTTTCAAATTACCAAGGAAAAAATAATTCATAGCCCAGAATATATATCAAATTAATAAAATCCATCCCAACATTTTGTACATGGAGTTCTCAATAGAAGTATGATAATCTCTTATTTTTTGGTTAACTTGGTTAATCTGGTCATATATGCAACATGGCTATAGAAGGGGTATGTAGAAACAGACTATGTAGTACATAGTAAGATGAGAAGCCAGTAAGGCAACCCAACCTCACGCTCACCTGAATCCAAAAAATACACAAATACACACCCGTCAGTGCACGTTGGAAACAAAAAGATGACCAGATTTGCCTTGACTCACTGGACCGCAAAACCAACAGCGCCGACATAGATACACACACAAAATAGGGGAATAATATGTACACACAACATACATGTCAGCACGGGAACAGATCGAATCGGGCATATCCTAGGCATGGTCGGACGGAGGCGACTTACATATGTGTAGAGCGCATGATGTGATCCTCGAACATGTCCTGTGGCTCTTGTTTGCCCTCGAAGATGTTGATGCCCTTCTACATGTCCACCCATCCTCCAGATTGATCATCTTGTGATCTTGCCCTTGCCCCACAAGCCTCGCCGCCCGTTCTATCCTCGTTGGCGGCCCCAAACCCTAGAGGAGGTTGGTTTCTAGTGCGTCTACCACCGTGTGGGGATTGTGTCGCTTAGGAAAAGATGGGGAGATGGGAGACGAGGAGTCCCTCTTATGATGGGCGATTCCAGGGAAGACGTTTCGATTGGAGAAATGTTCTCTTCAGCTCCCGCCGGTCAAGGAGAAGCGAACGGAAGGGATCAACTATTAGTTGTAGTTTTTTTAGAATAATTATTAGCTGTAGATGAGGTGAGGTGGCATGTGGGGCATGTGTGATGATGGGGATAGGCTGCATGTCAAGAGAAATAAGATAGTGGGTATCAACTATTTAGGTATTATAGATGTGTGAACACATAAACTACACTGTGTCCCTAGTAAGCCTCTACTAGACTAGCACATTGATCAAAGATGGTTATGGTTTGTTAACCATAGACATGGGTTGTCATTTGGTAATGGGATCACATCATTAGGAGAATGATGTGATGGACAGACCCAACCGTAAGCTTAGTATCAGATCCTTTAATTATTTGCTTTAGCTTTCTTCATGTCAAGTATCAGTTCCTTCGACCATGAGATCATGCTACTCCCGGATACCGGAGGAATACTTTGTGTGCTATCAAATGTCCCTTCATAACTGGGTGATCGTAAAGGTGCTCTACAGGTATCTCCCAAGGTGTCTGTTGGGTTGCATGATCGAGACTGGGATTTGTTGCTCTGTGTGACTGAGAGATATCTGTGGGCCCTCTCGATAATGCAACATCATAAGAAGTTTCACGTGACTAATGAGTTTAGTCACGGGATCTTGTATTACGTAACCAGTAAAGAGACTTGCCGGTAACGAGATTGAACTAGGTATGGAGATACTGACGATCGAATCTCGGGCAAGTAACATATCACCGGACAAAGGGAATTGCATACGGGATTGACTGAATCCTTGACATGATGGTTCAATCAATAAAGATCTTCATTGAATACGTGGGAATCAATATGGGAATCCAGGTCCCGCTATTGGTTATTGACCAGAGAGGAGTCTCGGTCATGTCTATATGATTCTCGAACCCGTAGGGTCCCACACTTAATGTTCGGTAGCGCTAGGGTAGTATTGAGATACTAATATGGTGAAGTCCGAAAGTTTTTCGGAGTCTCAGATGGGATCCGGGACATCATGAGGAGGTTCGGAATAATCCAGAGGGAAAGATTCATATATGGAAAGTTGTTATCAGGGTTCCGAATTTTTTTTGAGTTTTTTTGGTATTGTACCGGGAAGGTTCTCGAGTGGGACCCACCTGCATGGGGGGACCCACATGAACATGGGTAGTGGGGAAAGTCCCCACAACCCTAGTCTAGGCGCACCAAGCCACGAGCCCCCTCCACGCCTATATAAAGGTAGGGAGGCGTTGGGGGCAACCTCCCTTGCCCCTTGCCCGTTACCTCTCCCAACTCCTCCCACGTTTCACCGGTACACGCTCGGCGAAGCCCTGCCGGAATTCCGCTGCCACCACCACCACCACCACCACCACACTGTCGTGTTGGTTTAGATCTCATCTACCTCCTCTCCCTCCCTTGCTGGATCAAGAAGGAGAGGACGCCGCCGAGCCATACATGTGCTAAACTCGGAGGTGTCGTCCGTTCAGCACTAGATCAGATTGGATCGCATTGGATCATGAAGAGTACGACTACATCAACCTCATCAGGATACTAATGCTTTCGGTCTACAAGGGTATGTAGACACACTCCCCTCTCGTAGCTATACATCTCCTAGATTGGATCTTGGGTGTTTCGTAGGAATTTTTTGATTTTCATGCAACGTTCCCCATCATAGGCTTGGGCAACCTTGGGACGTCCTCCCATCTCCTTGGCCGCCACCCCTTTGTAGGGCAACGTAGTATGAAACAAATAATTCCTGTGCTATGCACCAGCCCTGGACCACTATGAAGATGCATACAAAGTTTGATCTGATCATTAACAACACTACAAAAAAAAAACATCCGTGACATTTTGGGCCGAACGAATTTTTTCCTGTCATACTTATGACACTTCTATGACGATAATTGTGACAAAACCCGCTATCATCATAGATGTGGTGGGCTCCTACTTCTATGACAAAAATTCATGACAGAAAATGGGCTTTTCTTCCTGGGCGGGCTGGAGACGCAGCTGCATGACGTTCTTTGGGCCGTCCATGACGTAAAAAACCGTGGTAGAAGCGAGGGCGAGGAAAATATCGGGGAGTTCCCGGTTACGGTGGGTGGTCGGGGCCGAGTGATGCACGAAGGATGGCGCGTTTCTCTCGTACACGTACGCGCGTGTGTGCGAGGCATTGCGCTCTAACTGAACCCGAGCGATTGCACTAGCTACGTTACTGAACCCCGACCGATCCCTTGCTGTTAACTGAACCCGAGCAATTCCTTCGCTGCTGCTGCTAACTGAAGCCGATCGCTGCTACCTCTTGATGAATAGTGAGTGTTGTTGGGGGGGGGGGGGGTTGGATGAACAGTTCCCGGTGGGGGGGGGGGGTGGATGAACAGGACCCCGTGGTAGTAGAGGTCATTGCCGCTAGATGAACAGGACCCCGATCGATCGAGCCGGTTGGGAGTGGATGAACAGGACCCCGTGGAGGGTGGATGAACATGACGACCCAGTGGAGGGCTAGTTGAATAGTAGCCGGTGGAGGGCTGGATGAACAGTAGCCCGTGGAGGGGGTGGGTTGAAAAGGACCCCGTGGAGAGGGCTGGTTGAACAGTAGCCGGTGGAGGAGCGGTGGAGGCTGGATGAACATGAGCCCGTGGATGAACAGTCGCAGGTGGAGGCTGGAGGAGGTCGACGGTGGGTGAACAGTAGCCAGTGGAGGCATTCGACAACGGAGATGTACAGTATCCCGTGGAGTCCTGTTTTGCAGTACGCCACACCCTTCTCGATGAACAGGATCCCTGTTTCGATAGTAGCACTCCAACACAAGTCCGTTTCCTCTATTTTGCGGTACGCCACACCCCTCCCGATCAACAGGTCCCCCTTTCAACCATAGGAGGTCCAAGAGAAGTCTGTTTCCTCCGTTTTGCAGTACTCCAGACCCCTCCCGATGAACAGGATCCCGTTTCGATCATGGTCGGTCGAACAAAAGGCTGTTTCCTCCGTTCTGCGGTACGCCAGGCGTCGTTTTGATCGGCTGTTCCGTCCAAGCCGGTTGGCACCCGATGAACACTTCGACGCAGTTTCTCTGTTCCGACCCAACCATGTACATGAGCCCTGGCCATACATATGCGCGAGTAGGCGTTTGAGACCCTGCCCGTATGTACGTACGTGGCCATATTTACTTTCTTGCACCCTGGTTGTACGTACGTGTACATTCTACGTGCGCGCCTCTACTATGACACATGCGCGCCTATACTACGACACGTGCCCTTCCTTACACGGCCACGGTTCAACGCTGTAGCCTGCAGACAGACCGATCGTATGTACGTACACGTTCACGTCCAGAATGACAACGCTACGTATGCTTCGACTAGGTGGGTCCCGACTGTCAGGCACTTCCTTGCGGGCGAAGATGTAGCTGGTGGGTCCCAGCAGTCAGGGGGAACGTTTTTTTGTGAAATACGGTGGCCCGTCCGGTGGGTCCCTGCTGTCATGTGGAGGAATCATTATTTTGCGCGTAATAAGGAGGCACTTCCTTGCTGCGGCCATGGACCCAGCTGTCAGCATCTCCATGTATAGTACTCTTCCAATGGAACTCGTTCCTTGACCACATTGACCACGCCACGCCGAGAGAACCAAGGCGGTGGACAACGGCAAGGCCTAGAAAGGGGACGACACAGAGCCGAGGAAGACGCGATAGTGGATGCCCACGCGGAGAGGAGTACGAGGGTTCACTGGTTCGGCTTCAGTGTGAGGCTGCCATTGCCGTAGAATAACAGGGGGTGTGGGTGAGTAGAGGGATGGCCTGGCCAGCGATGGGAGTAGTAGGGGGCGGTGAGGCCTCCGCGGCATCACAGCCGGCCACGGGAGGGAGGAGCTCGCGGCATGACCGACGCTGGTTTGGGCGGCTGGAGCAAGAAGACCAGAGGTTGAAGAATCACTACGGTTGTTGGATGGACATCATACGGTCGCCGGAGCTAGAATCGTTCATATTGACTAAGTTGACAAAGCCGTCTGTCCATGTCAACTTAGTAGGCCCACAAGTGAGCCTCCCACTATGGTGGGTCCTAGCTAGCAGGGGGAGTATTCATTTTTTTGTGCCTAATAATGAGGCACTTCCTTGCGTGCGAAGATATAGCTGGTGGGTCCGACCTGTCAGCGGGGGAACGCTTTTTTCGCGAAATACAGAGGCCCTTCCGATGGGTCCCAGCTATCAGGTGGAGCAATCATTATTTTGCGCGTAATAAGGAGGCATTTCCTTGTGCGGCTGTGGACCCAGCTGTCAGCCTCTCGACGTACAGTCCACTTCCGACGGATGTCGTTCGTTGACCATGTTGACCATGCTGCGCCGAGCGCATCCCAGGTGGTGGACGATGGTGAGGCCCCGGACAACAACGAGCCGGAGATGGGAAGACGCGGGAGTGGAGTCGTACATGGAGAGGTGTATGAGGATTAACTGCTTCTGGTGCGGTGTGGTTCGATAGTCGGTGGAGAAGAACAGGAGGTGTGGAGGGGTGGAGGGATGGCCTGGCCGGTGGTGGGGTAGCGCTTCACAACGAAGCGTGCTAAGCAGAGCTGCTAGCAGCAGGAGGCGGGAGCAGGTGGTCCCGGTGGCGCTGGAGGAAGAAGACGAGAGATTGAAGATGGATGCCGGTCGTTGGATGTAAATCCAACGGCTAACGATGTCAGAATCATTTGTTGACTAAGTTGACAACGACTTGCATTAGCTTCGACCTATTGGCCCACATTTCAGCCTCCAAGAATGTGGCACATATTCAACCCATTTTTTCAGAATTTACAGTCATTTTGATCTCTTCTTTTAGAATTACAGTCCATTTGCGTGGCTGGGTGAACAAATAATGTAGCGTCCATGCGGCCCATTTATTTTTTCCTAAAAAACTACAGGCCATTTGCACTTTCTCGAAATACATGATTTTGTTGGGCTGATTCTAAGTATAATGTTGGCTTGGGCGCAACAATGTTATGAAAAAGTAAACAGGGGTTGGGAATTTGTTATAAATATATTTAAATAATAAGTGATTCATTATTACATTGGTCCTTAAATCTTACCAAGCTTTTGTACATAATCACCAGGATTGTCCTTGCCAAAAAGATCCAGGATTTTATTGTTAAGAAATTGTTTTTATAAGTTAATAAGATGTGGGATATTGTATTCTTACATATGTAAGTATCTGTTAAATATATGATGACAATAACAATAATATATAATAACATATGAATAATATATAATAACATATGAATAACGTAAGTATTTCCCTTAGTTTTTGAGAACCAAGGTATTAATCCAGTAGGAGGCTACGCGCGAGTCCCTCGTACCTGCACAAAGCAAATAACTCCTCGCAACCAACGCGATAAGGGGTTGTCAATCCTTCACGGTCACTTACGAGAGTGAGATCTGATAGATATGATAGATAATATTTTTGGTATTTTTGTGATAAAGATGCAAAGTAAAATAAAAGCAAAGTAAAAAAGCAAAGGCAATAATAAAGTGTAGGAAGATTGATATGATGAAGATAGACACGAGGGCCATAGATTTCACTAGTGGCTTCTCTCAAGAGCATAAGTATTTTACGGTGTGAACGAATTACTGTTGAGCAATTGACAGAATTGAGCATAGTTATGAGAGTATCTAGGTATGATCATGTATATAGGCATCACGTCAGAGACAAGTAGACCGACTCCTGCCTACATCTACTACTATTACTCCACTCATCGACCACTATCCAGCATGCATCTAGAGTATTAAGTTTAAGAAAACAGAGTAACGCCTTAAGCAAGATGACATGATGTAGAGGGATAATTTCATGAAATATGATAAAAACCCCATCTTGTTTTTGACACTTGAAACAGTAGGAGAGGCGCCTACTGTATGTATTAAATTAAGTGACAAAAAGTCTTACAGAGTTATAACCTTACATCCATGGCCATGTTGAAACTAAGGGGGGGGGGGGGGGGGTTTAAAAACTAGAAAGAGGGAACAAAAGAATAAATTTATAAACTATTTACAAAAGAGGACAAAAGGGTTGAAGTTTCTCTCCCACTCAGAACGAAGAAGGGAAAGGTCCTCCTTCAACCTAGCCAGCCAGATGATTTCGTGGGTGAAATCCCTCTGAAGTGTTTGTTGTTTCTCTCCTTCCATATGCTCCAAGCAGCCTGCAGAAAGATGTCCATGAACATCGGGCTATGCCAAGTAGATTTCGCGCGCTCAACCCATTGAAGTCTTGTACCATGTGTCATCCAGTTTATATTAATATGTGCCCAACACTCTTGGCTAAATGGACATGTGAAGAAAAGGTGCTCCAAAGTTTCTTCAATAGGGGAAGTACACAATGAGACATGTGTGGTTGTCACCAATGTTATAGTGTCTCCTCTTGAGCATGTTTCGTGTGTTTAGTCTATCCGAGAGGAGTAGCCGAAACACTTTTATTTTCATGGTGACCTTGGATTTCCCACCAGGATGTATGTTTGGTGAGCTCTTATTTCTACGAAATAGTATGAGTAATATTGGCTCGCAGTGTAATCTCCTTTACCCCAAATGCATATCCATTTGTCCTCTCCGTGGGCCAAAGTAATTGGAGTCAACAATTGCTGAAGGTCTATTAGCTCTGCATGAGCCTGCTCAGAAAGGGGAAGGTGGAAGGTTTCACCAACGTGTCGGCCGTTATCATTGCTCGGACAGAGATATCCTCATATTTGGTGTAAGAAAAGGTTCAGGGTGGTGGAGGCCGTAATGTCATCCATCCAAAGATCTTTCCAAAGTAAAGTGGTGCAACCATCATGAATTGTGACTTTGGTGACCCCCCTATAAACTGACATGAGTTTTCTGACGTCTCTCCACCAGAAGGAACCACAAGCATCCGTTGCATGAAGAATTTTCGATGAGTAGTAGGTGTTCCAGATTAATTCCACCCAAGGTAAATCCCAGTGATTGTAGAATTTGTGAAGATATTTAAGTAACAGGGCATCACTTTGAGTTCTGAGGTCCAATATACCCATTCCACCACACTTTTTAGGTTTACAGATCATGCTCCAAGCCGCCAGTGAATTACATGTTTCTCCCTGCTCCGTCTTTTTAGTCCGGAGACATTTCCTTGATCTTGTCTAAGAGCTCAATAATGGAGGCGGGAAGCTTGAGAGTGCAAAGAGCAAAAATCATGAGCGAGGTGATCACTGAATTTACAAGAGAGAGATTTGCACCATATGAAATCATGTTGAGGGTAGCAGTTAGGCGTCTCTCCACTTTGCATACCAAAGGCATTAGGTCTTGAACAAATGGTCGAGTGGTTCCCAAAGGCAGCCCAAGGTAAGTGAAGGGCATTTTGCCAGTCATGCAACGAAGATTTGTGAAATCTTTATTCTTGAGGGACTCATCACAGTTGAGTGGGATGAGAGTGGATTTTGGAAGTTTATTTTAAGGCCAATGGAAGTTGCATAATCCGGCTGAATCTGCTTGATCGTGGCTGCTGAGTTTCACAAGCCGGTAATACTAGAATTGTGTCATCAGCGTATTGAATGACCGGGTAATCCTTTTGAGTTACACATGGGAAAGGAAGCTGAATGTGACCCTGAGCAAAAGCATCATTAATGACGGCTTGAAGAAGGTCGGCTGCCAGCACGAAAATCAGGGGAGATAGCGGGTCACCTTGTCGAACCCCCGTTTTGCAATGAAATTGTCTCCCTGGAACGCCATTTAACAGGACCGAAGATTTACCTGAGGCCAAGATTGTTTGGATCCAGTTTAGCCATTTGTCATTAAATCCCATATGCTTCATAATCTCCAACATGGGCTCGTGCTCAATAGTGTCAAATGCCTTAGCAAAATCAAGTTTAAGGAGGACAATTGGATTCTTCGATGTTTGACATTGGTAAATGTACTCAAACGCCCACGCCAGACAGTCCTGAATAGATTTGCCCTTCAAAAAACCATATTGATTTTGATGCACTATCTTTAGGATGATCTTTTGGAGACGGTTGGCGAGAAGTTTCGTAATGATCTTAAGACAGCAGTTGAGGAGCGTGATTGGTCTGTAATCATTGACTGAAGCAGGAGCATTGATTTTTGGGATCAAAGTAATGAAGCCCTCATTAATACTCTCCAGGTTTAATCCTCGATGGCAACAATACAATACGTGCCTTGTTGCCCCTACTGTCACTGGGAAAGGACACCGCAAGATTGAACCCAAAGCTAAGCACTTCTCCCATTGCAAGAAAAACCAATCTAGTAGGCCAAACCAAACCGATAATTCGAAGAGACTTGCAAAGATAACCAATCATACATAAAAGAATTCAGACAAGATTCAAATATTGTTCATAGATAATCTTGATCATAAACCCACAATTCATCGGTCTCAACAAACACACTGCAAAAAGAAGATTACATCGAATAGATCTCCACGAGAGAGGGGGAGGACATTGTATTGAGATCCAAAAGAGAGAAGAAGCCATCTAGCTACTAACTATGGACCCGAAGGTCCGAGGTAAACTACTCACACTTCATCGGAGAGGCTATGGTGATGATGTAGAAGCCCTCCGTGATGGATGCCCCCTCCGTGAGCTCCTAACAGGCCCCAAGATGGGATCTCGTGGATGCAGAGAAGGTTGCGGCGGTGGAATTAGGTTTTTGGCTCCGTGTCGATCGTTTGGGGTGCACGTAGGTATATATAGGAGGAAGGAGTACGTCGGTGGAGCAACAGGGGGCCCACGAGGGTGGAGGGCGCGCCCTGGGGGGTGGGCGCGCCCCCTACCTCGTGCCCTCCTCCTTTCTTTCTTGACGTAGGGTCCAAGTCTCTTGGATCATATTCGGTGAGAAAATCACATTCCCGAAGGTTTCATTCCGTTTGGACTCCGTTTGATATTCCGTTTCTTGAACTACGAAATAGACAAAAATAGCAATACCTGGCTGGGCCTCCGGTTAATAGGTTAGTCCCAAAAATAATATAAAAGTGGATAATAAAGCCCAATATTGTCCAAAACAGTAGATAATATAGCATGGAGCAATAAAAAAATATAGATACGTTGGAGACGTATCACATACTTGTTGCGCCATTGGAGTTCCAATTGCATCTTTCAAATTTGAAATTAGTTGGTATGAGTAAATACAGTAATGCAAGAGCAAAGTAGTATGAACCATAGCTACGGAACCTGACCTGAGAACAATTCTTCTTCTGCTTTAAGCATTGACCTGGGGTTCAGAGTTGTGGTTCTCATGCTTTGGGCACTGCAGTTGCCTTACTAACTGCTCGTGTTTGGGTGCTCTGTGGTGGAGACGGTGCTGTGTCAATGGGAACTGGGTTACTATCTGCTGGGGTTGGGGTTAGAAGGGGTGTAGCTGGTTCTCTGTCCAACTGGGTAGGGGTACAATCTGCGTGAGTCTGGGTTATGTGTGGTGGGGCTGGTTCTTGGGCAAGTACAACCATGGTTCTATCTCCATCAACAGGTAGCACGATCTTTTCTGAAGACCGTGTTTTTACTCCCACGGATACTGCCATCGCCCCCTCCAATTGAAATGGCTGATAAACAAGAAAAGTAATTGAATGTACAGACATTGTAAGATAGACAAGTGCAATGGATAGTAGGGAAGTAAACAAGGCATGAAATAATTCACATTTATGTTGTCTAACCAAACAGAATAGCACGACATAATTTCACATATATGATGGCTAATTAAACAGGATAGCATGACACAATTTCACATGTATGATGGCTAACTAAACAGGATAGAATGACATAATTCAAAATATGATGACTATGTAAACAGGATGGCATGATATAACTATACGATGTGTCTATTAAAGTGGTTGGCATGCCATAAATCACAAACATGTCATCGATGGAAACATGATGGCATGATATAATTCACGGGTAGAATGACATAATTCAAAATATGATGACTATGTGAACAGGATGAGATGATATAACTATATTATGTCTTTAGAAAATGGGTTGGCATGCCATAATTCAGATACATGCTGTCTATGTAAACATCATGGCATGATATAATTCAAATATATGATTTATATACTAAGGAAGTGAGGAGAGGGCAATCGCATATATGATTTGTCAACTAAGGAGATGGCATTCAATATCATGTATATGATGTAAAAACTAAGCATTGCAATACAACATATGCATGATATGAGTAATATAACCCTGCCAAGTTTGAGCATACACCTCAGGGGGATAATAGGACTGGTCATCTGCCTCTGAATTCTCCTCTGAAGAGCTATCTGTAACCAGCAAGATATCTGCTTCAGAATGTAGCATTTTCTGCTATGAAGACCTTGTTTTCACTACTGATTTCTACATCACCAATTCAAATGGATGATGCACAGGAAGAGCAGTTGAATATACAAACATTGTCGACAAAAGCAATGAGAAATACAAAAAGGAATGACATGATATAGTTCACATATATGACGCTTGGCTAAACAGCATGGCATTGCATAATTCACATATATAATGCCTTGCAACAAGATAACATTGCATAATTCACATATATAATGTCTTGCAACAAGATGGCATTGCATAATTCACATATATGGTAATTACACACTAAACAGGTGGCGTTCACACAAAGCATGTCTAAACTAAGCAAATGACATAGCAATGCAAGCTACCATACGCAAGATATGAGCAACATAACCCTGCCAAGTTAGAGCATGCACCTTGGGGGGGGGATAGGACTGGTCATCATCTGCAATCCTCCTCCGAGGAGCTATCTCGTAACCAAAGAAGACATGCGCTTCGTCAGATAGCATTGTCTGCTCTGAAGACATTGTTTCCACTCCAGATTTTTCCATGACCGTGCCGAATGGCTGATGCGCAGGAAGAGTAATTGAATGTACTAAAATTGTTGACAAATTTAACACGTAATAAAAAATGATGTCATGGTATAATTCACATATAAGATGACTGGCTAACCAGGGTGGCATTGCAAAATTCACATATATGATGCCTGGCTAAACAAGATGGCATTGCATGATTCACATATACGATAAAGAAACTAAATAGATGGCATTGACACAAAGCATGTCTAAACTAAGCAGATGACATCTTTGATGTATATGAAGCGATTGCAAGGCACCATATGCATGATATTACCAACATCAGCATGCCAAGTTAGAGCGAAGACCTCATGGGGTAAATAGGAGTGGTCTTCTGCTTCTGAATCCCCCTCAGAACAGTTATCTTCCTCTTGATTACGATCCGAAATGGGTGGAGGCGGGCTGCCTTTGCGCCCACCATGGAGCGACGTTTGCATGAAATTTTATTGCCACGCAAGGCTCGTCTCTTTTGCTCTACATGTTCAGTTCCATTGTGTACAATAACTGACATGCACATGAATAAAACATAGTGAGATTATGTAAGGAGTGCATGCACAAATCCAGAGTGATGGTAGCAAACTGTGGATAGACCCAAAACCAATGATAGCAGGTAGATAATAGCTTTAGTTAAAAAATACAGATAATGGCTCCTTTAGTTTTTGTTTGCACCCAACATGAAACTCATAGTAGACACCCGAGATTAACCAGATAGTAGACAGATAGTACTGATTGCTGCCCCAATATGTACACCGAAACCATTTAAAAACTCAGCATAAGTTTGGACCTGACTCGGAGTCTAATAGGTGAACACGATGATAAAGTAGCATGTCATCATATTAAGCGATGCATAACGTAAGCAGACACGGAAGAGTGCGACCTCTCTTGCGGACCCGTGTAGTCCTCAAGGTCATGTGCTCGATTGATGATGGTAATGCACGGTTATCGTGACTGCCGGTGGCGGGGAAGAAGATCCGAGGCGGTGAAAGACAGTGCGGATAAGCGGATCCTTCTGTGGTGAACCCTTCCGTCCTTGGAGCGGTGAGCTGGGGTGGAACACTGACACTGAGAGCAGGACAAACCACACAAGGTTTTCTTTGACACATATCTATAACAGAAGTAATTGTGTAAGGGCTTGTTTGAATGTGAGGATTCTAATAATGCAGGGATAGGAAATAGACATGAATAGGATAGGAATGCACGTGCAAAACAGAGAATTTAAAAACACATGATTTCTGCCAATCTGGGTGTTTGGTTCACAAGAATTGGAAGATCACAGGATGCCAATAAGTGTGGTGAGATTAAGTCAAACCACAAGAAAATGTACGGTTATAATGCTATTATGCTACTATCTCTTAGTCTTGTGCTTCATGAATAGGAATTTGAAAAGGAGGACAGGTGGAAATTAAAATTCCTACGGTTTTTCTTTAAAGGAGACACTAAAGGAACAAATCCTACAGTTTTCCTTTGCTCCATTCTTTTGCACCAAATTCATGAAAAGTAGTACCATAGGAAACTTTCCAATCCCTTTTATATTTTTCATTCACTTTTCCTTTCAAGCACTGGCAATTCTAGTAGGCAGGCTTGAGCAAGGAAAAGCCTACACTAAAAAAATGTTTTTGTGCTACTTCTATTACTTTGGACCCAGGCCACTACCCTACTAGCTCAACTCCCAGGGCCATCGACAAATGCACAGCTCAAATGCGCAGAGATAAATAATGATGGCGTTCAAGAGAGTCCATCACGGATAGCTAAGTTGCCTGGTACCTCACTGCTTGTCATCTAGTAGGATAAAGTAATCATATTTCCCGTTACTCCGTGTGCTCAGTGGACAATATATATAACATGTAGAGTAAAAAAGATATGCAACAGGTGTACAACCTCTTTGGCGAAGCCATGTCGATCTCAGCGTGATTGGGTTGGCCGGTGAGGATGCTCCGGCTGACTTGGCTGTCGGAGGAGGGGAAGAAGATCTTAGGCGTCTAGAGATGGAGCCCGAGGTACTGCTTCACTGTGATGGAGGGTTTCGTTGTTGGAGCAGCTCCGGTGAGTTGTACGACGCCGAGGTTGAAGCAGGACAAGAGAGACAACATTAACCTGAGTGGAATTCTAATAGCATCTCCAATAGATGACGTAAAATACATAACCACAAAGTGCTAGATGTAAAATACATCAGCCGCTCATCTCTGAACTTAACTGTCAAAACTAAACTTAACTGTTGAAATTGAATTTTGCAGTCGAAACTGAATTTTACTGTCGAAACTGAACGCACTAGAGGTGAGGCTACACGTCAGTCGACTGACTTTTTCATCTCTGGTCAGTCGATTTTGTAGCCGTTGGATACGAAATCAAGGGCTTGCAGTTCATCTTCAACCTCCACCCCCCTGAGCCGCCAGCCACCATCGGCCAAACACCGCCGCCAGCAGTGCCGCCTCGCCGCCACATTTAAAACACTCCCCACCGCCGGTCCGCCACCGCCCCAGCCATCCCTCTAGGCCCCCTCGTTCCGAGCTTTTTCTCCGGTGATCCACACACCACCGCCCCACCACCGCCCACACCCTGAACCCTACGATAGATAGTGGGGTACCTCTCCGGCGAGCCCCACTCCCCGATGCGGCTGGTTCTTCCTTAACTCCGGCGAGCCCCCCCCCCCCCACCCCCTGAAAATCGACTGACCCAAAAGTCAATTCAGTCGACTGAAGGGTAGCTAAATCGGAGCAGCATCGCAAGCAAGAGCAAGAGTAGCAGCGTGAGCAAGAGCAAGAGCAGAACATGCAGGGGACCGAGAGCAAGAGCAGAGCAGCAGCGCGAGCGAGAGCTAAAGCAGCAGCAACTCCTACTGATGTGGACGTAGCCGCCGAGGGAGCGACGCAGTGGAGGAAGTGGCCGGCGACGCCGCCGTGGATGGAGCCGCGCCGTGTAGGCTCGGGACCGAACGCCGGTAGCACCGTGAGATCAAATCAAGAAGAAAATGCGGCGATTAGTGTACAACCTCTTTGGTGGCGCCGATTAGGCCGTAGCTTCATCTGAGGAAACGGTGATGATGATGCTCTTCCGGTGGTGCAGGTGAAGACGGCGGTGTGGGAATGGAGGTGGCGCGAAAGATGAGGGAACGTCGGGGCAGCTCCTTGGAGGTGGAGGACGGGGTTGCTGAACCGGCGGGACGACCAGATCGACGACGGATCTTCATCCGGTACGGTGGATGAGGGACGTCGAGGTGCTGCTGTGGACGACGTCGTCGGGGAAGCGGACGGAGGAGGGTGTGGGGCCTCGTGGGTTTTCCCAGCCTCGGTGTATGAATGGGTGGGCCGACGAGATGGGAGTGGGGAACCATGGCTTAGGGACGCGCTTGTACGAAATGTGGGGTAAGTTACGAAAGTACTCCCACCGATTTGAGGCAGTTCTTTCGGTTCAGGGGTACCACGGGCATTTTGCGTGTCGGGATTTCACAGGAGGTGGGAGTTTTTGCGCGCGTTGTAATTTTAGAAGAGCAAGGCACGGGTTGAGATGGAGGGAGTTGTCAGAGCACAACGAGACAAAGATTTATCTTAAATATTTCGGGGTACCAAGGTGCGGGACCGCGGGTTGAAGAGGCGGGAGTTTCGCAGCACGATAGAAAGAGACGCTAGCTTGAAATTTCGGCCTAACATGGCGTGGCTTGAAATTTTGGGAGAACAAGCTTAACGTGTACCCAAAAAATGACAATTTAGACTAGTTTGATATACTACGTACAATGTGTTTTACACGCACAACATACACACATACACCATTTAGACTAGTAAGGTACATGTGCATTGCACGCATGAGATTTGGCAACCAAATTATGAATAAATACCACATTATAACATGTAAGCTTTGAGTAATATATGCATGATGTAGATGTTCGTTTAATTATTATAGTTCATTTCATTCAAAATCATCTAGTTTTTATAAGAAAGCTAATCTATTTTAAGATTCATGAAATTGTGCGTTGTAAGGCATAAAGTAAAAAACAAATTATGTAGAAAAATCTTTGGGCAATTTTGATACGGAAGATTCTAGAACAAAGAAGAAGTGCTTGTGTTTTGAGGTTTGTGCATTATGCTTAAGTTCAACCATAGAGTCTTCTAGATTGTACATGTGGCAAAATCTGGTGGAATCTAGATGATCTCCAACGGCCAGTAGTGCTCAAATTTGCCAGCTCTGCACCATCGGATTGGCCTCATCGAACGACCATCTTTCAAAGTTAAAGTTATCCACACACTATATAAAAAATATAAAATAATATATATATATAGGGGTATAGATATAGATATGTGATGCGAAAGCCACCCATCATCTCCAATTGGAATAGTGTGTCCATGCACGGATGCAATGTGGGCAAATGATGTCTGCCATCGGTATCTCAAATTCAAATCAGTCTGACCTTGTTCAATGTGTATACATGACAAAATGCTCGTTTCCAAACCACACCGTGCAGATCTCCGTTATATTCATACATGCATGGGTTTCAAACATCATGATCTCTTATTCAAATATTTGAATTCAACTTTACATTGATTATGACCTCACCTATTCTTTTACACCCACACATTGGTCTTCTCTTTATATAATTGTACCACTAACTTTCTCTCGTGCATGCATGCACACACACTACCAGTCGGCATTATCCATTGCACACATGCAATATTTTTCTTCAGGTCGGTCTCCCATGAAGGCACACACACACACACACACACACACACACACACATCACCCTCTCCATCATATCGGGCATTCTTTATCTCTCACGTGCATGTGCAATGATCAATGTTCCTCTATGTGTGTGTGTGTGTATACCTAGGTCGTTCATAGTTTTCCACAAAAACCGATCAATCTATATATCTAGTGAGGTCTCACCCTCTTTCCCATGCCCACATCGATCAATCTATACCTCTCTATATAGGATTACATATATAGCCAATACACCCACATTAATTATATATCTAACGCCCCCGTCTCATCATCCATGCCTTCCACTTTATCTCTCAGACGCGCGCACAATGGCGAAGACAGGGGCAGTAAGGCCCCCCCCCCTAACATCACTATATATCCATGCTAATATGAATGTGATCATTAGACAATTGCTGGTAAAAATGGTTTAAGTTGATGAATTGGCCCTCCTCGTAAAGGATTAGCAATGCTTGGCCCCCTAGCTTATGGGACATTTTTCATGGCTCCGCCACTGCATGCAAAAGCGCACGTTCTCGCCCCCTCTCTCTCTAAATACCGATCTCGCAGTTGTGCACTCCTTCATAGTCTCCCTCCACTCGGCCCCTCGCACCATCTTCTAGACCCCCACCGGATTTTGCCACATGTACAATCTAGCAGATTCCATGGTTGAACTTAAGCATAATGCACAAATCTCAAAACAACAGTGGTTCTCCTTTTTTCTAGAATCTTCCGTATCATAACTGCCCAAACTTTTTTTCTAGTTGAATTGCCATTATTTGTTTTTTACTTTATTCTTTACAACGCACAATTCCATGAATCATAAAATAGATGAAGGGCTTCTTTGATTCAAAGGATTCTCAAAGCAATTTTGGAGGATTCTAATCCTTAGGAATTTTTCCTATCTTGGTTGTTTGATTCGTAGGATTGTAAACCATAGGAATTTTTCCATATGATTCATTTGCACTAGATTTCATAGGAAATATCCCATCCACTCAAACCTCTTTGAAAGAATTCTGTGTTTTTTCTATGCACAATCAAACACTCGTACAATCATGTAGGATTCAAGACGACATTCCACTGTAATCCCATGTTCTTCCTATTCCTGCGTTTTGGAAATCCTACGAATCAAAGAGGCCCTAGGTTTTTTTATAAAAACTAAATGATTTTGAATGAGATGAACTATAAGAATTAAACGAAGGTCCACATCAGGCATATATGACTCAGAGCTTACATGCTATAGTGTGGTATTTATTCATAATTTGGTTGCAAAATCTAACGCGTGCAATGCACGTGTACCTTACTACTACTTCGAGTATGTGCAAAACACAATGGTACGCTATGCAGTGTCTCTCTTACAGTTCATGAAGCCACGTGGCACATGTGGAGGCGTTGTCGCGACATCCTTGTGTGGATTGATCACAGTGGCGTGCTGCTGGTTCCAGAAGAATGTACTCGTCCTCCCTGAGCCACACTGGCGGTACATGCACGAATCGAAGATGTGCACGCATGCACTCATTCCCTCGCACGCCCACACGGGTACACGGGCGGACGCAATTTTGTACCAAGATCCACCCCATGTGATAATTTGACGCGTGTAAAGTCCTTCAATTCATTGATGGTCAATTAATACAGCGCATGCAAATTGAGTGGACGTGAGGGCGGAAGAAAGACATTACTACTCCACTGCACGCATGCGAGTTGTTAAATCATGGGTTGCTAGTAGTACTTCCATTGGTCTCCTTCGTATTTTGTGCCAATTTTTGACAGTAACATAATATTTACGCATCTGAGCTATGTAGTCTACTTGAAATTTATGTTCCACTAAACTCATCGGGAGCCGTTTCAGGCCTCGAAACCAAAACCCATCAATTTATCTTTACCTTGTTATCACATCCGAAAGTACTAGTGCTACAATTAAGTGCAAGCCTGCTCACACCTACTAGTACGTACCAAACCTGAACGTGTTCCCACTATGCAGGTATTAGTACTAGTGCTAGTACTTAGGTTATAAAAAGGGGAACTACCTAACCGAAAATTACTCTGCCTTTCCTCCTCATAAGTGTTACTTCTTCGTCCGTCCTTGCCATGTCCGGTGCGCAGAGCTCTAGGTCGAGAACTACTCGTTACAAGGGAGCGGCAACCAAGGCAGCGGAAAAAAAGAGGGCTTGCCGCCACGCAGAGACTTCAAAAGATCTCTCACGGGCTGGCGATGGCTCCCAGGAGCGCCCTAGCCGCGGAGGCGAACATGCCGAGCTAGTGGAGCCGGAGTCCTTATGCTTTGACGGCATGCTCGATCATCTCATTAAGCACCTCAATAAGCAGAGGGAGTTCATCCACGGCTTGGTGGAGCTGCTGAAGGAGAGCCTCGACGACATGCCCGCTGAGCTCAATAAGCAGGGGGAGTTGACCGCCGGCTTGGTGATGCTGCTGAAGAAGAGCATTGCCTCGGAGAAGAAGGCGACCGGCGAAATCCTGCAACTTTAGGAGGACAAGGCGAAGCTTTGCCACGAGCTCGACCTGCTGAAGGAGAAGAACGCCAGCTAGAAGAAGCTGCATGAGAGTAGTAGTTCCTCGATGAAGATGATGCAGGCCCTCGTCATGGAACAGAAGGAGGAGTTGGCGAAGCTCCGCATCGAGCACCCGGCTGCTATCAAGGCACGTAATGCGCCCGTGGAACAGATGATGAAGGCTCGTGTCGAGAAATCCCGCGTCATGGACACAATGAAGAAGATGGCGGAGGAGACGCGCTGGGAGATGGAGGTCGTGGAGGCGATGAAGAAGCAGTTATTACTCCGCGGCGAATTAGATCATATGGGGTGATAATCTTCCTTCTTCTTTTGCTCTTGTGTTTCTTCTTTTGCTTCGGGTGTTTCGCCGCACGTGTCACGTTCTCTGCGAGGCATGAATAGAACAATGCTAACAATGAGATGACTACAAATTAGATCATTTTTATCGCCATATGGCACTGGGCTACCTTGTTTCATGCTCCTCTGTTGTAGTACTACTCCAGTGGAAAACTTGAGTATACCGCACGGTTCTTTGCTCCTCCTCAGGTCGTCGGCACATTTATACGAGCAGTCAAATCACAAGGCCCCGCCTTCCAGCAGTAATGAGCCGTCAAATCACAAAGGCCCTCGCCTCTCGTGAAAAGGACCAAGCTAGACTGCCCCGCCCTCTAGCCTTTTAAAAAATGTATACATTTGTACAGTAGTAGTATCGATGGATTGCACCATGGAGCAAAATTAACAAGATGAAATTAAATAAAAAAGGTGGTACATATAGAGAGCGCTCGTCGCCAAATTATGCATATACTATATGACACTACCCACTATGAAGGTACTAGTAACATAGACTAGTTACTAGTCTATGTTACTCTCCACTATGACCAGCCAATGTCGAGGCGCGGATACCAACGAGGGCCTGGTTGTGTCTATACTTGGACAACTCACCCGACTGCGTGCGCACCAGGCAGACGAAGCTCGTGTCGTCTTGGTGCCGTGTGCGGCCCGCACATTAACCAAAACCTCGCGCCTCCATCTTAGCCTCCGCGTTTTAAACTTCTCAATCCCAAGGCCAAGGAGCAACGTGAAACCTATGATAGAGCCAATCGGATGGTTGAGAACACTACAATTCGTAGCTATAGATGCGTGTGTGAGAGAGGACGAGTGCGTGCATGCACCTCTTCTCAGAGTACAAGTGTATGTGGGTGGCATCGACCTAGGGAGCAGTGATGGTGCGTGCGAGAAGTCCCGAGAGATAGGTGTAATGCGTCTTAAAAAAGACTAGTCTATAGCTCGCCACGAGGCTATTCCTATCGAACGCCAAGCGTAAGATATGTATCCGACGGTGCCAATTTTTGCACGTACACAGCAGTAGAAAAATAACTAGTACCATGGCATATGCTACACCATGGCCGAGAAACATGCCGACGTTACGCCATCCGGGAATAGTGCCGCACTTCAAAACTAGAACCGTCGATAAATTTTGAGCGCGTCTCGTCACATTCCAAATTACTACTACTACCACGCTATATTTAATTGCAAACCTGTTCACACCGATCACAACCTAAATGGTTTCCTACTTAGGAGCGTATTAGTAGTACTCGGTTATAAATACTACTATGCTAAGATGACTGCACATTCCTCCTCAACTCCTCATCCACAAAAAACAATCAAGTCAATCAAGCCATAGCCAGCGTGAGTTCTGGGTCGAGAGATTTCTACCAGGAGTTGAGCATGGAAGAGGAAGCACGAGAGATGTCCCGCCTCGCCGCGAAAGCAACCGACATGTCCAGCCGCGCAGCAGTAGCAACACAGAGGTCCCGCCGCACTGCCGAAGCAACACGGAGGTCCCGCATGGCCGATGTAGCAGACTGGTCCGCCACGCCGCTGAAGCGATAGAGATGTCTCGTGCCGCCCGAAGCAGCGAGGAGGTCCCGCCAAGGCGGCTCGGGAAAATTTATCGCGGCGAGGACTCTTACAGGCGCATGCATGCGATAGTCCATAGCCAGATGGATCAGATCTCCGGCTAGGCGAGGTTGCAGGACGAGGCTACCGGCATCATCCGGCAACTAGGGGAGGGCAATGCGAACCTCCGTGGAGAGCGCGACCTGCTGAGGGCGAAGATCGTCGGAAGGGCGAAGTAGGAGGAGGAGACCACTGCCTTAATGCAGAGGACGGGTGTCATCATCAAGAAACTTATGGACGAGAATGCCATGCTCCACATCGAGCGCAACAGGCTGGTGGAGGAATCCATGGATGTTGCCAAGCAGCGTATTAAGGACATGAAACTGATGAAAGAGATCATCGCCCGCCGCGAGAACTAGTCTCCGCGACTGCAACAAGATAAAGAAAGTAGAGATCTGAGCGGATCATTTTATGTGTCTTCCTTCTTCTTTTGCCCTTGTGTATTTCGGGCGTAGCCGCATGTGGCTTTTAATTATCTTCCTAATTATGTAAGACAATTATTATCCACTCTCGTCGTCCTTATATATATTTCGGTCTTGCTATAAGTCACGATAGATGCTATATAGGTCCGTCGGATCTTACATCAAGATCCGTGCAAAATTTTCTTTTCAGATTTTTTTTTCTCTCTTAAATCTCAGTCGAGTGAGACATTGCCACGCCATTAAACAGAGGCTCGGGCGCCATTAATGGAGACCTTGTGAGAGAGGTGGATGGCAGATGGAGGTCAAAGGGCTCTCCTCCCGATAAGCACGCACAGGTGTCTGATTGCATGCCTCCCGTACTCAAATAGCTACCCTGCATGGCGCCTCCTAGCTAATAAAAAAGGGGACGCATGGCGGCACGTAAATGGTAAATAGAACACCCACGGTTTCAATAATACTTGTGTTTCCGATTGTAACGTGACAACACTTGTTCCAAAATGACTTTGTTGATTGTTAATGTGTGCGCCTTCGCAAATCGGACAGCAAAATTACCACAGCATGTTGGTGCCATGTCATGACACCAAGCCAATTTTCATGATTTTCATGCGTGTTTCGGATTTACAGGAATTAAAAAACCAAGTTTCTCAATGTTTCCAGCCGAGCCATGATGCCCAGATGTCTGAATTTCATTCCCATTTTTGTCATGGGACCTAGAAATTTACCCGAGGACACACATGTGATTTTTCAACCAGCTTTGGTGCACTGGAGCATGTGCTTGTATTTAAAATTTGAATTATGCACACAAAGGTGACACGTTCCTCTCGTAACCACGAGCCTTCTTGAGAGAAGCTCCGGGTTGCAAGAAACTTATACAAAAACTTGTTCCTATTACGCAATTTTTTACCACACATGGTAGTACCATGACATGACACCATGTCAAGTTTCATGATTTTCAGGCGTGTTTTGGATTTACAAGAATTTTAAAACCAAGCTTCTCAATGTTCTCGGCTGAACCACGATGCCCAGATGTTTGAATTTCATTCCCATTTCTTGCATGGGACCTAGAAATTCACCCGAGGACACACATGTGATTTTTCAATCAACTTTGGTGCACGGGAGCATGTGCTTGTAGTTCAAATCTGAATTATGCACATTAAATGACTAGAAACTCAATTAATGTATAAAAAAGGCCAAACGAACCCGGAATAATTCCAAAATTTAACAGGGCACTCATATAGTTCTATGTTGCCTCTGTAAAGAAAATCTGGGGGGAGGCAGCGTATATTGTTTCACACACAAAGGTATAAAGAAATAAAGAAATTAGCATACCTATTTAATTCTTGGGTTCTTATTATTTATGCCACTAGTTGTGTATCACTACTCAATTTTGCCATTAGAAGTTACAACTACTCAAAAAATGCCATCGATCCGTGAGATGCCTGCTAAAAAATGCAATTAGATATCTAAAAAATGCCATCGTTAAGTTAGATGTTTGCTCAGAAATGCCATTAGACATTGTTATTTTCACTTCAAACCCTTTGACCATGTTACATGACAAAAATAAGCCGATTCTCACAATGATAAGTTAATGGTGTCCAGCACAACACATCCCTCAAATAAAACTAAGCACCCTGGAATTCTTTGACAAAACTAAGCACCCTGAAATTCTTTGACAACTAAACTGCTAGCTATATGATGTTGGCCATATATATTGTACGTATATAATGTGAAGAAACGAGTGGTAGTACTATACCAACTAAAAGATGAAATGTACGAAATATAATGAGAAGAAACATAACATAGTTCTGCTGGGGGCTCAAAGACAACACACCCCTCAAATAAAACTAAGCACACCAGAAATTAAACTAAGCAACTAATCTGGTAGACATTGCATTAGAACCACCAGGAGCAAGGACACTGCCACCTTACTCGGAGTCCTCGTCCACGTCCTCGATTTCGTCCTTGTCCCTCTTCCTCTTGGGCGATACTTCTTTGCTTGAACCGCACACTTGGCTCTTGCTCTTCATCCAACCCTTGTAGATATTGAAACAAAGGTAGGCATCCATTGCAGCATAGTGGATGTGGTCTATATCTAGTACAGTCCACTGCCATACACGATGAAACGTGTGCGGAGGTTTCTTCAGTTCACCGTACGAAGGATGAACCATGGCTCCTGCCAGGGTCAACATTGAAGGCTGATCAAGGGAGGGCACCGGCCCTTCCTTTTGGAGGTCGAAGGGGTCGCCTACAATGAGGCCTATCCGACCCAAGATTTCCTTGTCGTTCCTAAAGTCTACAGTAATGAATTTGACTCGGCCGCCCTTGAGGAACTTCTTAAATTCCTCTCACTCAACGTCAGCATGGCATATGTGGTATACCAAGCATAAGTCATGCACGCAAACCTGGATCACGGCGGGCTTCTTCTTCTCTGCCTCCTTTAGTTTCTTCTTGCTTCCCAGGACTGTGGTGTACTCAACATCTAGCCCAGCGACCCACTCATCATTTGAGTTTTTGAACATGCGTTTGAAGCGAGCAAGGCATTCTTTCACCATTGCGGAAGAACGGGTGTAGATGACGTCGAACTCATCGCCGGTGATGGTTCTAACCTTGTACTCACCGCCGATCATGGAGATTTGGGATGCCATGGATTTGGGAGGAGGGTTAGGATTAGTGGAACTGCCGTAATGTGAAAGGACGGGACGACTAGGAGCGTTTTCTCGCTTGTAAAAATGTCGTGTGGGGGGGGGGGGGCGTGTGCGAATGGAAGGGTAGTGGCTTGCCTGGTGGATAAATGGATTCATGCATAGTACTATGGGGGCCCAATTAGATGTCATGTCTACTCGACGCCCAATTAAATGGCTTTTCATGTCATGTCAAGCGTCGGGAAAATTACAGGTGATACGAAGCTTTCCATTCTCCCATGATACGGGCTTCCGAGAGCCCTTGGATCTGAGATCGAACGGTTGCATGGCATGATTCTAAACCTATGGGTGAATATCCTATCCTGGAGGGTTATTCTGCAAATTTTCAGCAACTTAGCATGTGACCGTTCGATCTCAGATCCAAGGCCTGCCAACAACCCGTATCATGGTCGCGCCTACCATGACCGTCGCCTCGCTCGCGCGGTCGTGCCCTTGGAGATTTAACACGGTGCGTTAGGCTATCTGATGTTGGCATGTCATACATAGTCATCACTTAGTCACTCATACAACAAGGTTAGCTATAAGGTTGGCTATAAGAGTATTTTTTGTTTACTTCTCTCTATCTCTTTCTTCGTAGTATTTATTGCATTTGCCAAGGAGTGACCTCTTCCAATGAAATGGTGCTTAGATGAGGTGCTATGGGCATTAAATGGGTTAGCAACTCAAGTCCCCAATGCATAGGTGCTTAGTTTTTTGTTGCTAAGTTTGCTTCATCTAGGTACACACGCTTATCACCGTTTCTTCCTAGGGTCACCAAACTAGTCTCTCTCTTCTTAATTAACTTGCACATCAGACTTTATGCCTATGTGGCAGGCTTAGCACCTGTAGGATCAAGTACAATAGTGGGCTATAAGCCCGCTTTACATGGCATTTTTGCATATGTGGGGGAAAGAGGCAAGGAAAAGTGGAGGAGTGGGCTCTCAAGCAAGAGCCGGCCTCTACATGGTGGAGCACGGGAGAGGCACCAATATGGAGGTGGTCAGGAATCGGGAGACTCACGCCGGTCGTAGCGCTGCAGTTAAAATGATAATGGCAAGTCAAATCACCAGGCCCCACCTGTCCAGCAATAACTCACTGTCAAATCACACATCCCTATGTTTGCAGCAGCCTACTCCCTCATCTTCTCGCGTCTCTGTCGAACCGACTAGGCGGAACTGCCCCGCCTACCGCGCGGGAAAAGCCCCGCCCTCGACTTTTAAATAGTACAGTATACTAATTTTGTATCTATGGATTGCGGCATGGAGCAAAGCCTCAAGAAAACGGCGGTACACATGTACGGAGTATACAGCACGCTCGTCGCGTTCGCGTCGCACCCCAGACGGTCGGATGGTCTAGCACGCTGCTCTCCGAATGGAACGCGCGTCATATTGCGTTTGCACACACATGTGGGACCTCAATTGAGAACCGACCATAGGCACACTCCCCGGCCCCGCAAGTCGGGTGAGTTAATAGAAGAGAGAGACAAGCGATAGTACTACTAGAGAAGTGTTGTAGGAGTACATACGTTGGTACCTGGACGATCCCTGCAAGACACGGAAGATCAGTTCCTCCATGCATGTGACCAGGCTCCAGCAGACACGCTTGGATTGGCTATCGTCTACATATCGTGCAGGCTATGTTGTACAAGGCCGTAGTTCTGGTGAGAAATCTAAAAAAAGGTTTCTTGTCATCTCACAAAATTAGGTGTCATATGCTTCGGATCACTACGAGGGTTAAACAGCGACAACTGAGTTGGGCTAGTCATTGGGGGCACATGCATGAAGACTACTCGGCTGCCATCAAGGTCAAGCCGGCTATGTTAATTAGGACATCTATCGACGGACCCCTTTTCTACGAGTTTATCTTTAATTTGAGCTTTGATCCTCGTCTAGTTTGTCCGTTGGGATTCATCTTGTCTCCTTTGGGCAGTGAGGTTATGATTTCTTGTCATGTGGCATTTTTTCGTGTTATATGTTATAATCCGGTGCTTCAGATCAAAATGACGACAACTGCGCTTACGGGGCACGTGCATGAAGACTTCTCGACAGTCATTGCCGAGGTCAAGCCAGCTCCGGCCGGCAGACAAAAGAAAACTAGTACTCCACTATATAGGCAGGAGCCTCTGCGCTTGCTTGCTAGTGTTGCTCTCTTCACACTGTCTTGTCCTCTCTAGATCTAAACACGATAGCGGTGGCCACACACTCTCTCTCTACTCACCGCTTGTCACAGATCCAACCGGATCCTCTCCGCCGGGGAAGGTGAGAAGGTGCAACATTCATGCGGTCGTCCCCGGCAACGGCTCTTACCCACTGCCGGCGCGTCCCGATAAGCGTGCCTTGCCGTTCTCTCCCAAGCATCACTGGCGAGGGAGGGCCTCCCACCCCTTCTTCCTTGCTGCCGTGGAGTGGGCAGATCCGGCCTCCCGCCGCCCACCTAGCGACATCCTGGCGACCCTCAGGTATAACTTCCTTCGAAACCGGCCTTGCTCTACTTCCCGAGCTCCTGACGTTGCTGCATTTGTATCTTCTACTATTTCTTAGGCCCCCTCGTAGATAGGATCGATCGGCTGCTCGAAGACCACCTAATTTTTTTACTGTTAAGAGGTAAAACTAGTTCATGCACTCGAATCTAGTAGTACCTGGTTCAAACAAGGAATAAACGGGGTGGGGGTGGGGGAAGATTTGTTATCTTAATCTAGGACTTGGTCGAAAGAGGAAATAATGGGGGCGAAAAGTAGCAGAGACTGGCTATCCAACTGATCTCTAGGTCTAATAGGGAAATAAAGGGAACGCAGTACAAACTCAATATAAACCCGATCTATTGGTTGAAAAGGGAAAGAAAGTGGGGACTGGGGAACAAGTCAACAGAGTAAGTCCAGCACAAGATGTCGGATTTCGGGTTCCGGCAGACCCTTGAGGTTCGAACACTGGGGTGCGCGGAGATCTTTCCCCTACCAGTTCACGCGTGAATGGACCGCAAGAGATCTAAACTAGGAACGAAGAACAACACACGAGACACGAGGTTTATACTGGTTCGGGCCACCATTGTGGTGTAATACCCTACTCCAGTGTGTGGTGTGGTGGATTGCCTCAGGGGCTGATGATGAACAATACAAGGGAAGAACAGCCTCGCGAGGGGCTGTTCTTGAGCTAGTGCGATGAACTGCTTGGGTGAGTTCAGTCACCTCTCTCTCTCTAGGGGGTTCGACTTGTTTCCAGTCTCGTCGATTGATCGATCGATCCGATCCCCCTGCCTTTGTGGTAGCTAGTCCTATTTATAGAGGGAGGCCCTGGACCTCTTCCCAAATAATGAGCGGGAAGGGCGCCAACAATTGGCCATTTTGAAGGGGAACATCTAGTACACTTATCCTTGCTAAAGTTGGTCTTCGGCTGCCAAAGGCTCTGACGCGGTGGCCTGATCACAGGCTCCAAGATGACCTCCATCCTGCCGTTCTGCTAGTCTTGGTCTTGTTGCATCAAGCGGCAACCTTTGCTCGATGCCTTGGCACATGCTTGCCTCCTTTGCACCAAAGGGGAAATGAGGACACTGCGCAGGCTGGCGCCCACCTGGCCTTAATCGTCATGGCTTGCGTCACGGGGCACGCTCGTGAGGTACCCTGCCTTGATCTCTCCGCCTCCTCGCGAGCCTGCCTGACTAGGCTGCTCCTGAGGAAGGTTCCTGTCATCCGCCCCGCGAGGCATGGCCCCTCGCGAGGGTCTTGAGCTTGAGCTGATGAAGCTGGGCCATGCTGGGCCCCCACTTGAGCCACATCGCAGGCCGCAGGCAGGCAAGTCTGGGGACCCCTGTTCCCAGAACGCCGACAGTAGCCCCCGGGCCCAAGGCGCGCCCGGACTTGGCTTAGACGAGAAGCGAAGGGGCAAGTGCGAAGTGCCGCGGGCCCCACAGCCTGCGGCCTTGGGCGCCGCGTGGCGATTGGTTGGCTGTGGGCGTCTCCGCCTCCCCACGACGCCTCGGCAACTGCACGACTTGACAAGTCCCTGCATGCAGAAACGAGTCATGATTACCTCTGATCGTGGAGGCCGACGGTTGGCCTCCTCCGGCTATATGTACGGAACGGCGCGAGCCCTTCCAGTCCATCTCTTCTTGCTGCTCCTTCTTCTCCATCGTTGCCCTTGCTCCATATTTCGACAATGGCTCCGATCCGCCTGTTTTCTGCAGAAGAGAAGGGAAAGCCCCCCTGAGAGGGTCCCGATCCGCTTCCGCCGAAGAAACGGCTAGCCCTCTGCCGCCGAGATGAGGGCGCCCGGCAGGAGGTGTCGAGGCCCTCGTACGAGCAGCCACGGCCAGGGTTCCCATTGCCCTTGTACGTCCGCATTGAGGGCCCTGAAGGAGTAGACGCCGAGCGACACGGGCGACGCCGCCGTCGGCATTGGCGGGTCACGGCGGTGCGCGTCGTTCCTCCTGGAGTCCATGCCGAGGGCTCCTCTCGAGAGTTTGTGCTCCACGCCGCCATGCCTCCTCAATCTTGGATTCGCCTTCCTCCCTCCTTCGCCTTCGAGATCCCGCAGAGGGGCTCTCTGGAGCTCGGGTTGCAGCATGCTGGCTGCAGCACCCCTGCGACCGGAGCGGAGGTTGCGGTCGTTGCTCTGGGCAAGGTATACATGACCCGAGGCTGGGGCGAGATCGCCCGGGTCTGCCGGACGAGGGGCGCCCTCGTGATCCATCTGGAATACGATGGCGCTTCCTTGATGTTCTTCAAGGTCTTCGACGCGAAGGACGCCGACTGGAATGCTGCCCCGAGAAGGGCGGTCGGGGCATCGTCGTGGCAAGGACCAGGCCCGCCGGTCGACCCCTCGGCAGCTCCTCGGGCAGCAGCGAAGGGACCAGAGGGTCAAGTGCCTCCGCCGAGCTTCTGGCGACTCCGGAGACGAGCGACGACAGCTACGAGCCTCTGAGCTCGCGTCACGCCCAGAGCCAGGCGGGCGCTTCAAGCTACCGGCGCCGGTGATTTGGATGGGGTTGGCGCCGGCGCCTGGCGGCCCACTGTTGATGATGGCGTCTCCTGCGAAGGCACGCGTAGTAGGCGTTCCTTAGGATTAGCACCTTTTATTTCCTGCAAAGAATCGAAGTAGCACCCCGCGGGGGTATGTAAGGCACTGGCCATGTTTTGTGAATATTATGTCCTTATGATGAATCGGTGCGAGATGGTTGCTCTGCCCAGCTCAGCTCCCCCTTTCTTTCCTCACGAGGGCTTTGGTGCTCTGCGCTGACAGGTCCCGGTCCCCAGGTAGGCTTCAACCTCGCTGGTATGACAGGTCGCGATGCCGTGGGTCAAGGCCAGGAGGTGAGCGGCCCGAGGTCCAGTAAGAGCCCCTGAGTTGCGATGCTCAGGAGGTCCCCTTTAGCGCTCAAGCAGCCTCCACTGGGCAAGAAAGGCAGGCAGCTTTGCCATGACAGAGCAGCAATAGGCGTGGATTTAGTGCTGAGTCGGATCAGTTTTTGGCGTGACTTATCTTGCGAGTTTGGAGCGGCGTTCGATGAGGTGCCGTGTCTGCGCGACGGCAACTGAGGTGTTGCTGGGTTGGGTCCTCGCGAGCTTCTTCCCTCTCCCCCGCGTTTTCCTTAATGCTCTACGTCCTCAGGTCCCGGCCCTCGAGCGAGCTCAGCCGCCGCTGGTATGACAGGTCGCGATGCCGTGGGTCAAGGCCAGGGGGTGAGGGCTGGAGAGCCAATAAGAGCCTATGAGTCGCGATGCTCAGGCGCCCCCCTTTTAACGTGCAAGCGGATCGCGCCGGAGAGGAGGAGAGAAGGCTCGTGAGGCCGCCAGCGTTAATCCTGGAGCAGGTCCTGCATACCAATCACGAGGGGAAACAAGGTTCGTCTTTACGACTGCCAGCCAACCATTGGTCGCCTCGAGGAGTGATCGTGAGGCACCGAGGGCTTGGTGAGGTGGCGCTTATGCGGCTGCCGCGGCGAGCTCAGCCACTCAGATTTATCGGTGTTGCGAGGACGGACCCGTGCGCAAGCACCATGCCGAGCGAAGCGGCTCCAAAGGTAGGTGTCAATCGAAGCGGCGATGGTCAAGCATGTTATGTATGAATAAGCAAATCCATCTAGATAGGTGCGGAGAAAGCATGCGCCACTGGGTCGGGCCCGAGCAGCTTGGGGATAATGCAGCCCGAGGGGCGCCCCCAACAAGGTAAGTAAAGAACTTAAGCAGAACGGATACATGCCACAGGGACGGACCCACGCAGCCTGGGAATGATGCAGCCCGAGGGGCGCCCGGCTGAAAAACGAAACTTGGAAAGGTGTCACCTGATATGGTCGGAGACGGCGGGGTGTTGAGGTAGCGGATGACGCGTGACGAGGAAGCCGACCCTCACGAGCCCTCCGGACCTGGAGCCTCGGGAGGCTCCCGGGGTACGGGGGGTTCCTCGAGAGCCATCTCCATCTCCGCCAGGACCGCGCGCTGCTTGACCTCCTGAGCCTCCAGAGCGCCCCTCAGCAGGCGCTGATGGGCGGCAACTGCGTTCGGCAGGCCGAAAGGCATGCGAACGTAGCTGTGAGGTGGACCCTCACATCGCCCTACGCGTGAGGGCCAGAGGCGCTCCTGAGACGCGGCTCGGTTGAGCCCTGGTATGTCGATGCAGATTTGCAGCCCAGCATCCTTGCCTGGATGTGGGACCACGACGGGCAAGCGGCGACAGCCGCGCATGACTCTTGACTCCTGTAGCTCCTGGGTACTCTTCGCGATGAACTCCTGAGGGTTTGGCCCTCCTTGCCTCATACCTTCCTGAGGGAAACGTGCCTTGAAGCACGCCTCCAAGTGGTGCCCAAGCGCCTCCCTCGTGACTCCGGCTAGGTCGGTGGCTCGCCATGAAAGAGCCCCCGAGCCCTGCCTGAGGAGGGTGCCGGGCGCGCCTTCCTATGCGTCAGAGGGTGGCGCCCCTTGAACGGGCGCAGGTCCTGTTGCCACACCTCCGGAGGTGCCTTCCCCATGAGGGCTTGGACCAGGTGAATCCTTCTTCTTCTTGGGGATCGCCTCGGGAAAGTCTCCCGCTCCTGTGATCTGGGTCTTCGATTGCTGTAGCTTGGAAGGCACGCTCAAGGGAGCACACTGCATCCCTTTCCTCACAAGGCACTGTAATGACTCCTCCGCTTCCTGGCATCTTGAGGACATTGTAGCCATGGTGAATCACTGCCATGAACTTGGCCAAAGCTGGGTACCCGAGGATGGCATTGTATGGCAGGCGAATGTGGGCGACGTCAAAGTCGATGAGCTCGGTGCGGTAGTTGTTGCGCTATCCGAAGGTGACGGGAAGACGAACTTGCCCTATCTGGATGGTGGAACCATCGGTGACTCCAGAGAAAGGCTTGGTTGGCTGAAGCTGATCATATGGCAATTGGAGATTGTTGAATGTCTCGACAGATAGGACGTTGAGTCCTGCTCCGCCGTCGATGGGGGTCCTGGTGACTTGCACGTTGCTGATGACTGGTGAGCAAAGCATGGGGAGGACTCCGGCCGTTCCTGCGCACTTGAGCTGATCCGCTGAACTGAACGTGATAGCGCACGATGACCACCTGAGGGAGCGTGTGGCCTCTGGCTTGGGGAGGACTGCATTCACCTCGCGAGCAAACTGCTTGAAGATGCGCTGAGAGGCTGGGGCCTGAGAGCCACCCAGGATGCAAGCGATCGCGCGCGGCTCCTGGAAGTCCCCAGCCCCTCGTCCTAATGATTGTCTTCGTACCTCCTTGGCGGCTGAGGCAGAGGTGGGAGCCCTGCATTGCCTTGAGGGCAGTCCTTACGAGGCTGGTCTCTCCAACCTCCCTCGCGAGGCTGGTCCTGCCAGCGGTCCTCGCGAGGCCTGTCACGCCATCCCTGGCGAGGGCCACGGTCTTCCCAGCGTCCTGTGCCTCTTCCTCCTCCTCGGCCGTAGCCTCGATCATTGCGCTCGGGGCGTCAGCCGATATACCCTTCTCGCACGGCCCTGAGCTCCTGGCATTCATTGGTGTTGTGGGTGTGGAGGTCATGGTACACGCAGTATCGGCTGCCCTTGGATGACTCGGGATGATCCCTGCCTCGCTTGGTGTCTGGTTCTACCGCGAGCACGACAGCCCCCTTGCGCTTCACGTCCTTGGCCTTGGGCTTCTTCTCTTCTGGATCGGCAGCTGGAAGCTCGAGGAGGGAGAGGCGCCCTTCCTCAGCCCTGGCGCATTTGGTCGCCAAGTTGAACAACTCTAGTGATGTGCATAGGTCTTCATGCATTGCTAGCTCCTCCTTCATCTTGACGTCACGCACGCCATCGGAGAAGGCTGAGATGATGGCCTCCTCAGTCACCTTGGGAATCTTGAGGCGGGCGTTGTTGAAGTGTTGGATGTACTTCTGTAGGGTCTCTCCTGGCTGCTGCTTGATGCGGCGCATGTCACTCACGGCTGGAGGCCGGTCGCGAGTGCCTTGGAAGTTGGCGATGAAGCAGGTGCGCATCTCGTCCCAGGAGGAGATCGTGCCGGGAGCCAGGTTCAGGAGCCAGGTTAGGGCTCAAATCCTTGACGCCATGGGGAAACAATTCGCCATGACCTTTTCGTCCCCATTGGCGGCTTCGATGCCCAGCTCGTAGAGCTGAAGGAACTCCGCGGGGTCGGCTGTGCCGTCGTAGCAAGGAGGCAGGTCTGGCTTGAACTTGCTGGGCCACGTGACACTACGTAGCTCGGCGGTGAAGGCGCGGCAGCCTGCAGTGGCCACTGGAGCTCTCTGATGATGCGGGGCTTGCTCTTGTGGATTCCAGCGCCGCTGCTGGAGCAGTAGCGGGGTCTTGACGCTGGTGGCGCCGAGGCCTTGATTGGCGCCCGATCTTGGGAGCACACGAGCACCTTCTTGGGGACGAGGGATATCCTGGCAGCTCCTTTCTTGGTGCGCGGGGCCCGGACGCGGAGGGTCTCGGCCCGGGGCCACGCGCCTTGGAGCCAAGGCGCCTTCTTGGGAAGGAGGTGGCGGGGGCACCTCCGGCTCCCTGCCTCCCGCGCGGGATGAAGGGCGAGGCAGCGAGAGGGACGACACAGGGGAGCCCCCTGCGGCGCGGACGAGCTCGGCTACGCGGTCGAGCCACTCCTCGTGGGCGCTGCCGACGGCGGTAGCGCAGGAGCTCGTTTGCGCGATGGCGAGCGGCTCGAGCCTCCATGGGAGCGCGGTGCGCGCGGGACGAAGAACCAGTAGGGGCAAGCGAAGGAGTGGCGGTGCGGCCTTCTCACCTCACCGATGGATGCAGGGACGAAGCCTGCTGCTCGTTCCCTGCCGGGCCGGTCGCGGCGTTGGCGGCAAGCGACGGGGAACGACGGGGGGTCCGCTGACGGGAGCCGTCTGGGCGACTCGAGCAGCGCGAGCAGCCCGACGCTTGGCGAGCGTCAGCCATGGACACGACGGAAGATCATACGCGACCAACGGAAGAAAGATTCCGGCCCACCCCTACCTGGCGGATTTCGGGTTCCGGCAGACCCTTGAGGTTCGAACACTGGGGTGCGCGCAGAGATCTTTCCCCTACCAGTTCACGCGTGAACGGACTGCGAGAGATCTAAACTAGGAACGAAGAACAACACACGAGACACGAGGTTTATACTGGTTCGGGCCACCGTTGTGGTGTAATACCCTACTCCAGTGTGTGGTGTGGTGGATTGCCTCAGGGGCTGATGATGAACAATACAAGGGAAGAACAGCCTCGCGAGGGGCTGTTCTTGAGCTGGTGCGATGAACTGCTTGGGTGAGTTCAGTCGCCTCTCTCTCTCTCTCTCTCTCTCTCTCTCTCTAGGGGGTTCGACTTGTTTCCAGTCTCGTCGATTGATCGATCGATCCGATCCTCCTGCCTTTGTGGTAGCTAGTTCTATTTATAGAGGGAGGCCCTGGACCTCTTCCCAAATAATGAGCGGGAAGGGCGCCAACAATTGGCCATTTTGAAGGGGAACATCTAGTACACTTATCCTGACTAAAGTTGGTCTTCGGCTGCCAAAGGCTCCGACGGTGACACCGTCACAGGCTCCACGATGACCTCCATCCTGCCGTTCTGCTGGTCTTGGTCTTGTTGCAAGGCGGCGACCTTTGCACGATGCCTTGGCCTGTGCTTGCCTGCTTTGCACCAAAGGGAAATGAGGACATCGCAGAGCTGGCGCCCGGCCGCCTTGATCGTCATGGCTTGCGTCACGGGGCACCCTCGTGAGGTACCCTGCCTTGATCTCTCCGCCTACTCACGAGCCTGCCTGACTAGGCTGCTCCTGAGGAAGGTTCCTGTCGTCCGCCCCGCGAGGAACTTGAGCTTGAGCTGATGAAGCTGGGCTGTGCTGGGCCCCCACTTGAGCCACGCCGCAGGTCGCAGGCAGGCAAGTCTGAGGACCTCCGTTCCCAGAACACCGACACTAGATTTGCTAGCCTCACACAGTATAAGGTGGCTATATACCGAGCAAAAATGGGACCAACCCAGATATCCTCTTCTGATGTTTGTTGCCCCGAGCTGCTCGTATGTAATGCCACTGGTAAAATGTAGCAGTCGCACTGTTAAAAGTAAGGACACGTTGAACCAATGTTGTTTTCAATGTAATGCCTCCAGTAATATGAATCAATGGCACTTTTTTATGTCCTGCTAAATTTCCCATTAAGATAAGTTGCTTCTTTTCGTTAGAGATGCAACTGTCCTGGTCCGCCTACTCTCCCGTGCGCAAATACCGACTCTGTAGCAGCTGTTAATGTAATGTTGCTGGTAAAATGAAGCAATGGCACCATTAAAGTAATGTCGTATTTAATGGTTGTCATAGTTAATCCTAATGCCCACACTAATATCTAGCAATGCTGCTAGAAATTGCTACTGTCCTTGTACGATTACTATTCAGATAAGGAACATGCTTTTTTTCATTTGATGCATGTTTCATCACTTGTTAGTCACCCTCCTTTCCACCTTTTTTGTGCAAACAGAGATATACATTTCACGCTTGATCTTAGTTGAACTGCACAAATGGTATCCAAATTATAGTTGAACATTCCAGGAGCTTCACGACCAACCTTGATGTTGCTCAATTTTATTGCAACTAATGAAGAAGAAGCTCTGCGGGTTTTGTTTTCTGATGGAAATGGAACCGGGGCTGGAGCCCTTTTCTGAAAAAAAGAAGAAGAAGAAGCTGCTAGCTCATGGGACATTGCTTCATTTTAGGTGAACTGCACCAAAAGGTCCCATGAATTGAATCATCCATGTTGGTGACTGGTGTCATCCCTTCTATGATGGCGTTCACCGCAGATATGGTTCCCATCACGAGGTCTGTTCCTTTTTGGTCTGACCGTTTGCCAAAGATCCTGCATGTTGATCCTGCTCTTGTGCTACTGTTTTGGCACTGCCATGATAAAGCAGTAATGTTATTATTTTGCACCTTAATCTAGTGGCACTATTAATTTGAGGCAATGTATTGGCACCGCTAGTGCCACTGTTTTTTTATATATCGAAAGAGGGGGTTGCCTCCGATTTCATTAAAGAAACCCAACCATAGAGAACCATTATCTGACAACATCTCAGTGTAAACGGCAGTTATGCAACTACTACTAGAACGGACTGAGTACTAGCAGGAGACAAGTTCGCCACATAAGCTAGGCAGGTAGGGGATGCAGCACCATCTCGACCAAGTTTGGATTACAACCCAAATGCTACCATAGAAACATCAGGGGGAAGATAGGGACTGAAAGAGCCAGATTCAGCATCCCAGTCTAAGCACCCCGGGCCTTCATCCTTGCGACGCACGGTACACCTCGTTTGCCACCTGCTCGACCCTAGTGTCACTGATAAAATGAAGTAATAATATAGTTAAAATAGAGCGAGTGACCTCTCTATCATTTCATTTCCAATGTAGATAAAGAAAGTGCCTCTCTTTGTTAATGAATGTTTCATCAACTAGTCCCATTGTTAATGTTTAAGCGTTTCTGCAAACTGGGGTGCTTAATTTTAGTTGATCTGCACAAAAATAGAGATTTGAATGTCTCAAGGCCCCTCCTTGTACTACCGCTGTACACTGATGTTCATCACTGGCAGAAGGTGTATCGGGGAGACTTGGGACGATTTCCAGTATGAGGCATGGCGTACCGTATGAGGCGTCGCAGGGCCCATCTCGCCCTCGCAGCATGGCATACTATGATACTATCGCAATATTTTCTTATATTTATTTTGCATGTTTCATCAGCTAGTGCCACTATAATGTAATCACGCTTTTTCATTATCTGTGCAAACAGGGTTATTCAGCTGCATTTTGGTGGAACTGCACAAATGTACGGATGGAACCGACATATATGCAGAGTGCGAGGCGTGCCAAGTAAAAATTACCGACACCAACCATGCTCCATGCAGGCATTGGCATCCACCACCACCAGTGCAATGTGTGGCGCTCTTTGTGGACAGATCTTTCTCGGTAGCAAATCCTCTAACCAAATACTAGTAGCTTATATTGGCAGTTTTCTAGGGAGTACTCTTTTCTAAGAGAAGCTCCAATCTATTTTTCTTTATTTGTTCACAGTGTCACAACTTTGACCCAAAGGTCCAGAGCTATTTAAGGGTGATTGGCGCAGTACTCGGAGACTGATTGTAACCATGATTTTCATTAGCTATCACACTGATTGTAAGCATGAGCAGGTGGAAGATTAGGTTAGTGCGAAGCTTACCTTAAAACCTACCGCCGCCGTTGAAACGAGGCGAGCGTCGAGGGAACCGTGAAGAACGGTGGGGAAGCGACGTCGCGCCATCCGGCCTCCTCTTGCGGTGGGAGAACGATACTCCTTGTCAGATGTGGGGTTCCGGCAAACCCTTAAGGTTCGAACACTGGGGTGCGCGTGAAGTCTTTCCCTCCTACCGATCTATGCTCTAGCTCGTTAAGATCTTGCGGACGAACTCGACGGACTCACACCATAGAAAGAGGCACGGGGTTTATCTTTGGTTAAGACCCTTTGTTGTGATGTAATACCCTACTCCAGTGTGGTGGTGGTGGATTGCCTCTTGGGCTAATGATGAACAGTACAAGGGAAGAACAACCTCTTGAGGTTGAGGTGTTCTTGTGGCTAGGCTCTCGATCGGATTGGATCAAGCTAAGATCAGATTAGATCAAGCTAAGATCAGATGCCTCGACTGTGGTGGCTAGCTCTACTTATATAGGCCCTGGTCCTCTTCCCAAATGTTGAGCGGGAAGGGAGCCAACAACAGCGGGCAAATTTGAAGGGGGGACAGTTAGTACAATCTATCATGACAAAAGCGGTCTTCGCCTGCAAAAAGCCCTGGGGTGACGCCGTCTTGGGCTCCACGATGACCTCCGCCTTGCCGTCCTCCTGGTCTTGGTCTTGTTGCACCAATATGGCAACCTTTGCCTGATGCCTCGGTACACTTCGTCTGCGCTTCCCTCCTTAGCACCAAAAAGGAAACAGGGACACTTCACGCACCGGCGCCCGCCTGGCACCGTTCGTCATGGCTCACGTCACGAGAGCCTCGTGAGGTTCGCCTTGCCTTGATATCTCCGCTCCTCGTGAGCCTGCCTGGCTAGGCCACTCCAGAGGAGGCCTTGTGTCGTCCGCCTCGCGAGGCTTGGCTCCTCGCGAGGGTCTTGGATGCCTTGTTGATGAAGATGGGCCGTACGACCCGCTGCTTAGCCATGCCATGGGCCGCAGGCAGGCAAGTCTGGGGACCCCCGTTCCCAGAACGCCGATAGTAGCCCCTGGGCCCAAGGTGCGCTCAGGCTTGGCTTCGCGGCGAGGCCAAGGGTCAAGTTTGGAACACCGCGGGCCCCAAAAGCCTGCGGCCTCGGTCGACGCGTGGCGGTTGATTGGACGTAGGCGTCTCCGCTTCTTCACGCTGCCTCGACAACTGCATGATTTGACGAGTCCCTGCGACATGCAAGGAAAACCATCATTACCTGCGATCGCGGGAGACGCCAGTTGGCCTTCTCTTGCTATAAATGGGGAGGGGGCGGAGCCCCCGTTTCCCATCTCTTCCTCGCTCGCTTGCTTCGTCCTCCTTGCTCCTCTGCTGACAACAATGGCGCCCATTAGATGGTTTTCCACCGAAGAGAAAGGAAAAGCTCCCCGTGACGATCCGGGGCCACTTCCACCAAAGAAGCGGTCGATCCATCATCGTGATGAAGCATTGCTGCAAGTGGTGGCGAGGCCTTGGTGCGAGCGGCCTCCACCGGTGTACCCACTACCCTTGTACGCCTGAGCCGAGGGCTCAGGGGGACAGAGTGACGAGCAGGACCGCCTGTGCCGCATTCTGGGTCGCCGCGCCACGGCGCCGCGTGCCATTGCCCCTGGGGTCCACGCCGCTGACTCCTCGCGCGAGTTGGTGCTGTGGGCGCCGATGCCACCAAGCTCCTGGATCCGCTTCCCGCGGTTCTTCTCCGACGTGATGCCGTCAAGGGGGCCACCCGAGGTCCAGTAAGAGCCCCTGAGTCGTGATGCTCATGATGTCCCCCTTAGCGTCCAAGCAGCCATGGTAAGGGGAGAAAGGAAGTTGACGTGGCCACAACGGGGTTGCGGCAGGGCATGAGCGACCATTAGGCCCAAACATTTAGCCAATCCGGGTGCAGGACTTATCTCGTTGATTTTGTGATGACTCCTGACGTGGCGCCAGAGCTGCGCGCCTACTTGGGCGGCATAGCTAGTCCGGGCCACACAGGTTTCCCTTCCCCCATGCTCTCCTTAGTGTTCTACTTCCTCAGGTCCCGACCCTCGAGCGAGCTCAGCCGCCGCTGGTATGCCAGGTCGCGATGTCGTGGTCATGGCCAGGGGGTGAGGGCTGGAGAGCCAGTAAGAGCTCCTGAGTCGCGATGCTCAGGAGCCCCTTTAACGCCAGTTTAATCGCACGAGGAAAAGGAGACTCGCGGTGCCGTCGCTATCCTTCCCTCGGGACTCCACGTGAACAGCACAAGAAGGAACATGGTTTATCGTTACAGCTGTTATCCCAGCCGCTAGTTGCTGCGGTGAGGCGAAGGCACCGAGGGCTGGTGAGGTGGCGTGCATGGCGGCGTCATGAGCCGAGCTTCGACCACTCAGATTTGTCGGTCGTGGCAGGGACAGACCCATGCACCAGCGCCGTGCCTATGTGAAAGCCACGGGGGAGGCAATGATTGAGCAGGCGATAGCTATTGGCGGATTAAGCGTAAAGAGCAGATCGTCTTGGATAAATGCAGGAAGATCCATGCCACTGGGTCTGGCCCGAGCGGCTTGGAGATGATGCAACCCGAGGGGCGCCCCCAGCAAGGTAAACTAAAGACTTAAGCAAAGGGACACATGCCATAGGGACGGACCCGCGTGGCCTGGGAATAATGCAGCCCGAGGGGCGCTCCCAGCTTAAACGAACTTGGAAGATGTCACCTCGTTCTGTAGACGAAGTAGAGTTGATGTAGCAGAAGCCATGCGTTGAAGGAATGACTCCTCATGAGCCACCAGGACCCTGAGCCTCGGGAGGCTCTGGGGCTCAGGAGGTTCCCTGAAGACCATCTCCATATCTTCCTGAATGGCGTGGATCCTGGCCTCCTAAGACGCCAGGACCTGCCGCAAGTTGCGCTGATGAGCCGACGCCACGCTCGGCAAGCCAAAGGGCATGCGAACGTAGCTGTGTGGTGGGCCCTCATAGCGGCCCGCACGTGATGGCCAGAAGCGCTCCTGAGATGTGGCCCTGTTGAGCCCTGGGACGTCGACGCAGAGACGCAGCCTGGCATCCTCGCCTGGATGGGGAGCTGCGCCCTGTGAGCGGCTGTGGCCGCGCATGGCTCTTGCTTCTTGCAGTTCTTGGGTGGTCTTGGTGATGAACTCCTGGGTGGTGGGCACTCCTTGCCCTGTGTTCTCCTGAGGGAAACGTGTCGTGAAGCACGCCTCCAAGTGGTGCCCAAGCGCCTCCCTCATGAGGTTGGCAAGGTCCGAGGCCCTCCAAGAGAGAGCCCCCGAGCCCTGCCTGAGGAGGGCACCGGGCGCGCCTTCCTATGCGATGGAGGGAGGCGCCCCTGGAATAGGCGCTGATCCTGACGAGGCTCCTGACGCGACACCATCTCCCTGGGGTCCTGCGCGGCGTGGCAACTTCTTCTTGGGGATGGTCTCCGGAAGGCCTTCACTTCTGCTCTCGGGGTCGTCGATTGCTGTGGCTTGAAAGGCGCGGTCAACGGAGCACACCGCATCCCTCTCTTCACATGGGACCGTGATGATTCCTCCGCTTCTTGGCATCTTGAGAACGTTGTAGCCGTGATGAATGACTGCCATGAACTTGGCCAGGGCTGGATACCCGAGGATGGCGTTGTACGACAGGCGGATGTGCGCGACGTCGAAGTCGATGAGCTCGGTGCGGTAGTTGTCGCGCTTGCCAAAGGTGACGGGCAAGCGGACTTGCCCTATTGGTGTGGTGGAACCATCGGTTAACCCTAAGAAAGGCTTGGTTGGCTGGAGTTTCTCATAGGGCACTTGAAGGTTGTCGAACGTGTCGACGGACAGGACGTTGAGCCCTGCGCCGCCATCGATAAGAGTCTTGTTGACTTGCACATTGCTGATGACTGGGGAACAAAGCATAGGGAGTACGCCTGCGGTGGCCGCGCACTTGAGCTGGTCTGCCGAGTTGAAGGTGATGGCGCATTGGGACCACCTGAGCGGGCGCGTGGCCTTGAGCTTGGGGAGTGCCGCGTTCACCTTGCGAGCGAACTGTTTGAAGATGCGTCCAGAGGCTAGGGCCTGAGCACCGCGCAAGATGCAAGCGATCGCACGCGGCTCCTAGAAGCCCCTAGCCCCCTCGTTCTGGTGGTGGTCGTCGTTCCTTCTTGATGGCGGCAGCAGGGGAAGACCGGTGTTGCCCTGAGGGCGATCCTCACGAGGCGGGTCCCTCCAAGCGCCCTCGCGAGGTTGGTCCTGCCAGCGGTCCTCACGAGGCCGGTCGCGCCACTCCTGGCGCGGGCCACGATCGTCCCAGCATCCGCCTCCACGTCCTCCTCATGGCTGTAGCCCGGTCGTGCGCCGGGCGTCGATCGTAGCGTCCTTCTCGTATGGCTCTGAGCTCCTGGCAGTCGCTGGTGTTGTGGGTGTTCGGGTTGTGGAAGGCGCAGAACGGCCGACCGTTCTTGGACGACTCAGGCTGATCTCTGCCTCGCTTGGTGTCGGGCTCCTCTCCGAGCACCACTGCCTCTTTGCGCTTCACGTCTTTGGCCTTGGTCTTCTTTTCTTCCGCTTCTGCAGCTGGCAGCTCGAGGAGAGAGAGGCGCCCCTCCTTAGCTCTAGCGCACTTGGTCACCAGGTTGAACAACTCCTGAGAGGTGCAGAGCTCCTCGTGGATAGCCAGCTCTTCCTTCATCTTGACGTCATAGACGGCGTTAGAGAACGCGGAGATGATGGCCTCGTCCGTGACCTTGGGGATCTTGAGGCGGGTGTTGTTGAAGCGCTGGATGTACTTCTGGAGGGTTTCTCCTGGCTGTTGCTTGATGCGGCGTAGATCGCCCGCGGCCGGGGGGCGGTCGCGAGTGCCCTGGAAGTTGGCGATGAAGCGGTCACGCATCTCGTCCTACGAGGAGATCAAGCCGTGCTGCAGGTTCAGGAGCCAAGAGCGGGCCCCATCCTTGAGAGCCATGGGAAACCGGTTCGCCATGACTTTTTCGTCGCCATTGGCTGCTTCGATGCTCAGCTCGTAGAGCTGCAGGAACTGCGCGGGGTCCGCGGTGCCATCGTAGCGAGGAGGCAGATCTGGCTTGAACTTGCCTGGCCAGGCGACGCTACGCAGCTCGGGGGTGAAGGCGCGCAGCCACCGCGGGTCACCGGGCCCTTCAGGGTGGAGCTTGGTCTCGACGGGTTCGTGACCGCGCCGGCGGCGTGCGCGGTCTTGACGAGGTGGCGCGGGGAGTGTCGGCGCAGCTTCTCGCGGCCGCGGGATTTCTTGGCAGCTTCTTTCTTCACGCGCGGGCACCGGGCATGGTGGATCACGCCACGGAGGTGCGCGCCTTGCTGCCAAGGCACCGTCTTGGGGTTGAGGCGGTGGAGGCATGCCATGAGCCCCATCGCCCGCGGCTGGTTGAGGGCGAGGCAGAGAGTGGGACGGCGCCGGAGAGCCCCCTGCGGCACGGACGAGCTCGGCGACGAAGTCGAGCCACTCCTCGTAGGGGTCGTCGACGGGGCGGTAACACAGGAGCTCGTTCGTCGCGAGGAGCGCAGCCCGTGCCTCCATGGGAGTGCGGTGCGCGTGAGACGAACCAGCAGGGGTGAGCGACGGAGTAGCGGTGCGGCCATCTTGCCGCACCGAAGGATGCAGCGAGGACACCTGCTGCTCGTTCCCCATCGGGCCGGTGGCAGCGTTGGCGACAGGAGACGGAGAACGATGAGGTGGCCCGCCTATAGGGGTCGTCTGAGCAACGCGGGCGAAGAGGGCAGCGCGACGCTCAGCTCGAGCACGGCGAGCGTCCGCCAAGGAAACGACGGAGCGACGGCGCAACGAACCGATGGAAGGGAAACCACGGCGCACCCCTACCTGGCGCGCCAAATGTCGGATGTGGGGTTCCGGCAAACCCTTATGGTTCGAACACTGGGGTGCGCACGAAGTCTTTCCCTCCTACCGATCTATGCTCTAGCTCATTAAGATTTTGCGGACGAACTCGACGGACTCACAACACAGAAAGAGGCACGGGGTTTATACTGGTTTGGGCCACAGTTGTGGTGTAATACCCTACTCCAGTGTGGTGGTGGTGGATTGCCTCTTGGGCTGTTGATGAACAGTACAAGGGAAGAACAACCTCCTGAGGTTGAGGTGTTCTTGTGGCTAGGCTCTCGATCGGATTGGATCAAGCTAAGATCAGATTGGATCAAGCTAAGATCAGATGCCTCTACTGTGGTGGCTAGCTCTACTTATATAGGCCCTGGTCCTCTTCCCAATGTTGAGCGGGAAGGGAGCCAACAATGGCGGGCAAATTTGAAGGGGGACAGCTAGTACAAGCTATCCTGACAAAAGCGGTCTTCGCTGCGAAAAGCCCTGGGTGACGCTGCGTCTTGGGCTCCATGATGACCTCCGCCTTGCCGTCCTCCTGGTCTTGGTCTTGTTGCACCAATATGGCAACCTTTGCCTGATGCCTCGGTACTCTTCGTCTGCGCTTGCCTCCTTAGCACCAAAGAGGTAACAGGGACACTACGCACCGGCGCCCGCCTGGCACCCGCCTGGCACCGTTCGTCATGGCTCACGTCATGAGAGCCTCGTGAGGTTCGCCTTGCCTTGATATCTCCGCTCCTCGTGAGCCTGCCTGGCTAGGCCACTCCAGAGGAGGCCTTGTGTCGTCCGCCTCGCGAGGCTTGGCTCCTCGCGAGGGTCTTGGATGCCTTGTTGATGAAGATGGGCCGTACGGCCCGCTGCTTAGCCACGCCATGGGCCGCAGGCAGGCAAGTCTGGGGACCCCTGTTCCCAGAACGCTGACACTCCTGTGGCTTCGGCTGGCTCTGCACCCTCACGAACGGCACACCGTACTCGATCGATTCGTTATCCTCTGGGTGCTCGACCTTCGACCTATACGCCCACCACCTCCGTCTGACTTTCGCCTCAGGTGAATCTGTCTGCTCCATCGCCCAGAGGAGATACTCGATGAACTTCAAGGACTGCGGCGTGACTGCCGCCGAGGAGTACATGTACATCGCCGCCCTCATCGCCGCCGTCTCGCTCTTTCGCATACATTGCCACATGGCCCTCACCGTCCTCGAAATCTCCCACTCGATCATTGTCAAACCAAGTAAGGATCTCCTTCAACCTAGCTAACTTTGCCTGGTCGCCGCCGGTGATCTGCGTGATTCACTGCTGCATCCTCTCCATAAATGTCCTTCTGAGTGGTCCGGTGCTAGCTTTGGAAGATGGGAGGAGAGACGGTGGTCTTGCAATAGAGAAGAGGGAGAGGCGAGACGGTGGTTTTGGAATGGAAATGATGGAGAGGAGAGGAGGTGGTTTTGCAATGGAGAAGAGGGAGAGGCGACATGGTGGTTTTGGAATGGAGACGATGGAGAGGAGAGGAGGTGGTTTTGCAATGGAGAAGAGGGAGAGGCGAGACAGTGGTTTTTGAATGGAGATGATGGAGAGGAGAGGAGGTGGTTTTGCAATGGAGAAGAGGGAGAGGAGCGTGCGGCAGCGATTTAGGATTGGACGAGAGGGTCAAGGCCAGGACTGGATCAAAATCAAAATCAATTTACCCTTCAATTAAGAAAGCGACCCCACATTAACTAGTCTCCTTTTTATTCTGGGTCATAATTGACCATGATTTTCGCAAATAAAATATATGTTATATGTTGCAAAAATAATATAATTTGGAAGTACATTCAGATACGAACCAAACGATACAATTTTTGATGACATGCGTTCACATTTTGCTTGTCAAATACAGTACGTGGTCAAACTTTGACCCAAAATACGCAAAATAAAAAAATACTTCCAAGACCAGCGCCGCTCTTCCGCTCTTCTCCTCTTAAACCACCGCCGCTCCTCTCCTGTTCCAATCTAAATCCATCGCCGCTCCTCTCCTCTTCCATTCAAAACCACCACCCCTCCTCTCATGTTCCAATCCAAAACCAGCGTCGCTCCTCTCCCGTTCTAATCCAAAACCAGCGCTGCTCCTCTCCTCTTCCATTCAAAAACCACCACCGGCGAGTGAAGGTGCTGTGGAGAAGTAGATCGATGGAGGAGTACAACCGATACATGAGGATCACAGACGGCGACCCTGTGAAGCTAGCTAGTATGTTGGAGATACAATCTTGGTTTGACAACAAGGACCAACTAGCGGCGATGGTGACATCCATGGCCAAATATCTGCAACCAAGCGAAAAGGCGGCGATACTCCTGGAGGGAGTCGCGCGGGAGTACATAGAGCTGCTCCTCTGGGCCATGGAGCAAACAGATTCACTGAATCCGGTCGTGAGGGAGCGGTGGTGGGAGTATCGATCCCAGATGGAGCATCCACCAGAGATTGAAGGATCGAGCATCTACAGGGTGCCGTTTGTGAGGGTGTCGTGCCAGAGTGAGCCGGTGGAGTCTTCGTCGACCGAACCCAACATCAAGAGGAGAAAAACAGTTGGCCCTACGATGCTTCTCCGCCATCCTCTCCCTCGCCGTTCACATCGTCTCACGGGGCGGTTGTCTGCCACCGAGGAATAGGAGGGACTATCCCCCCCCCCCCCCGCCCCCAGCCCAATAGTCGGGCAGGTTGGGAATTGTCAGGAGGAGCTTAGGGTTGTTAGTATTTGCAGGTTGTGAATTGTGTTTTGTGTTGTGTATTTTGAGAGTACTTTCAGATATGAATGTCTTTTGAATTTCGGATTTGCAGTATTGAGCATATGAAGTATTTCATGAATTCTAGAGATCTGTTTTTAGCACTTAAAAAAATGTAGTTTCATAGGAGTATAAAAGTGCAGACAATGTGATTCTCAGAGAAGAAACTGCAAGTTTCAGTTTCAGATAAGAAACTCCAAGTTCAGTTTCAGATAAGAAACTACAACTTTCAGAGGCAGAGCATTTATATTAACACGGCCTTTTCAACAGTGTTAACATCATGTTTGAAGTTTTATTCATGGTCGAAACTAGAACTACCAGCCAGTTAACATCATGCTGATCAACATTCAGCACATCTTCATATGATGTACAATAAAAAAGATATGCTATTTTCAAAGTGCCCACACAATGTCGAGTGTGCGAAAAATAGAGAAAACGAGGGACGGAGTTTTGGCAAGTGTTGGACGTGGTGTGCGTAGATGACAATTGGGACCCACATGTCAATAAAGGCAGAGGCAAAAAGTTTTGAGATATTTTCTCTGCACAGGTGGAATCGAACCCGGGCGGAACAACTGCCTGGGCTAGTTCAGTTGTTTCATTACTAATAAGGCACTTCCTCAGGTGGTCGGATCTCCTCCTGCGCCTTTGTGCACTCGCCGCGACGCTGCTGTCTGTCGTTGTGAACATGCGTAACAAACGAGAGGAGTCTGGAGAGGACTGTACGCGGAGAGGCGGACAGTCGGGACCCACCAGGTCTATGGCCGTATGCAAGCAAGCGCCTCATCGAAAATATACTTCCTCCTAATGCTATACTGACGTTGGGGCCCACGGGTTTGTCAACATACTTACATTTTTTAGGTGCTTCAACGTAGTTACTATAGGAGATAAATTCACAACAAAGCCGGGTAGCTGGCAGGTATCATTTATTATCACTGGGGCAGCAAGTATCATCTGGGTTTTGGGCTGCCCCGTCTAGGCTTTCTTTTTTAACATGCGCAGCCCATGACCTCGAATGGGAGGTCCATAGGTCTGTTTGTATTTTCTTGAGGGCCATCATGTATCGACCGGCCTATGGACCTCCCATCCGAGGTTTTATTTTTCCTAAAACATCGGCAACCAATTTATGGTTTTTTTTTAAGAAAACGCAGAGGTCTGTTCTATTTTTTTATATAAGAATAGGAACGCCTGGTCCAACTTATGTTTCCCTTCTAACTTTATTATATATATTTAAATTATTTTAAATGTTATTATATATTATTGTTATTGTGATCATATATTTAACAGATACTTACATATGTAAGAAAACAATATCCCACATCTTATTAACTTATAAAAATAATTTCTTAACAATAAAATCCTCGGATTTTTTGGCAATGAAAATCCTGGTGATTGTGTACAAAAGCTTGGTAAGATTTAAGGACCAATGTAATAATAAATCACTTATTATATATATATATATATATATATATATATAACAAAATGCTCAGCCCCTGTTTATTTTTTGATAACATTGCTGCGCCGACCCCAACATTATAATTAGAATCAGCCCAGCAAAATCGTGTATTTCGAGAAAGTGCAAATGGCCTGTAACTTTTTAGGAAAAACATAAATGGGTCGCATGGACGCTACATTATTTGTTCACCCAGCCCAGCTAATGGACTGTAATTCAAAAAAACAGATTAAATTGACTGTAAATTCTACCCCGCAAAAAAAGACTGTAAATTCTGAAAAAAATGGGCTTAATACGTCCCACATTTTTGGAGGCTGAAATGTGGGCCAATAGGTCGAAGCCAATGCAAGTCGTTGTCAACTTAGTCAACAAATGATTCTGACATCGTTAGCCATTGGATTTACATCCAACGACCGCATCCATCTTCAATCTCTCGTCTTCTTCCTCCGGTAGCCGCCGGGACCACCTGCCTCCGCCTCCCCGCTGCTAGCAACTCTGCTAGCACGCTTCACCGTGGAAGCCTTCTCCACCGTTGGCTTGGCCATCCCTCCACCCTCCACACCTCCTGTTCTTCTCCACCGATTGCCGAACCACACCGCACTGTAACCGATTAACCCTCGTACACCTCTCCGTCTGCGACTCTACTCCCGCGTCTTCCCATCTCCGCTCGTTCTTTGTCAGGGGCCTCACCGTCGTCCACCACCTTGGATGCGCTCGCGTGAGTGGTCAACGTGGTCAACGAACCACACCATCGGAAGTAGATCGTGGCGTGGAGAGGCCGATTTGGGTCCTGACCGCACGCAAGGAAATGCCTCCTTATTACAGCAAAATAATGATTCCTCCACCGACAATTTGGGACCCACCGGAAGGGCCTCTGTATTTCGTGAAAAAAATGTTCCCACCGCTGACAGGTCGGACCCACCAGCTATATCTTCACATGCAAGAAAGTGCCTCCTTATTACGCACAAGAAAAATAAATACCCCCTGCTAGCTGGGACCCACAATTGTGGGAAGCTGACTTGTTGGCCAACTAAGTTGACGGGGACGGAGGGCTTTGCCAACTTAGTCAATATGAACGACTCTAGCTCCAGTGACCGTACGATGTCCATCCAACGACCATAGTGCTTCTTCAACCTCTGGTCTTCTTGCTCCAGCCGCCCAAACCAGCGCCGGTCGTGCCTCGTGCTCCTGCCTCCCGTGGCCGGCTGCGATGCGGTGGGGGCCTCACCGCCCCCTACTACTCCCACCGCTGGCCAGGCCATCCCTCTACTCACCCACACCCCCTGTTATTCTGCGGCGACGGCAGCCTCACACTGCGGCGAACCAGTGAACCCTCATACTCCTCTACGCATGGGCATCCACTGCCGCGTCTTCCCCTGCTCTGTGTCGTCCCCTTCCTAGGCCTCGCTGTCGTCCACCGCCCTGGTGCTCTCAGTGCGGCATGGTCAACGTGGTCAAGGAACGGCTTCCATCGGACGTGGACTATACGTGGAGAGGCTGACAGCTGGGTCCACGGCCGCAGCAAGGAAGTGCCTCCTTATTACACGGAAAATAATGATTCCTCCACCTAACAACAGGGACCCACCGGACGGGCAACCGTATTTTGTGAAAAAAACGTTTCCCCCCTGACTGCTGGAACCTACCAGCGACATCTTCGCACGCAAGGAAGTGCATCCGGGCAAAAAAAATGATTCACCCCCCTGACTGCTGGGACCCACCAGCTACATCTTCGCACACAAGGAAGTGCCTGACAGTCAGGACCCACCTGGTCGAAGCGTACGTAGCGTTGTCATTCTGGTCGCGAACGTGTACGTACATACTGGTCGATGTAGAGGCACGCACGTGTCGTAGTAGAGGCGCGCACGTAGCATGTACACGTACGTACATCGGCCAGGGTGCAAGAAAGTAAATACGGCCACGTACGTACATACGGGCGGGGTCTCGAACGCCTACTCGCGCGTACGTACAGCCAGGGCTCGTGTGCATGGCTGGGTCGGAACAGAGAAACATCGTTGTCGTCGTGTTCATGGGGAGCCAACCGGCTGGGTCGGAACGGAATGCGTCGTCGTGTTCATCGGGAGGGCTTGGACGGAACAGCCGATGGAAACGAGGCCTGGCGTACCACAGAATGGAGGAAACGGCCTTGTGTTCGACCGGCCACGTTCGAAACAGGATCCTGTTCATCGGGAGGGGTCTGGCGTATCGCAAAACGGAGGAAACGGACCTCCTACGGTCGAAACCGGGGTCATGTTGATCGGGAGGGGTGTGGCGTACTGCAAAATGGAGGAAACGGACTTGTGTTGGAGCGCTACGGTCGAAACGGAGGTCCTGTTCATCGGGAGGGGTGTGGTGTACCGCAAAACGGGACTCCATGGGATACTGTTCATCTCCACCGTTAACACCCTCCAGCCTCCACGGGCTACTGTTCATCCACCGTCGACCTCCTCCGGCCTCCACTGCATTTGTTCATCCATGGGCTCCTGTTCATCCAGCCTCCACCACGCCGCTTACTCCACACTCTTGCTCAACCAGCCCTCTCCACGGGCTCTGTTCAACCACCCCTCCACAGACTCTGTTCATCTAGCCCTCCACCATCTACTGTTCATCCAGCCCTCCATGGGGTGGTCTTGTTCATCCAGCCCTCCACGGGGTCCTGTACATCCAGCCCCAACCGGCTCAATCGATCGGGGTCCTGTTCATCCAGAGGCAACACCACGGGGCACTGTTCATCCACCCCCACAGGGAACTGTTCATCCAAAACCCCCAGCAACACTCACTGTTCATCCAGAGGCAGCATCGATCGGCTTCAGTTAGCAGCAGTAGCGAAGGAATCGCTCGATCGGGTTCAGTTAACAGCCATCGATCGATCGCTCGGGTTCAGTAACACATAGCCTGCAGTTCAATCGCTTGGGTTCAGTTAGATCCCAATGCCTCGCACCCACGCGCGTGCGTGGACGGGAGAAACGCGCATCGCTCGGCCCCGACCACCCACCGTAACCGGGAACACCCCGATATTTTCCTCGCCCTCGCTTCTACCACGGTTTTTTCCGTCATGGACGGCCCAAAGAATGTCATGCAGTTGCGTCTCCAGCCCGCCCAGGACGAAAAGCCCATTTTCTATCATGATTTTTTGTCATAGAAGTAGGACCCACCACATCTATGATGATAGCGGGTTTTGTCACAATTATCGTCATAGAAGTGTCATAAGTATGACAGAAAAAAATTCGTTCGGCCCAAAATGTCACGGATGTGTCTTTTTTTTTGTAGTGTGGGGCTCGAGCTAATGAAGGACTTTATCATCATGCACATTTCTTCATGACCAATGTCTTCAGCTGTGTTGGGGTCAGCAGCTGGAACTTCTTCACTTGCTTGAGCCTCTTTGGAAGCAGGCTCATGGATCACAAGGTGACGTTCTTGGTTGGCTAAAGCATGAAGAGTGACTGAGAGAGGTTCAACTATGAGGGGCTCTGGGGCAGCAGTACGCTCTTTCTTTGAAGACTTTGAAGCCTTTGTTTTCAATTTCTTCTTGGAGTGAGCATCATCAGATGTATCCTTGAGCTTCCTCTTCCTAGCTTCTGCTTCAGCATGCCTGGTTTTCTTCAGCTCTGAAGCTGCTGAGGTGACCTTTGGCTTCGAGCCAGTCATACTTGCAGGGAAGACAATGGTAGGTACTTCCTGCCATTGAGCTTCGGATTGGGCCACAACAGACTTCTTCTTTTGCTTGGCAACCATCCTAGGGTCGACGCCAGGACGCCCAAGAGCCTTTCTCTTCTTAGCTTCATTATGCGCTTAAACACATTTCTGTGCATAGTACTTCATGCGCTCGTGTGAGCCTTTGGCTTCTTCATGCTTCTTGTGGAATTGTTCCTTGAGATCATGCAGCATCTTCTTGAAGATTTGCACATCAGCCACACTGAGCTTGGCCATGTGCTTCTTCAAATGCGCCTTCTCATGATCAATCTTGTTCTTGAGATCGACGATTTTCTGAGCTAAGGCCAATTCATTCGCAATAGCTCCGTGAAAAGTGACGCTGATGTCCACTGGCAGCTAAAGTTCATCAATACTGATGCTCTGGTCGTCAAACCATTCGTCGATGAAGTTGTTCAATATATCAACATCAAAGAGGTGCAGATCATTGAAGATCTCTGCCTCTTGCTTGCTCTTGATCAGCATCTCTAGAGCTTCATCACCAAGATCTTCATCACTTGACAGATCAATGGTGTCTTCCTCGTTGCGCAGAATGGCAGCAGGAGTCAGGTTATGCCCAGAAATTTTCTTGGGCAGCTTGGTTTTCTTGGTCCTCTTGGACACACGAGACAGGCAGACTGCACACTGGGTTCAGGTGGTGCAACCTTCAATGGCTTCATAGTAGAAGCAGTTGGTGCTGCAGAAGGCTTTGAAGCTTTTGTCTTCTTCTTCTTCATCATCTTCTTCTTCATCTTCTTCTTTGGTGGTGCAGGAGCATCTTCATAGTCTGCGTCATCAGCAGACTGATCCACCGTGGCCCTCTGAGCAGCAATGTGGGAGAGGAGCCCATCGAAGCTAGTGAAGGGCCCGATGACATTGGGAATGGCTTCGTGAGTGCCATCCTGTATTGGAGCAGACGGACCTGGGTTGAAGTTGAGTCCGAAAGCTTTTCTGTTCTTGGCGGTTGACTCCTTAGCAAAATGATAGTTGCGCTTGAAGAGATTGTCATCATGACACCATAGCAAAGATGATGGGTCGACATTTTTCAGGTTGCGGTCCTCGGCCCATGCAATGATAGAAACCTTGAGCAATAGCTTCAGGCTTCGACTTGGGTTGCAGATTCTTGTACAGAATATCGCCCCACGGGCGCTTGATGGCATTCTTCTCAGCATATTCAGAGGTGACAAAGTTGTATTTGAACCACTGTTCTGCCCAATATCTTTGGATCCATTGGATCATGGTCTTGCGCTGACTGTAGTTCTCCTCAGGATCAGCTTTGTACATTTCATGCAGATCCGGAGGCAGATCTAGAGCGGTATTTCCACGGCGCTGTCTGCCATCCTTCCTAGCAGATATTTCAGCGACCATGATATTCAGACAGATAGGCTTCAGAACAGTGAAAGGCTTCCTTCTACTGGTCAGACAAGAACTTGCTTCAGGGGAGTGAATATGATGCTGTAAGAACTCTGCAAAAGAATGCAGACTATGAGAACCAAGGGATTCTCCCATGGACATGTACATGTGACAGCATTAGAGATGCAAGGGAAGGGGAAGAGGTCCTATGCATCTTAGAAGATTTTGAAGATAAATCAGTTTGAAGACATTGACCTCATAGAGCAAAGACATTCACTTATTTGAAGAGGGTTGGTTCCAGATTTGTACGAATCCATGAATAAGTACAAGTGAGGAATCTAACTAGTTATGAAGCATAAGTGAATATACTTTGCAAGGTATGAGATTCAAAAAGAGACAGATCCAGATTTGGAAGTGTAGAAACCACTTTTGGTTGAAGTGGATGGATTTGAAAGATCAAAAAGACTATAAAAAGTGAGATTTATTTACCCCAACGAACTGCTAGACGTGGCAGATGGGAGGCCGAGCAGTCCAATCTCCCACGCCCTAACCTGGTGGCGGAAGAGACCTACGGCGGCTGCGGAGAAGACCGGGTCCGCAGCCAGCATGAGGACGGCGTCGAAGAGGTTGTGGCAGCTAAGCACTTCGTCTCCGGCGTCGACGCGAGCTAGCGGTGGCGCTAGGGTTTGAGCGAGGTGGCGAGGTGGAATAGGAGATAATGACTGCGTGGGATGGATATTTATAAGGTAAAGGGCTGCACAACGCAATTATGCAGGTGCCCCTAGTGGATCACATATGATGGACACGTGGCATGCATGCAACTCACTGCAAGTTTCTCCCTATTCCCATGCACACCTGGTTTGTCGGGTGGTCGTTCTGGTTTCTCCGATATTCAGGCAAAGGAGATATAACATTGAAAGCAATTTTAAATGTGTGCCTCTATATCTTTAGCTGACAAGGACCCAGTGAAGATATTCAATGAATGCATATGACTAGATAGATAGAGTTTGAGGAAGGAGCACAGAAGGGATTAGGGTCCGATCACATTCACTTAGTTCAGAAAAAGGCAAGTTCAAAGATATAGCTATAAGTGAATGCTGTAGAGGACAGAACATGCAAATATATTTATACAACAGAAAAAAAGACCAAATCAACATTGTAAAGATAAACCTTGAAAGAAAAATAATGTTAAAGACAAACCAAATGCGAAGATAATGCAATCATGATGCCTAAAGAAAAATCTTCGAGAAAGTTTGGTGGTGGCGTTACCCACCGTATAGGAAGTATTAGACCCAGACACGACGCACAATTATCGTGGCACTCCGAAGTCAAATTCCGTGTTAATGTATTCACACTTAGAGTGTATGTCTTCATTGATTGAAGATATACGTTACTTCTGTGTTGCACATCTAAGTCATCAACATGCATAAGCATTAGGACGTGTGTCCAATCACAGGACATTTGAGGATTCTAAGATATTTAGCTCACACGCAACTTGCAAAACCTTTTGTCATCCAAGGGCTTTGTGAAGATATCTGCCAATTGCTCTTCAGTGTTGACGTGAATGATATCAGTATCTTCCTTCATGACATGATCTCTGAGAAAGTGATGACGGATCTAAATGTGATTTGTCTTCGAGTGCTGGACTGGATTGTTGGCAATCTTGATGGCGCTTTCATTGTCATAGTAGAGTGGCACATGCTTCAGATGGATGCCATAGTCCTTGAGAGTTTGCTTCATCCATGGAAGCTGAGCGCAGCAAGATCCAGCAACAATGTATTCGGATTCAGCAGTGGAGAGTGATACACAGTTCTGCTTCTTTGAAGACCAACAGATAAGAGATCGTCCAAGAAAGTGACATGTGCCTGATGTGGACTTGCGATCAACCTTGTCACTAGCGTAATCAACATCTGATATTCCAACTAGATCAAACTTTGAGCCCTTTGGATACCATAATCCTAGTGTTGGGGTGTAAGCCAAATATCGAATAATTTGCTTCACAGCTAAGTGATGTGATTCCTTTGGTGCCGCTTGGAATCGGGCACACATGCAAACGCTAAGCATTATATCAGGCCTAGATGCACATAATTAGAGTAAAGAACCAATCATGGAGTGATATACCTTTTGATCGAACTCTTTACCATTGTCGTCGGGGCCTAATTGGCCTTTTGTTGGCATTGGCGTCGTGTACCCTTTGCAGTCTTGCATTATAAACTTCTTCAGGCAATCTTTGAGATATTTTTCTTGTGAAATGAAGATGTTGTTGCTCTTCTGACAGATTTGAAGACTAAGGAATAATATCATCTCACCCATCATGGACATCTGATATTGCTCTTGCATCATATGCCCAAACTCATCATTGTAACTCTTGTCAGTACAGCCGAAGATAATGTCATCCACATAGATTTGGCATACAAATAGTTCACCATCATATGTCTTTCTGAAGAGAGTGGGATCTAGAGAACCAGGTTTGAAGCCTTTGCTCTTCAGGAAGTCTTTGAGTGTGTCATACCAAGTTCGAGGTGCTTGTTTGAGTCCATACAACGCCTTATTGAGCTTGTATACCATGTCAGGATGCTTTGGGTCTTCAAAACCAGGTGGTTGTGCAACATACACTTCTTCTTCAATTTTGTCGTTGAGAAAGGCACTCTTTACATCCATTTGGTATAGAAGAATGTTGTTGTGGCTGGCGTAGGCTAGCAGTATGCGAATGGCTTCAAGCCTAGCCATAGGATCAAATGTTTCATCGAAGTCAATCCCTTCAACTTGTGTGTACCCTTGAGCAATGTGACGAGCCTTGTTTCTGACAACTTGACCATGCTCATCTTGTTTGTTGCGATAGATCCATTTGGTGCCGATAATATTGTGCTTGCGAGGATTTGGACGCTTAACCAGCTCCCACACATTGTTCAACTCGAACTGTTGAAGCTCTTCTTGCATAGATTGAATCCATTCAGGTTCCATGAAGGCTTCATCAACTCTCTTGGGTTCAGATATTGAGACAAATGCAAAGTGCCCACAGAAATTTGCTAGCTGTGTTGCTCTTGAACGAGTGAGTGGACCAGGTGTATTGATGCTATCAATTATCTTCTCAATCTGTACTTCATGTGCAACACGAGGATGAACTGGATGCAGATTTTGCCCTTGCTGATCATTGTCTTCATTCTCAGCATTGGCTTCAGGCTGAGCAGTGTCTTCAGACTGATTGGGTGCAGAAATGATGATTTCCTCTTCAGCCTATGCTTCTGAAGGTATGATTTCTCCAGTACCCATAAGCTTGATAGATTCACTTGGTGTAGCTTCATCTAGCACATTTGGCATGTGCTCTCTTTGCGAGCCGTTAATCTCATCTAACCGCACATCCACATTTTCAACCACTTTGTAGTGAAAGAGGTTGAAGACTCTGTAGGAGTGCGAATCCTTTCTATAGCCCAGCATAAAACCTTCATGTGCTTTCGGTGCAAATTTTGAAGTGTGATGTGGATCCTTGATCCAACACCTAGCACCAAACACTCTGAAATAGCTGACATTTGGCTTCTTACTAATCAGGAGCTCATATGATGTCTTCTTAAGGAACTTGTGAAGATAAACATGGTTGATGACGTGGCATGCAGTATCAATAGCTTCAGGCCAGAACTTCCTTGGAGTCTTGTACTCATCAAGCATTGTCCGTGCCATCTCAATGAGGGTTCTGTTCTTTCGATCCACGATGCCATTCTACTGAGGTGTGTATGGAGCCGAGAACTCATGTGTGATGCCCAAAGTATCAAGATAAGTGTCAACGCCGGTGTTCTTGAATTCTATGCCATTGTCACTTCAGATGCGCTTGATCTTGATGCCATAGTTGGTCATGGCACGATTGGTGAATCGTCTGAAGACATCGTGCACTTCAATCTTGTAGAGAATTATGTGCACTCATGTATATCTCGAGTAGTCATCAACAATAACAAAGCCATAGTGTCGGTGTACAAAAGTAGGGGCTCCCCTTTTGACCCCTTTACTTGTGCACGGGCAGTCAGAGCCACGCGCCGCGGCCACACTTAGCAGGGCAGAGGAGGGAGGTCGGACAGAAGCCGAAGCGCAAGACAACCAAGGCAACACCAAGAACAGAAACACAAAAGAGTAAGAGGGCGAGGTGGACTCCACCGGCAAGACCCTAGACGGGCAGCCTCCGCAGCCCCGGCAAGAGCCTTGCCGGGGCAACTTGCCCGATGCCAGCAGAGCAAGCCACCCTTGGGCCCACGGGTTCCAACACCACCAACCAACTACATTGGAACCAAGGCTCGGGAGGCACCTCTGTGGTGGCATGCAGATCTTCATCAAGATCATGAACACACAAGATCAGATGAGGACCAGAAGGCAACGACCCTCGGCGAGATCCTAACCAAGGAAATCCACGAGACCCTTGACAAGATGCTTGCCGGGGAAGACCATGGAGCCGCGGCAAGACCCTTGCCGGGGACACTTGCCGGACCGCGACCAGGCCCGCGTCTGCCAAGGCTCCACCGCCGTCCCCATGCAGCTGCCAGCTCAACTAGCTGAGCAGGCACCTGCGTGGCGATGAGCGGCCTCCACAACCAACTCAGCAAGCACCTACGTGGTGGCATGCAGGTCTTCGTGAAGGCTCCACTGCCGCGCCAGCCCAGCTGCCAGCCAACATGGCGCCGTGATGCCTCATCAGCTCGGATGCATGTCGAGGCCAGGCGAGGCGACGACAGCTGGGACATGCTTCCTTGCCGTCCCCGATAAAGCAAGGGGGCACATCGGCAGCACATTAAATGTGTCTATACGACGGTCCTAGAGGATAGGCTTATCGACTGTAGACCTTTCCACCTCCTGTGTGCCACTGTGGCGACCCCTTTTGCCTATAAAAGGAGGCCTGAGGCGACCAGGAGAGGGATTCGGCTCTTTTGGGCAAGTTGCACCCCGTAGCTAGCTCAAGAACACAAGAACACTCAAATACATCCACCAAAGCAGGACTAGGGTATTACACATCTTCGCGGCCCGAACCTGGGTAAACGATCCGTGTGCTTAGTCAGACCCGCTCTTTGCACAACCTCACGCCCGCCAACCGTAGAAGGGATCCCAGTGATTCCATAGGTGTCGTTCCCACCGACATCTTTGGCGCGCAAGGTAGGGGGCGCAGTTGTGAAAATCTGGTCTGATCGAAGCAGCGGCTTCATCGTGGCCGTCGTTCCAAGGAAGAAGACGACCAAGCTTGACGGCACCACCTGCAGATATGGTGGATGCCCGTGCAGCGACAGACAAGCTAAGTCGTATGAAACTTTAAGAAATTTCTCTTTATATATATAAGGCTATTGTCCTTGAAGGTCCTGCCCTATGTATGGAAACCTGCATGCACAGGGGCCCTTTCGCTATTGGCAACGCCCTTGCTCTGTTTCGAGTCCGCTCAATGGCTCAAGCGGCCGCGTCGAGAATGGCATGGTAGCCTTCCGCAATTTGCAACGCTCTCGACTCTGACTCGAGTCAAGCTCGACAGTTCAAGCGGCCGCGTTGAGAACGGTAAGGTGGTTTGCCCGGCAGCAAGCACACCCGACAGGCCATTGGGGATGCATCCTCAAGGTATCGCCCTGGGTTTACATGTCGACAAGCCTACCTGGTTTATGTAGGGTGAACATTCAAGGGAAGATCGAACAGAAGGATAACATGCATCATATCAAAAGTACTACAGATTTATATTAAATCAAGTGTTGCTGCTGTTCTAACTAAAGTTAAAAATTGTCTTGGTCGTGAACCTGCAGCGGCAGTCAGAAATGGGGTGCCTAGTCCCGGCGCTGGCCCTCCACCCTCTGGATTCCATCGATGCGGCTGATGATGGGCTTGATATGCTCCTTGAGCACCGCGAGGTCCACATCCTCCGGCAAGCTCTCCGGCGCAGATTCAAAGTCGAGGTTGGGGTTCCAGTGCGCCACCTTGGTGAGGACCTTGGTCATGGCACCCCGACAAAGCTTCCGGGCCTCATCGGCCAGAGAGGCCGCCCGATTGGAGTGGAACTGCTCCAGGGCCCCGAAGACACCCTCGAAGAATAGGGTCAGCTTGGCATTGGGGCTCAAGTTACGCTCCGGGGTGTACCTCACGTTTGGCATACCCATGGTAGCCAGTTGCATGGTGATCCTGCCGGCGACGCCTTTGAGGCAGCCGATCCAGCGGTTCTTGCCCTCCAAAAAATCCTTGTGGTTGGCAGCTTCGTTCTTCCGCTGCTGCTTCTTGGCCTCCAGATCCTTGGCTAGGGTCTCCTCTCGGGCCTTGGCCTCCGAGAGCATCTCCTCAAGGCTCTCCATCTTCAGCTTCAGGTCTTTGATGGAGCTGTTGGCCTTGGAAAGCTGCCTAGCCTTGCTAAGTACTGCGCCCTCCGCCTCAACCAGAGCGCCGTTGAGTGTGTCTTTCTCCTTGGACAGCTTCAAGACCTGGTCCTTCAGCCCGTCCCGCTTGTCGGTGTCAAAACCGGCGGATCTCGGGTAGGTGGTCCCGAACTGTGCGTCTAAGGCGGATGGTAACAGGAGGCGGGGGAAACAATGTTTACCCAGGTCCGGGCCCTCTCGATGGAGGTAATACCCTACTTCCTGCTTGATTGATCTTCATGATATGAGTATTACAAGAGTTGATCTACCACGAGATCGTAGAGGCTAAACCCTAGAAGCTAGCCTTTGATTATGATTGTTCTTGTCCTACGGACTAAACCCTCCGGTTTATATAGACACCAGATGGGGCTAGGGTTACACAGAGTCGGTTACAAAGGTGGAGATCTACATATCCGAATTGCCAAGCTTGCCTTCCACGCAAAGGAGAGTCCCGCCCGGACACGGGACGAAGTCTTCAATCTTATATCTTCATAGTCCAACAGTCCGGCCAAAGTATATAGTCCGGCTGTCCGAGGACCCCCTAATCCAGGACTCCCTCCGTAGCCCCTGAACCAGGCTTCAATGACGATGAGTCCGGCAGGCAGATTGTCTTCGGCATTGCAAGGCGGGTTCCTCCTCCAAATTCTCCATAGAAGATTTTGAACACAAAGATCGTGTCCCGCTCTGCAAAACAAATTCCACACACCACCGCAGAGAGTACAATATTTCCATAAATCTAATCTGCCGACAACTTTTTGCAGCGTGACGTCCTACCGTGGCCCGGTCATTACGAACCGTTTTTCCCAGCCTGCCACTGCACGTGTTGCGAGGCGGTTTTATTGGCACGTCTTGTCGAAGCAGAGATCGTGTTCCCCTTATCACGGGATTCTCATCAATACGTGTATGGGTAACCCAATCATTCTTGCTGGTATGACTCCTCGATTTTAGGCAAGTTCCAAATGGCCACGCGGAGGACGCTTGATATTCACCCTCTTTATAAAGGGTCCAAGGCCTGTCCTTTTCTTCTCGCGCTCAATTCTTCTCTTCCCCACCTCGAATTCCAACACCCAAGGCTCAGGCTAAGCGCTTCGGACCTTCAATCATGTCTGGATCCAACCTTCAAGGCCGGTGGATGGCCTCCTCTCATCCTGAGGAGGACATCAAGAAGCTAAGAAGAAGCCGTGTCCGACCGACCGAAATCTACAAACGGGCTGCCTGCTCAAGGGCAGGTCATCCCTACTCCCAAACCCAACGAGAGTGTCGTATTCGTCTTCCACTTCCTCCGAGGGCTAGGCTTTAGCCTGGATCCCTTTGTTAGGGGGCTTATGTTCTATTACAGGCTCGATTTCCATGATCTGGCTCCAGATTCCATCCTTCACATCTCGTCGTTCATCGTCGTGTGTGAGGCCTTCCCCCGCATCGCCCCACACTTTGGCTTATGGCTCAAGACCTTCAATGTGAAGCCGAAGATGATCGATGGGCGACACGCAGAGTGCGGAGGTGCCATAATAAGCAAAGGTGCCGCTGCGCCCACTACAAAAAAATACACTTCCGTGATGATACGTGTTTGTCACAGTAGGTCACGTTTTTTGTCATGCATGTACATCCATGACAAATTTATGACAGAATCAAGATAGTCATACGTGTGCTGTCGTAGAAGTGTTCCATGACATTACCAAAATTATCATCACGGAAGTGTCCACTTCCATGACGATAAATCGCGCGTCACAGAAGTGCTTTCGTCAAGGGTGACCGACACGTGGCATCCACCGTAACGGAACACCATTAAGCTATCGGGTCGGGTTTTGGATCCGATAACCCGTTAACAGCCCCGACCAATGGGAAATTTCCACGTGTAAAATTCTTATTGGCCGGACGAAACACGTGTCAGCTCGTTAGTGGGTCAGATAGGCGCCTATGATATGTCGACACGTGGCACGGCCCAACAGTGGTGGCCCATTTAGCTTACAAAGCCGGCCCATTTGACTTGGTCAAAAGTTAACGGGCTGGCCCATGAAAAGCCTGTTAACGTCTCTTCGCAAATAGCCCATTTTACGGCCCGTTAGGCCCTAAAGGAAATCGGCCCAACAACGTCATGTGGGCCTTCGAATATGATACCAACCCATTTCACTTTCGGCCCATGTATGGCCCACAACGTCTTTCGGCCCATATGAGGCCTTCGTATCTTTCGGCCCTTTACAGGCCCACGGTAACTCTAGCCCATAATGAACAGTAATTTTCTTTATACCCGTTAACGGCCCGTGATTTACATGGGCCGTTTCCAGCCCGTGTTAGCTCTCGACCTATTGACGGCCCATACGTTCTTGGGCTCCTTTTCGGCCCTCGATTACTTCCGGCCCGTTACTGGCCTATTCCCCTAGTGGGCCAAATTCGACCCATGGCAAGAGTCGGCCCACATCTTGGCCTGTTCCCTAATGGGCCAAATTTGGCCCATGGAAAGAGTCGGCGATCGCCTGTTACCCTAATGGGCCAAATTCGCCCATGGCAAGAGTCGGCCTGTTTCGGCCTGTTAACCCGTTCGCCGCTTTCGGCCCGTCCTATATTACGGCCCCATTAACGCCCGTTATGCCTGTGACAAAATTAAGCCTTTGCTGTCCTCTGACTGTTAACGGCTGTTACCATCTTTGGGCGATACCACCACGCCTCGACACGGCCCATGTAGACCCATTTATCCGACGGCCGAGGCCCACCGATTCTGAGCCCATTTATCGACGGCCCGTAGGAGACCCATGGATCCTACGGCCCGTATATGGCCCATGGTAGTTGCGGCCACTAGCAGAAAACCAGGGAAAAAGAAGACTAGGAAATAAATAAGGCCGAAACTAACGCTAGGCTATTAAGGCGATTGCACAGATTACATCCACTTGGCATCAAAAATCGCCACCAGTGCAAATATAGCTAACACCTTACACTTTACAAAAATGGCTTGCTGTCTTCTTCAGCCGGTGGCTGCACGTTAAGAATAAATTTTGTATCGCACCAAAACAAATTACAACTATATAACAAAAGGAAGGTTGGCATAAAACTTAACAGTCTAGCAGATAAATGCACCACGGAAGTTCGTAAGCTCGATTCATTTGACTTTGGCATTACGTTTTCATCTTTGTATTGTCGATGGAGCACCATAACCCTCGCCTTCATTTCCCTAGGCTCTCGAACAACATAGCAAATGTCTGATAGTCTGGTTTCAAAACCATGCATATCTTGACGACATTGAGCAATGTTTCTCCTTGTTTCACAAAGGGTCTCTGTTAGGGAATGGACTTGTGTCTTGAGCGCAGATACAACATTGCTTTGATCTTGCATATCTTGATCATGAGGCAGTTTGGATGATATTGCCTTAACAACCAACCCAGTATTACGCAGGCGATGCTTTTAGCCTTTGTTAGTGGACAGTATTGACCCACTGCAGCAAGAGCTGACATTGTGGTTATAGTTGCCTCGCCACCTTCAGAAGGTGGCGGTTCCACCATTTTTTCCATAGCTCGCTGAAAAATTGAGGTTTTACATTAGTAGTACCATAACAGAAGATATTAAGGAGGTAGCAAAACCAAACAAAATAGCTTTGGTCTATATACATAACTTATTCTAGTGAACCCATGTAAAATATTAGTTGTATTTTATTGCAAAGTACATAATAAAACCAGGTTCCAAACATATGACCATGTACCATCGCTAATGTATTGTCTATTTCTTCACATTGTATTGAGGGCTAAGGATAAAGAGATGAAGTTTATAATACGGTAAGCATACTATGACATCATTCATATCACAAAACAACTGAGAACAGACAAACAGGAAATTGTAACATTGTGTGGGCAAGTCCAGCACGGAACTAGATTACGGGTCAAGATCAAAGGAACATCACTCCTCTCTTTTAAACCTTGTAAGGTGCAATGATACGCTAAGACAATTGTGTATAAAATTGAAAAGAGTAATAGACATTGGCTGCAAACCATGCAGTTCAAGGCACAAGTCGAGTAAGTAGTAGTTAAAAAGGCATGAGGATTAAGGACTTACAACAACGGCTTTGGTGGTGTAGTCATGCCCTTCTTCTTGCTGGTGTGACAGCCCTTGAAGATTTCCACAACATTTGGTTCGGTACTTTTTGGTCCTTGCGGGCTTTCCTGCGCATTTGGAACAAGTCAATATAGATCTGATAATATGGTACAATGAAAAGAGTGAAAGCAATGACTAATTACAAGAGCCTCGCGATTGTGCAATATAGCTACGAGATCTTGTAAATGCATTGGAATTTCACTTTCGTATGATTGGCCTTGTTCTTTGAACAGTTCACCTACAAGAAGATAGATTTGTGTGGCACATGCGTAAATAGGACTTCAACATGTGATCTGATGACATATATATATATATATATAATGTACCTGATACTTCGAATCGGACCAGTGTTTAACGAGGCCTCTCCAGTCTTCATCAGATATATTTTCCACTTGAGATGTTTGGGCAAGTTCACTGTTAGCCTTGCCTTCAAAGTGAGTTTTCCTCAAGTTATACCGACATCTTGTCATGAGCGGACTTGAAAACATGGGTGCAAGCTTGTCTGGTTGCATCATCTTGGCTATCCAACTTGAACCTCATCTGTTGAAAATTACGGGAGTCTCATTATCAGCAACCTAGAAAGTATTGGACAGAGCAAGACGAGATTACTAATTTCCATACATAACCATACTTACAGATAAATGGTCGAGGAAGGTGTTGAACTGGGTTTCGTCTTTGTCATTCCTGTCTTTGAATCCATGTTGGGAGGATACGTACATGACACCTAACAACAACCGCTGCCTACGATACTAACTTGGCTGACTCTGTAGCATCACGTGGCCTTTTAAACCTGCCTCAAAACGGATCTCCATTCTTCCTCCTCTAGATTTAGTTAGCCTATCGAGCATTATCCCTGATGTTTGTTTCCTCTTGCGCCTAGGTGCTAGTCCAACAACAAACATAGGAAGTGTTAGTGTACTCAAACTGTGAGACTACATATAAAGAAGCATGCAACTGTAACTTGACTCCAGCAACTACATTCTTGCTGTTGAAGCTCACAAGGTTCATCTGATATTGCCAACTCGTCTTGTGTCAAGAGTGCTTGGGAAGTAGTGTCGGTGGCAAGGGAGCTTGGGAACGTCTTTGCTAGCTCGATTGGCCTTGCAGTAAGTCGTGCTGTTGGTAATCTTGTGGTAGGTGTTGCAAGAACTAGGGCTGTCTCTGCTTATTTGGTGGCAGCTATTTATTTCTGTTTGTCTTTTTTTGGAACTCGTGTAGCATGGGATGCCGTGTTTGTAGAATTTTCCGATGGACTTTGACCTTCTATTGTACCATCAGTACTAGCAGAATCTGCAGGATTCATCCGCTTCTCATTCCCTGCCATTCTGTGTTTCTTCCTCTTTCTCTGTGCCATGTTAAGTCAAGCCGACAAGAAAAACGAATAAAAATTTAGTTCTTCAGAACAAATTGATGCGTGATCTTGAGCGAACTGAATTTTGATGTTAGACAACCACATGATAGGAGGATGTAATATGTATGAAAAACGGGACGGAAGAGATAACCAGAACTATGATGTGTAAACTAAGAAGAAGACATTTCACCAAATTAGAAGCAATGCAACGGAAGGTAGACACCATATGAAAGATGCTACAAATATCGCTCTGCCAAGTTAACAGTGTCTCATCATAAATGGCGTTTAAACAAATGTGAAGCGGTACAAGAAATAAATCATATGCAAGATGCAAACAACATCACACTACCATGTTAGAGGTCTCTCGTCATTAGTGCCATTGCATATTCACATCATTGCATATTCACGACTTATGATGTGTAAACTAAGGAGAAGGCATTTCAACAAATTAGAAGCAATGAAAGCTAGACACCATATGAAAGGCATAGCGAATATCACTCTACCAAGTTAAAACTGTCTCACCATAAGTGCCATTTCAACAAATTAGTAGTACAAGCTAGAAAAGAATGTGAGATGTAACCTATATCACACTCCGAAGTCAAACGTGTCTTATGATAAGTGATTGTTGCAGGTTACACAACAGTAGTAATTTGATGTAAGAACATGGTGTGATAGGCAGATATTGTATGTTCTAGAAACAGGAACACGTGTCTTATTCAAGTATAATGTGTAAATTAAGCGGATGGAATTCAACAAAATTAGAAGCAATACAAGCTAGACATCACACATAATATGCAACCACATATAACAATTGCCAAGTTAGAGGGAGCACCGGTGATCTGCACTAGGGGAGACGTGCTCATCATAAACACAACTTTGTTGAGTGTCTATGCATGTGTTGTCTTGGAAATCATCTTGGGGGTGTGGAGGAGTAGAAAGCTGTAGAGGCCCTCCGTTCGGAAGGAGCACCTTTATCCGCTGCCTTGCTAACTTCCTTCCGCTTTATTGATTTTGAATTGTCAAGTAAAACCGACAAGAAAAAGCAATAAAATTCTCTCTTCAGAACTCATTCATGCATGATACTGACAATCACTACTTTGATGTAAGGCAAACACATGATACCGGGATGGAATGTGTACGAAAACAGGGGCGGCATGGCATGTTCACAACTGTTTGTGTAAACTAAGCGTAAACCATTCCAGCAAATAAGAAGCAATGCAAGCTAGACACCACATGAAAGATGCAACCAATATGACTCGCCAAGTTAAAAGCGTCCCATCATAAATGGAATTTCAACAAATTAGAAGCAGCGCATGCTATAAATCATATGAAAGATGCAACTAATATCGCACTGCATATACTAAAGGTGTCTCGTCATGTTGATTGGTGCGGGATACAAAAAAAAATAGTTTTATGTAAGGACATGCTTAATAGATAGATGTACTATGTATTAAATACAGGAAGGCATGTCACATTAACAGGTATAATGTATAAGCTAAGCAGACTAGCACATGCAGTTTAACAGATTGGAAGAATTACAATCTAGACACCATATGCAACATGCAACCACATATCACGCTGCCAAGTTAGAGCAAGCACTGCGATGCTAGTGTAGGGAAATGCTGTAATCAACTTCTGAGCTACGTTCACTCTCTTCATCTAGCATTTACATTTCTTGAGAATCATGTCGGGAGGTCGACGCTGCATTCTTTAAATGAGGAGTAGTCCCTTGCACCTGCCTCGTCATAAGTGATTGATGAGGGATACACAAGAACATTAGTTTCATGTAAGAACATGGTTAATACACGATGTACTAGTATGTACCAAAAAGCAGAAAGGCATGTCATATTCAAAGGTATAATGTGTAAGCTAAGCGGATGCAATTTAACCAAATTGGAAGCAATACAAGCTAGACATCATTTGGAGTGGTGAGCATGATCATCTAGGACACGAGAGCACGGTGGGAGGCGGGCTGCTTTGCCACCATCGCAGCTTTTAGTTGGCTTCGTGTGATGCCTATCTTTGTTGGGCTTGTCCTTTGGCTCGGCCAAAGGCCACGACTAGCTATTTGTCTTCCGGTGCTCACGGGATGGTGGTTCATGTAAAAAATATCTTTCCTTATCTTACCGACTTCGCCTTTAGAATACAAGCTAGACACCATATGGAACATGCAACCACATATGACACCGCTGAAGTTAAAGCAAGCACACAGGATGGTGGTTCATTGCGGCCTTGGTCATCAACTCGAGCTACGTTCCCGTCTCCATATCTCGACACTACACCCTTTAAAGCCTTGAAATGTATGCGGCCTAGCCGCTTAACACTTTGGGCGACTTCTCTCTTCTCTTTTCGCTTGTCACAAGGCAGTGGTCGAAATACCCTTGCATCAAAACACAACAGTGAGAGTATGGGTGAAGTGTGTGCGAGAACTAGTGCCTTCGTAAAAGTAGCGAGATAGCGGTGGCTGAAAAATAAATGATAGGAGACATATGATAGCTCTACAACATTGCATGGCAAACTAAATTAGATTCTACTCCGTATGATTTTGTAATATATGAGCACAGGAAATGCGGTACTCCTCAGACACCACCACATGTGGTCATATCTAAGATAACGATCATTGAAAATAAATAGGTCGATCGATTTTTTAATGAACCGCCCAATCTATAATGAGCAGGCAGATGGCCTTCGTCTACCTCCCTTGATCCTTTGTTGTGAACTTTCTCGAACCGCGGCGACCATCGGCCCAGACCCACCTCCGCCGCCCGCCCTCCCATCGACCTCACACCATCGTCGTGCTTGGCGGCGCCCAGGCCATCCCTTTAATCCCGGCCGACCTCGGATCGAGGCGCCCGAGTAGCTCTAGGCCGCACATGCCCCTAAGATAAACACCAATACTGCTTCCCGGCGTAATAGGCGTACTAGCGCTGTTACGCTGGGAATGCTTCCGTTAATTGGGAATCAAGCGGCGAGAAATTGAAATTGAGGCGGCGGACCTCTAGCTAAGGTGAAATAGTATATGAGGAGAAACCTTGTGCATCGCGAGTTACTAGGAACATCTAGTATCAAGAAGAAGCGGTGAACTAGTGTCTGTACGTGGGATGAATACCATGCAAGCAGAGACGTAAGATTTGCACGAATAAGGGAAGAGGAGTACCTTTTTCGGTTGCCGGTGTGGTCACCTCCACATGTCGCGCCGTTTTTCTTCTTTTTACCGGGGAAACCGATGTTCTCTCCACATGTCGCGCCGATTTTCTTCTTTTTACCGGGGAAACCGATGTTTTGGAGGGTGCAGGCTTGGACGAACCCATGGCCAAATTGTTGACTGTGTTGCCGTGGCCGTATGTCGACGGAGGGGAAGCAGATCCGAGGCGGCGAAGGACGATGTAGCAGGAACAGCTCCGGTGCGGTGGAGGGTGGCGAAGTTGGAGCGGCAGCGGTGGCGCGAGGACGGCGTGGTTGAAGCTGGCTCGAATGCAGACGGCTCGGCCTTCGCTTCAACTACTAGCCGTGGAGGGTGTTGCGGTTGAGGTTGCGGTGACGGCGGCGTCGGGTAACTCCGGCGTGATGGAGGAGGGCGGCGGTTGATGGGTGGGATGGGGTGGCGGACGGAGGACGCCGGGGTTTCGCGGCTGGTGGAGAGGTAGTTTTGGCGCTCACGGAGTACGAGTGGGGAATAGGACGGGTGGGCGGGGGGGAGGGGGAACCATGTTTCGGTCTAGGACGCGCTTGTTTTTGGCTTTTTTCAACAGAAGATGGGACGCACTTGTTTAAATTTGGGGAAGGTACAAACTTTGCCTCCCTCTTAAATTTCGGACCTACTGCGGGTCGGGGGTAGGATGGTAATCCCAGGTGTCCCAAATAGTGGGCGGGAGTGATTTCGACGCAGCATGTGTGCTTAAGGCGGCCATTGTGTATGAATGTTTTTCGGATGCGGTTGCGTGGCGTCTAGATGAAGCTACAAACCTACCCGGTTTAGACCTTTGGGCGTCGGGCGGTAGGTTTCACGGTCGGAGTTATTGGAAAAGTAATTTCCTTGTACTACCAAACATTGGTCTCACAGCGGTTTGAGGCGAGTAGAGGCTCTTTTGGCGCCGTTCAAAATTTTGAAACACAAGCATTCACGTTTAGAGTACTCTTGAACTATGAGGATTGACCTAAATATATAACGTTATATTTGACCTTGTATGTTTGAAAACCTCATTAAATTATCCGCTTCTTTTTGAAATTTTGACACTTGAAAATCCTATAACTACGATTATTTTGGAATGGAGGAGCTAAATTTGAATCTATTTTGTACACGACTACATATGCTATTATGTACAAAATCAGAGCAAAGATTGGTGCCCCCATAATTTAGGTATGGTTTACAAATGCCATGATATCAAATTCAAATAATTGAATGGACTTCATGTTGAATTTGATTTTTAAACCACCTTAAGTTGAATTCAAATGTATGCTAGTTCATAGGTAGTAGCTATTTATAATGTCCATTGTGTAACTTTCGTATGTATAATGTGCTTTACACACACAACATGAACTATGCTCACGTTTATATTCGATTGCTAAAGCGATGCATTGTCTGGAGTTCAAAATACTAACTATGTGGATCAATTGTGTCGAATAATAACATACACATGCTCAAATTCGATAGAATCTAGATGTTTGATGGATCAATGACCGCTCCTTACGCGAACTGCAAATATCATGATCCCATCCTAATATTTGGATAAAATTTATATCTTTAATCAATGTGTAGAGCGATGCATTACATGTAGTTTCACTCTCCATCGGTGGTCTCTCACACATGCTCACACACTCCCTCCCGAGGTGTCTTTCTCGCACACATTCTCTAGATATAACCCTCCCTCCCTCTCGTAACCATTTACAACTGTTTTCACTAACCTTTATCACAAGCACTCTTCCTCTCGCAAACATACACACACACAATCCTCATCGGCCCTTTCTATATACATGGACATGCCTACGTGTCTCATGTACGCACATTATCTTTACGCCTATCTCTCACGCATTGTCTCACACCTCTCTTCCTAATCGACGAGTATGATTCTAGCAGAGCATTACATGTAGGATGCCCCCTAAAGTTAGGTTGGATGAATAGTAATATCGGAGATAAAGGGGTTACCTTAGTCCGAGAACCTAGGGTTACAAATCCTAGTCGGCTTTGTCGATGGACACGAGTCCTTCACAATTCTGCTATCTTTGTCTTGTACGACTAGTCATCCATGGGTCTTCCTAAATCGTCACGGGCCGACCAATGTGGCGCAGGGCCGGAACCGAACGAAGGGCCTCACCTCGACCCACCGGACCTCACGCGGTGACACACCCTCTGCCCCCATGTCTCATTATCTTCTCACACCCACACATACCAACACAAACACCACACACATAGAAAATTTCTCCTGGTGCCTCTATCCCCCCCCCTTGCATATACACACTCAAGGGAATGGAATCTCTTGTCGTGACGTCATATTCCTCTCTCTCTCTAGACCACTCTCATTTCTCGTGCTATCTCTCCCATGCCCCAGTCGGCCCCTCTATCCATGCCTCTCTCGAATACGTAATACACACACATACCTCTCTAGGCCCCACCAAATGCATCAACTACACATTCACACATGTTACATTACGTACCCCATTGATCTAAAAAGCCCTCTCTTCACGTTTATTTCGCATACAACATTCATTTTGAATAAAGTGTGGCCAATTTTAGAGTTTCTACATATATACAACATTACAAAGTTATATGGAGGAGTCTGACGCTAATTTGCATTGCATGGTGCCCACAATGATATTTATTCCGACTTTGTGAATTTGTATATTTTAATACTATATACAAAGTTAGTCATAATAAAGAGAAATGAAGAGCATCTCTCTCTCCAGCGCATACCCCCCCCCTTGTACGCCCCTTTCACGTATGCACACAAAACTATCTCCAGGTCCTCTAAAAGTAAGCCCCCAAAAAATTCACGCATGTTTCATCTTTCTCTCGCGATATATGCAATGACGATCATTGTATTTGAAGCGAAAGCACGATCACGTACATTGGACTTGAGAATCCACTCATTATGGTCACCATTTACGTTTAGTGGTTATTATCTGATCCGCGGGCTCACCGTACAACTCTGTATTTGCTCATGACATGACTAGTTGACCAGTTAAACGCTCCACGTGGCACCTCTAGTGTTGCATCACATATTCTCACTACCATCATGCCCACCTGTCGACTTGTATCTACTCTACATTTACACTCTTATCTCTACTCTTATAAAAAACAGAGTTGGTGATGATGGTGTGCCTGCCATCCTGCAATATAGGCTGTCCAATTTATATCTGACGGATAAGAAGGAAACTATGGCAATTTTGCAAAAAGATACCCACACCCCTCTCCACATTTGCAAATAAGGCCTTCCCTCGTTCATCCTTTTCTCTCACAAGATAAACTACTAATACAAATGCATCTTGATGTTCCGTGCAACGGACGGGCATCTTGCTAGTAAAATACATAAAATCCACTCCTATAAACAACCGAGTGGGTGATCATGGTGTGCCTGCCATCCTTCAAGATAGGCCGTCCGCTTTATATCTGACCGATAGGAAAGAAACTATGGCAATTTTGCAAACAGGTACCCACACACCTCTCCACATTTGCAAATAAGGCCTTCCCTCGTTCATCCTTTTCTCTCAAAAGATAAAGAAGTCATACAAATGCATCTTGATGTTACGTGCAGCATACGCAGGCATCTTGCTAGTAAGAATGAAAACAAGCGACAAAAAAATATTTGGATGGTCGTTCGAAGTCATGACCAGCGGCACAATGGACAAGGTGGCCTTTGTATTGGTATCTTTGAGCCGTCTGTTTTAACACATAGGAGCTGGTGTGGTGATTATACACACACGCACGCATGCACACGAACTGCATCCACGCAACACTCACACAAACACATGCACCCATGCACGCACGCAACACTCACACGTACACAAGCAGCCACACACGCACGCAACACTCACACGCACACACGCACGCATGCATCCACACACCAGTACACCAACACGACCAACACACACTCTCACGCTCAAGTGCTCAACCTACACATGCATGCGCACACATCAGGCCCTGACAGACACATACACAACCAGGTGATTCCCGCGCACGGGTTGGAGCCTTGTCGCGCTTGCGTAAATTTGTGTTTATCGACCTTTTGCCTATGCGAACGGCGAATGTGGGACCCACAAGGAACATGGTCAATTTAACTAGTCAACATGGCGCCACCACGGACTATTTGGCGGTCAACAGTGCAATCCGATGCTTTGAACTTAGAGCAAGTGACCGTATAATCACCGCCATAAAGCGTATATAGTGACCGTAATCAGCTTATTACGAAGTTCGGTGACCGTATTACGCTTTTCTCTCTGTAGGCCCTCCAAAACTACATCTCTACACATTCTCGCATGTTACATCTAACAACTATGCAATACAGCACTACTACTACACTCTAACACCATAAATCATATGTGTTTTTAGTTTTACTAGATATCATATTGTTACTTATAATTATTCAGTTTGCATACATTAAAATTGCCTTTGAAATGTATGGCCAATATCATCTACCGCGCGGGAAAAAATCCCGCCCTTTCCTGTTTAATCAGGTTTGTATCGATGGATCATACGAAACAGCAAAACTATAGTACTATACAGTACAAGTGACAGTTCACTGGGCCGTCGTGTCATCTACTCATCCATCGTAAGAGTGGAGCGCTCGCTTTCATAAATCTTCTAGTCCCTTTCGCCGACATGTGGGACATCAAGCTACCGGGTCCATGTGCCATACCGGAATACAGTGCAGAGCAGCCGGGGTGAAGCACCCCAGTCATGGCGTCGGCATAGTAATGAGCAATGATGCGTCAAATCACAAAGCTGCACCTTTCCCGCAGTTAAGTTGGGGGACGAAGCAACCATCATTTCACTCGTTGTTGAATCCGCTTCTCCCTCATCTTCTTCGACTTAACCACGTGTTGCTTCTGCCATTGTTCTGCCTCATGTGGGACGCGGATCGGCTTGGTAAAGCACTGACACGTGGGTCCGCATGTTAGCAAACCGCCAGGACAACGTCCTCCAGAAATAAGAAACCTAATCCTAGACTTACAAAGGGCTACGTAGCTGCTACATATACTTTCCATCTAATCTATATATGCCCCCCTGATTTTCAGGTGGGGTGGGCCTAATCATCTCCTTTAATCCAATCAAATAGTCCCACATCACATCAGTTCGTAACTTTAGGTAAACCATTACGTGGATGTGGCATTGCTCAAATAAGAAACCTCCCCCGCCATCCGCGCGGCAAAATCACGTCCTTTTTACTAATCTCGATTCTATAATTTTTTAGATCAATATAATTGAGATTTTTATAGATAGCACACAGGAGCAAAATCAAGGTAGTGCAGTTAAGGGCATCCACAATGTGTAGCCAAATGTGAAAATAGCTTTTGGCATCGTGAGAACCATTGTGGACAGTGTTGCCAAAGCCAAAAAGATGGAACCGAAGCTCCCTGATTGATTTATTGAAGGAATAAGAAATGCAACGTCTCTCCTCTTTCTCCCATGCTTGGACGCATGTAGTACAATATAGAGCATAGAGTCTACTCCCCTGTCCCTTCTATCACAAATCACAAAGCAGTGAGGCGTCAAATCACAAAAGCACGGACGAAGCATCCATCATTTCACTCTTCGCTGACTCCGCTTCTCAATCGTCTTCTTCGAGAAGCCATCTCACCGCACTAGTACTCCTAGTTGTACTAGTAAGGGACTTCCTGGATGCAAATAAGGGGGTTGTCTCGGCTTACAGGCGGCACTTGCGAACGACTTACCGTGGTCTCCCTCAATGGTGTTCTCCGTCGAACGCACTTCGCCAAACCACCAAAAAATGATATCGTCGACGTCACCGCAATGGGGAAGGAAGTCAAATATAGTTACTACCTCCATTTTTTTGTACACAAGGCCAGTATATCAAAATTACAATTTTCAAAGGGCCACTAACACTAATCGAGGCAAAATTGATGGGGTTAGCAACCAAGGACATTAATATCCCCTGCATGCATGCGGAAGTGAGAAGGTTGGTTTGCATGGCGCTGCATTAATCAAGTGATGAGGAGTGAGATGGTTAGCTCTTTGTTCTTTGGAGAAAAAAATACACATTAATTGACACATGAAACGAGGATTTGTATCGATTAAATCCCGCGAAGGAAAACCCCGCCTTTCTTTTTTAACACTAGTACTCCTAGTATGTACGTACTTATCCTATTTGGGTCTAGGCCTTGCATTGCCAAACTTCGCCACACATTTTTGCCAAGCTTGCCTAAAGTTTTCAAAATGAGAAGGAGGTACACTTGCGCCGCATTGTCGGCGATGCACCCGCACCCTCCTGCAGTCGCTCCTGCATGTTGCGGTTGCACCGCACTCCTCACCTGATCGCTCCTGCACGCCGCAAACCCTACGTAGGGAACGCACCCTCAGTGACACTTGCTGTCGAATTTGAACTATCCAAACTCCGCAATCATATCGCTGATACATAATTTTTGTTCATAGAGTATTTTTATCCAACCGCATGTTGGGGAGTATCCGTCTGACCCGTGCGGTGGTGATGCATTGGGGAAGAAGAAGAGGTGAGGAAGAAGGAAAGAAGGGTTAGGAGGCGTGGGATATTCATCCAACACTTTGAAATGGTAGACTGACCCAAGTCAGGCGACTTGCTTAACAAATATATGTTTTTACACAGCAAAAGATCCATGAAAACAACAACATAAAGAAAAACTATCACTGCTCGCGGAAAGAGACGACCTCGTCGTCTTTTGCTGCCGGCGCGAACCAGCCGTCGCTGCCGACATGTGTCTCCGCACCGTGGTTGTCCTCGGCCTCCAGCTACTCGTTCAAGCGGGCGTCTGGGCGCTTCTGCACGGACGAGAGCACAACCAGTTCAAATTGAGGACGTCCAGTTCCGCTGCGGGAGGCCTCGATGGCGGCGGCATCCGCTGGCGCTCAGCGTCGAGTCGAGCCTCCGCCGCCCGGTTCAAGTCCGGGACGTCCCGTTCCGCTGCGAGGGCGTCGATGAGAGCGGAATCCAGCGGCGCTGCGTCGAGTCGAGCCTCGCCACCGGTTCAAGTCCAGGACGTCCGGTTCCGCCTGCAGGAGGGCCTCGATGGCAGCGGCATCCGCGCGCTCCGCCTCAAGTTGAGCCTCCGCCGCCCGGTTCACATCCACGACATTCGGTTCCGCCTGCAGGAGAGCCTCGATGGCAGCGGCATGCGTGCGCTCCGCGTCGAGTTGAGCCTCTGCCTCCCGGTCCTCCTTTAGTATCGCCAGGTTGATCCGCTGGTCCAATTGCACCATGGGGGACTCGGACGCCGGCACGAAGTCGACGTCCATCGTCTCATACCCATCGGGGGCCTTATGCGCCGCGACCTCCGCCATGAACATTGGATCGGCTTCCTCCTCCTCGTAGCTAGGCTCCAGAGAACTCGGGGATTGGCCCGCCGCAAAGCGAGCTTGGGAACGGAGGTCTGTGGCGCCGACCGCCGCCGCGATTTCTGCGCGGCGCTCCGGCGTCAGCATCTTGTAGTAAGTGATCTTGCGGCACACCATGGCTTTCCGGCGAACTAGGGGACGCTTGATGCGGGCTAGGGGATCGAAAGGTGGGGGAATGGGTTGGAGATTTGGTGTGGTTTTAGGGCAGTGGCTGGCGTAGGCCGACCGGCGAAGGTTACGGTGTGAATAGTGGTTCGGTGACGACCGGTCAATCGGTTTTGACTGTACATCGCTCTTGTCGCGTTCGCGTTGCAGCCCGCACGCTGGACCCTCCACGTCGCTCACCCGAATGGAGCAGCGCCGTCTTGCGTTTTCGCTCGCTTGTGGGACCGCAGTTGAGAGCAAACCGACGTCTCCTCCCCCTCCCCCGCCCGCGTCATTTATTATACCACCACTCCCTCCGTTTTATGCAAAGTAAATAAAAACAGAGGGAGTATACTACGGATGAGGATCCCCTGACGTGGCCGAACCCATTGAGTAACTGACATGCGGGGCCTAGCAAGCATGGGGTCCGCCAGTAAGTGACCGAAAGGGAGGGTAAGCGAGGATACCTACGTCGGAGGATCCACTTCCACTATACTACTTTGACCAAATGTTAGAGTAATAATATATGACATGCAACTTACACAAATGTTAGAGTAATAATATATGACATGCAACTTACACAAAGCATACAGGGTCTAATGCATTTTTCGAGGCTAACTTTGACCAAATGTTAGAGTGATAATATATGACATGCAACTTACACAAAGCATACGTCAAATTCGTATGTGAAAGGAGTTTCCAATGATATAATTTTCACATTATACATCTCATGTACTATTAATCTTGTCAATAGTCAAATTGGAAACCATCTCGAGTACAAATCTAGGAGTACGTACGAATCTAACAATATTGATTGGGCGTTGTTGAATGTTGATACCTTTTTTTATCAAAGTAGATATTCTTCGACTACACATAAAACTTATATGTAAACTAGCAAGGATAGGAGGGAGTATATTGTACGTTCAAAAACGAAACGAACATTGAATACCCTTTATATATGATTTGCGGATGCTATGATTACCGGTTCAAAATTTTGAATCCGCCTTAGGTATCACGTGCCCCCACTCGTTCCCTCTCGATTTCATCTTGGTCCGGAGATCTATTGAAAGAGGACTAGGGTGGGTACACGCGAATGATACTCGGCGGAATGTTCAAATGAGGCATGCGGGAGGATGGACTTGACTGGAGGGCGACATGATCGATGGAGAAGAGGGTTGGAGAGGAATGAGAACTAAGCAAACGCCACATGATTATACTTGAACGGCTCAAATAAACAATAAGTTGTCTCGCTTGGCCTACATAGTGAAAGGCCTAATGCGCAACGCGAGCACCGACTCGAATATGGCAGGGAAAACAGGAAGCAGACATGTGAGGCACACCCGTCAGGACGACGTAGAGCAGACTAGTCCAATGGAGGAGCTGGCCCACGACCTCCTCGCCACCGACAACCGTTCATGTGGGTCGTTGGGGCCAACAACGGGGCGCAGCTCCAGCACCGCCTCTGGACACGGCGACCGCGGTGAGCGACACGCTCATATCGTCGCTAGACACGGTCGGTTTCAGTTTGCCGAGGGTGGCGTTAGTGCTGTGGCATGACCAACGGTATGTTTGGTTTGTGCCCAAGGTTGCCCCATCAAAGCATTGGGTAGCCAAAATTTTGGTTGAGGTATTGGTTGCCCATGATTTGGCCGACATTGGCAAGAAAAATGAACTAGAGTTGGCTAGAGTTCATTGGCATGCCAAAGAAATGGCAACCATCCAAACAAAGACCAATCTTTGGGTCATGACAAAAATTTTGGTTGAGGTATTGGTTGCCCATGATTTGGCCGACATTGGCAAGAAAAATGAACTAGAGTTGGCTAGAGTTCATTGGCATGCCAAAAATGGCAACCATCCAAACAAAGACCAATCTTTGGGTCATGACCAAAATTTTGGTAAGGTGCACTTTGGCCACAATCCAAACACACCCCAACACCGGCTCGTCGAGGATGCACGGGCGCCGCCAGCGTCCGGCTGAGTGGTGTAGCGCGACCAACTGCATCCTCTGGACCTGAGACCATGCCGGGTCGTCTTGCTTTTTCAATGACATGCGAGGATCGCATGTGAGCAAAGGGCATCTCCAACGTTGCCACGACCGCAGCTGACTACCCTGGCACACCAAAACCCTCGTCCCTCGCGCCATCGCGTGGTGTGTTCCCAGCCGGCGCCAGCTGCCCGCATTCATGCCGTCCGTTCGTATGTCGTTGTTAAGAGGCTCGGTGCCCGAGGAACCAACTCCGGCGACTTAATGACGCACCCGGACGCTTGGCCTCACCGGAATGTGCTACTTAAAGCGGCAACGCCCAGCTAACCTCCACACCATAGCGCATCGTCCTCCTACCTGGAACCACATCCACCAAGATCGCAAGCGCGAATGCTATGCGGGAGAGCTTGTCTTCGGGGATGGAGCTCGAGGTCGCCGCCCTCGCTCAAGTCGCCGCACAAGCGGTGGCCGCGTTGGCGGCCGACGACGGGAGCACCGTCAGCCACGCGTCCTACTTGCCGCCGTCCAACGTCTGGCACCACCGAGGTCGGGGACTCCTCCGAGGATGAGTAGGGCATGGGAGGCGGCAGGGCATGGTGTGCCAACTGGCCGGTCCGTCTCCCGTGTTCTACTTTTCCTCACCGGAGACCGCACCTTCACTTCACGGGTCTTGACCCCGCCCCCGTACATGGAGATCACAGATGGAAGACGTCGGTCGCCGCTGTAGAATAGGTTTAGGGTCGGGTTTCTTTTTTTTGTCCTATAAAAGTTCGAAATGTAATGAAAATCTGCCGTGTTTGCATTAATCTCGGCCGGTGTATATGAACTTTCACAATAATATACATATTGTAGGAGTACTAGCAAGATGCACATGCGTTGCACGGAAGATCAAGATCTTGTGGGAGAAAAGGATGAACGAGGGAAAGCCTTATACGCAAATGTGGAGAGGAGTGCGGTTACGCAAATGTGGAGAGGAGTGCGGTAAATTGTCATAGTTTCCTTCCTATCCGTTAGATATAGATCGGACGGCCTATATTGCAGGATGACAGGCACACCATCATCACCAACTCTGCTTTTTATTGAACCGAGACAAATCTAACATGCGAAGTAAAATAAACGCATAGGGTCTATACATACACAAATTATCTTAGGCACTCCAATAATACGTCCACTACACATTCACGCATTTCACATCTTTCTACATCTACGGGAGCCTACGAAAGGGTTAAAGTAAATTGCATCTCTCTCTCCTCCCCTGATTTTCATGGTGGTGGGCCCCTCCCTGCCCCCAATCTACAATCAACAGCTCACACATTTCACATTACATTAATTACGTAACTGGGATTACGTAGGTGTAGCATTACTCGTCCTAAAAAACCCAACTAAGCCAACCTCCCAGCATATCACGCGGGAAAAGACCCGGCCGCGCCGTTTTAGTCGGGATTACCGGATTACTAGTAGTACTATCGATGGATCGCGCGAAGCAACAATTTTTTTTGAGTGGGCGAAGCACCTAGTCTACTCTTATAAAAAACTGAGTTGGTGATGATGGTGTGCCTGCCATCCTGCAATTTAGGCCGTCCGATTTATATCCGACGGATAGGAAGGAAACTATGACAATTTTTGCAAAAATATACTCACAACCCTCTCCATATTTGCAAATAAGGCCTTCCCTCGTTCATCATTTTCTCCCACAAGATAAACTACTCATAGAAATGATCTTGATGTTCCGTGCAACCCATGGGCATATTGCTAGTTTAAAAGGAAAAAAGGCGGTACACTCACAGCACTCCTGTCGCGGTTGCATTGCACCCCACACACGTTCGGTCCTGCACACGGCTCATGCAAACGGAACGCGCTTCGGCTTGCCTCTTCACTGACACGTGGGACTGCACTTGGAGAAACCGACCATGCGCCAAACTCCCCCCGCCCACCGCACGAAAATCCTCCCCCCCCCCACCCAAAAATTCCCCCCAAATCCGATTCAACCGCCCTTCGGCCAACTAGCCAATAATATTCCCCAAACCCCCTCCCCCTTGTCCCCCTGCAGTCCATTCGCTCCGCCAAAGCCGCCCTCCCCGCCACGCCGATACATCGGCGCCGCGGTTCGGTGATCCTCTCACTCCCACAGTACGCTCTGGTAGACTGTCGTCCTCTAGCCGCGCCGTCACCTCTGGCTACGTTCTTGTGGAGGCGCACGGCGGTCAGCGCCACCACCACTGGCGACGTTTGTGTGGAGACGCACGGCGGTCAGCTTCTCCCATGGTACGCGCATTCTAGACTAAGGCCCCGTTCATGTTAGTGTAGCGCTGAATGTTAGCTGATAGACGTTGTTAATCTCACTGTTTGCCAAAGTAGTTTACTGTCAATATGCTCTACTTAAGAAGCTTCCTTGCCCTGTTCTGCACTAAATATGCTTAGCTGAGATGGCATGCCAAGGCCGATTAGTTGCTAAAATATCCTGCCATATATTTATTGTGACGTAGATTGCCATGGTCTAGTAGCCAATCTGTCAGGTGAAATAGCTCTACACCGTTTATACTCGATCTTTGTTGCTGCGATGGCCTTCGATAGTTCGATGGCTGTGTGCTCGGCCTCATTGATTTTGAAACAGCCTGCCATAATTTGGCACTCAAATTTGTTTGCTGAATTAGCTTTACATATATTTCGTTACTTAGATCTGCTCATTCAAATATCTTGCCATAGCTTTAGACATCGACCTAGGTATTTTTTTAGGACTTCATAAAAAGCATATATGTTTTTCCTGTAATATCTAGTAGAAGAACTAATTTGTATGTCTATCAGATGGACATGACTTGGATAACTTCTTCTCGAAGATTCTCCGCTGCATATGTCGAGGGGGTTGAAAACTTCATGAACTTTATCAGAGCTTAGTACGGTGGTCCGAAATCAGATGTGCTCTGCCCGTGTAGTAGTTGTATGAATTCAGATACAAGACCCCAGTCAACTGTGCAAAATCATCTACACTTGTATGGGATGTCGGTCACATATACTAGGTGGGTTCATCATGGTGAAGCTGTGAACGTCAATGTTATTGACCAGCAGATCACCATCTTGATCTTCCTGATGCTTAGGTGGAAGAGGAGGAGGAGGTGGTGGTGGCGGAGCCAGTGAGTTTGACCAACATTGAAACAATGCTACGAAATGCTCGTGCATTCCGTGAACTTTCACCTGCAGAAGAAAAATGGTGGGCCCGCATGTTGGAACAATGCAATGTTGTTGTCACCGCAGGAAATAAGATGTCAGTATTATCATCTATGGTCACCTTTCTTCAGGTGAAGACATCTGAGCGGATGACCAACAAATCATTCGATGTGATGTTGGCTGCTTTCCGCGAATCTTTCCCAGATGCGTCTGAGCTGCCACACACCTACAGTAAAATGAAGAATTTCTTTCGTGCAGTTGGAATTGGATATGATATGTTCCATGTTTGTAAGAATAATTGTGTTACATTAGGAAGGATTATGCCAACTTAAGTGAATGCCGAAATGCAAATCATCAAGATGGAAAGATGGCGATCTTTGTGAAGAGGATTCCTCATAATGTTACGAGACATTTTCCAATTACACCAAGATTGCGAGGTTGTTTCATGATGCTTTGAAACAAGAGAGGATTCTTGTGGCATTCTAGGAACCAGAGTACTGAGATCGAATGTAATGAGTCATCCATCTCATGGTAGTGAGTGGAAAAGCTTCAATGATAAACACAAAGAGTTTCTTCTTGACCGAGAAACATTAGACTTGGCTTAGCTTGGATGGATTTAACCCATTTGGCCACGAGGCGCCACATATAGCATGTGGCCAGTGCTTGTTATTCCTTACAACATGCCTCCAAATGTCTGCACCAAAGAATCAACTACATGATGGCCTTGCTCATCCCAGGTCCAAAAAGTCCTGGAAAGGATTTTGATTTGTTCATGGAGCCTCTTGTGGAGGAACTTCAACAGCTATAGAAGGGTGTTCTCACTCGAGACCTATATAGCAGCCCACCAGCTGATTTCTTTCTGCGTGCTGTTATAATTTGGTGCATCCATGATTATTCGGCTTTGGGCACTATGTCAGGGCGAACAACACATGGTTACAATGCATGTGTTCACTGTGACAGGAATCCGCTGTCATACGCAATACTTAGCAAGATCTGTTACATTGGACACCGACGTTTCCTTGCCAAGGACAAGCCGCTTCCTAGAAAATACCGAAGACATGTGTTCAATGCAAAGCATGAAAACCGTGGATGCGTAAAGAGGCTCACCGCCGATGAGTTGCAAGTGGAATTAGAGAAGGTCGGGCATATTACACCGTGAAACCATCCACGATAATGGTAGCGGGAAAAGGAAGGCGTAAGGTATGTAAGAGAGATTATTGTTTACCCGTAGGTCCACTTTGTGGGACTTGGATTATTGGAAAGATTTGGATCTGCGGCATAATCTTGATGCGATGCACATCGAGAAAAATATATGTGACAACATTATCGGCACACTTCTTAATATTGAAGGCAAGACGAAAGATACCTTAAAATCTATGATTGATTTGACACACCTGGGTATCAGACAGGATTTGCAGGTGCAAGATGAAGGTAAACCACGGGATATGGCACCAGCTGTGTACGTCTTGGACAAGGTAAAAAGAAAAGTATTCTGCGAGGTCACATCACGTGTGAGATTCCCACATGGATTTGCTTCCAACCACGAAAGGAGAGTCGGTCTGAGATGGAAACAAGGTACAAGGGTTGAAAACTCATGACTGCCACGTCCTAGTTCAAAGGGTTTTACCTGTTATCCTTAGAGGATTGGGCATACGACTTATCTGAGCAGCGATTGCAGAGTTGGGACAATTCTTGAGGAACTCTGCGGTAGAAATATCGGGATAGATGCTTTGGAGCGTCTTAGAGACAAGATACCAACTATCCTATGCGACCTTGAGAAGATATATCCTCCGGCCTTCTTTGGCGTGATGGTGCATTTGGCTATTCATCTACGATGAGGCACTACTTAGAGGTCGATGACGGTATGGCTGGATGTACCCTATTGAAAGGCGGCTAGGCACTTTCAAGGGATATGTTAGGAAACGAGCTAGACCCGAGGGTTCCATTGCGAGGCCTACATTGCTCTGAAGCGTTGACATTACGCTCAAAATACATTGAAACAGCTGATCAGCTTAGCAAAGAGGTGGATGAAGACAATTCCGGGCTCAATGTTTTCAATTATTCTGTTCGAGTTACAGGGAAGAGTCGACAAGAGGATAAACCTAAAGATTTGGACAAAATGGTTTGGTATGTGTTGAATAAGCATCTGAGATACTACCTTATATCAAGTAAGTGCTAAGTACTGCAGCTTATACATCATAATCTACTAAACTTGTAGCACATTCTTATATATTTAGATGTTTGACGCGATCACTATGTTGTGCATCATCTACAAAGAGGAGTTACTGCCTCAAAATCCAAGAAACATTGACAAACTTGTTATGGCAGGATTTGCGAAATGGTTCAAGAACCATGTAAGCTTTTGAAGTGCACTGTCAGTTTTTCTAATATATTGAGTACATAAGATGATTAGCTTGTCTATTTTCTAACCATAGGTTAAGAAGATGCGGGAGGATGGGCAGGCGATTGATGATGCCCTTTACTCACTAGCAATGGGTCCCGATACTCGGGTAAGACATTATGAATCTTGCGTTGTTGGAGATGTGCGCTACAACACCCTTTGCGAAGACGAAGGCGGGAAGACACAAAACAGTGCCATCATGAGCACGGATCGTATGACAAAGAGACAACTGAAATGTGTGCTAACATAACGGACATTGTTCAGTTGCAGTATATCTCGATTCGAGGATCATCGGTGTGTGGTTATGTTGTCCGTAGTTGGTATAACTTTGTTTTCGAGGATCGCAGAACCCAGGCGATGATTATTTCAAATCCATCAATGTCAAGGCGGCGTGCAGGACCAACGAGCCTTTTATTTTGGCAAATCAAGCAACACATATATTTTTCTTGGAAGACACATTTGCACGTGGCGATGACTAGAGAGTATTGCAAAGGTTTGAGCGAAGGAATTCGTTTCATGAAGTTGCACAACAAGATGATGCTTACAATGCTCTGATGTACAAGATAACACAGATGTTCCTAATATCTTTGAGAACCATCACGTCAATGACGCCGGCGAAAAGATTGCCTGTCGTGCTGTGGACATACAAGAGTTGATCAAGAAGAAGCCAATGTTCGAGGACGAAGAAGAAGATGATACCGTGGGGAATTACAATTCAGACTGATACACATGGTGAAGATGTTGACGCTGCTGCTGCGGATGATGATTACATTGCTTTTGTCGTATTTGCCTGTCAGAAGACGTTTTTTATCTACTATGTGAAATTGTGTTTGCTATGACAACTGAAACCTGATGAACATGTTGTTTAGTATTTTCTTTGTGAGAACATCACTTGTTATGTATGCTGATTTGTGTTTGGTGATTGTATGACAACTAAAACATGATGACATTGTTGTTTAGTTGTACTCATATTTGGCTGTGAAACTTGAATTTGATGACATAGTTTGCTCTTGGACTGCAATTTGCTCGACGTCTTCGAATGAGAACAAAGCTGACCAGCGGGGCCTCTGCTATTTATTTATTTATATGAGAAAAGGGATACCCCTGATTTACATTAATAGAAATCATTAGATGTTCACAACACTACGCCCAACTTTCTTTGTACGGGTTTCATTCATTACTAGTTTCAAAAGTGCTCATGTCGTAGCCCTTTGAATACATCACGAGTGCTACATACACTGCAAATAAAGAGACAATCATCCTCTGAGCACATCGATTTTGCCCATTATCTTCACAAGCTCTTTCATCTCCTCATTGCTATCAAGGCCGTTCAGCGGTTGTTGCTTGGCCATGATCGGAGAAATGCATCTTTAACCTTACGCTCTGCATCTTCCTCTTACGCCGTTCCTTGATTACTTGTCCAACACCCCAACCTGCTGCTATTGGGATTCCTCGGCTAACCAAATAATCAGCGTAGTTGCATTCCCCCACATCCAACTTCCCGAAATACAAATCACACGAATCTTCCCTTTTACGCACGAATCAAATTGGAAGATCATCAACCAAACTATTAAAAAATCAGCAAGCTGAAAGCAGTGAACAACACTTAAACATATTATTACCCCATGATTCGGGCATTTGTAGAAGACTCGGCCAGGGTTGCGGATTGTGGTAGAGACGCGACGGATGACTATGTGTGATTTGCAGCAGTGGCACCACACCAACGGCAGCGGGTTGCGATGAGCAATCGGCTGCGGTGCGCGTGTCGGCAAGGGTGTGATGAGACCCACAGGCGATGGTATGGGTGGCGACTTGGCGCATATCTTGTTGTTGCCTGCTGAAGAGCAGGTGGACGAGCAGCCAGCGGACATGGTTGCCGCGACCAGAGCTTCCGATGCTAGGCAGAGTAAGTAGAGAAGAGGAGAAGCGAATGTTGGATATGTCAGTTTCATTACTTGCAGAGTAGCATAGCACCATATATAGTCATAGTCTAGGTTTGGATTCGAACCAGCTACAGGAGCACGTCTTTCTTTTTTCTAAAACTCGGCAATGTCTCTTTACCGGTACACTAGCGTGTTCTGTACGCCTTCCCAAGTCTTTGATTTTCTTTCCCTTTTTTTTGTCGGTCTACTAGGTTGATGTGTACTTTGTCTTGGTCAACTTAGTCCACAAACGATTCTAGCAGCAGTGACCGTTGGATGTTAATCCAACGGCCGTGCTGCTTCTTCAATATCTGATCTTCTTGCTCCAGCCGCCCAAACCAGCTCGGTGGGACTGCTCGCTCCCGCTTCCCATGGCCGGTTGTCTTTGCCGCACAGCCGCACCGCCCACCCTACTTCATTCTTGGCCGGGCCATTCCTCTACTCACCCACACCTCCTGTTATTTTTCGGCGGCGGCCGGACCAATAAACCCTCATACTCCCCGGCGTGGGCAACCATTGCCGAGTCTTCCCGGCTCCGTGTCGTTCCCTTCCTAGGCCTCGCCGTCGTCCACCGCCATGGTGCTCTGACGGCCTGGTCAACTTGGTCAACGAAGCGACATCCATCGGCCGTGGACTCTACGGCATAAAATAATGATTCCTCCACCGACGGTGGGACCCACCAGAAGGGCCTCTGTATTTCGCGAAAAAAACGTTCCCCCCGCTGACATGTCGGACCCACCAGCTATATCTTCGCATGCAAGGAAGTGCCTCTTTATTACGCACAAAAAAATGAATACCCCCTGCTAGCTGGGACCTACTATAGTGGGAGGATGACTTGTGGGCCAACTAAGTTGACGGGGACGGAGGGCTTTGTCAACTTACTCAATATGAACGATTCTAGCTCCAGTGACCGTACGATGTCCATCGAACGGCCGTAGTGCTTCTTCAACCTCTGGTATTCTTGCTCCAGCCGCCCAAAGCAGCGCTGGTCGTGTCAAGATGCTCACTGCCTCCCGTGGCCGGCTGTCTTTGCCAGCGGAGGCCTCACCGCCCCTACTATTCCCACCGCTGGCCAGGCCCTGCAGCGACGGCAGCCTCACACCGCAGCCGAACCAGTGAACCCTCGTACTCCTCTCTGCGCGGGCTTCCACTGCTGCGTCTTCCCCGGCTCCGCGTCGTCCCCTTCCTTAGGCCTCGCCGTCGTCCACCGCCGTGGTGCTCTCCGCGCGGCGTGGTCAAGGAACGACTTCCATCGGAAGAAATCTTGTCACGTGGAGAGGGACAGTTGGGTCCACGGCCACAGCCAGTTTCTTTTACGATTTGCCAAGTAAGTCGCTTTGTCAGGCCTATTGGGCTGCAAATCTTCGAGACGAGGAGAGCTTTCATTCGGTGGCCGAGAAAATGGCCCATCAAGAATGAGAAATGGGTTGTACATTTTAAAACACATCAAACCGCAATTAGTTTCAAATATCTTTTTTTTCATTTCAAGATTTTAAATTACATTAATTTTTATGCGTGGAGAATTTGTTGGATTTTATATTGATATACATTTATTTTTTAAATCAGTTTGAATGTGAGTCGAAATTTCGGGATTAAAAACAGTTCGGACCGCACCAAAATATGCAAACTTTCGTATAATTTTTTAACCGTGGCCACAATATGGGCTGTAATGCTCACAAAAGAATATGGGCTCCAAAAAAACCTTAAGAATTAGCAAATGGGCTGAAAATTATTAGAAATAATGGCAGATGGGCTGTATCTTTGTTTCCCACAGATTTGAGGCTTTCCTAAAAAAAAGGTTGACGCACAAGCAGTGACTATTGGATGTCCATCCAACGGCCGTCGTACTTCTTCAATCTCTGCTCTTCCTGCTCCAGCCGCTCAAACAAGCGCTGGCTGGACTGCCTGCTCCCTCCTCCCCACGGCCGGCTGTGCTGCCGCGCAGGCCTCACCGCCCCACCGTAATCCCATCGCTGGCCTAGCCATCCCTCTACTCACCCACATGCTGTTATTCTCCGGCGATGGCAGACGAACCAGTAAACCCTCGTACAATCGTACTCCCCTCCGCGTGGGAAACAACTGCCGAGTCTTCCTGCCTCCGTCGTTCCTTCCCTAGGCCTCACCGTCGTCCACCGCATACAGGTGCTCTCGGCGCGGCCTGGTCAACGTGGTCAACGACCGACATGCATCTGAAGTGGACTAGACGTGGAGAGGCCGACAGCTGGGTCCATGGCCGCACGCAAGGAAATGCCTCCTTATTACGCGCAAAATAATGATTCCTCCACCTGACATCAGGGACTCATCGAAAGGGCCTCTGTATTTTGCAAAAAAAACGTTACCGCCACTGACAGCTCGGACCCACCAGCTATATCTTCGCACGCAAGGAAGTGCCTCCTTATTACGCACACAAAAAATGAATACTCCCCCTATTAGCTGGGACCCAGTATAGTGGCAGGCTGACTTGTGGGCCTACTAAGTTGACAGGGACGGAGGAATTTGTCAAATTAGTCAATATGCACGATTCTAGCTCCAGTGACCGTACAATGTCCATCCAACGGCCATAGTGCTTCTTCAACCTCTGGTCTTCTTGCTCCAGCCGCCCAAACCAGCGCCGGTCATGCCTCGTGCTCCTGCCTCCCGTGGCCGGCTATGATGCAGCGGAGGCCTCACCGCCCCCTACTACTCCCACCGCTGGCCAGGCCATCCCTCTACTCACCCACACCCCCTGTTATTCTGCGGCGGCAGCGGCCTCACACCGGCCGAACTAGTGAACCCTCGTACTCCTCTCTGGCGTGGGCATCCATCGCCACGTCTTCCCGGCTCGCGTCGTCCCTTCCTAGGCCTCACCGTCGTCCACCGCCTGGTGCTCTCGGTGCGGTGTGGTCAACGTGGTCAAGGAACGGCTTCCATCGGACGTGGATCAGACGTGGAGAGGTCCGATACCGGGTCCACGGCCGCAGCAAGGAAGTGCCTCCTTATTACATGCAAAATAATTATTCCTCCACCTGACAGCAGGGACCTACCAGACGGGCCACCGTATTTCGCCCCCTGACTGCTGGGACCCACCAGCTACATCTTCGCACGCAAGGAAGTGCTCGGCGGTCGGGACCCACTCGGTGAAGCGTGCGTGGCGTTGGCATTACGGTCGCGAACGTTATGCGTACATATATCTTGGTGGATGTAGAGGCGCCGCGTGTCGTGGTAGAGGCGCGTCGTGTCGTAGTAGAGGTGCGCCGTAGACCGCATACTGCGTGCATAACGGTCAGGGTGCAAGAAAGAAAATACGGCCACGTACATACATACGGGCAGGGTCTCGAACGCCTACTCGCGCATACGTACGGCCAGGGCTCGTGTACATGGCTGGGTCGGAACGGAGAAACAACATTGTCGTCATGTTCATGGGGAGGCAACGGAATGCATGGTCGTGTTCATCGGGAGGGCTTGGACGGAACAGGCGATGGAAACGAGGCCTGGCGTACCGCAGAACGGAGGAAACGGCCTTGTGTTCGACCGGCCATGTTCGAAATGAGATCCTGTTCATCGCCGGGAGAAGTGCAGCGTGCCAAAATGGAGGAAACGAACCTCCTACGGTCGAAACAGGGGTCTGTTGATCGGGAGGGGTGTGGCGTACCGCAAAAGCAGACCAACGGACCTCCTACGATTGAAAGCGGGGTCCTGTTCATCGGGAGGGGTGTGGCGTACCGCAAAACGGAGGAAACAGACTTGTGTTGGAGCGCTACGGTCGAAACGGGGGTCCTGTTCATCGGGAGGGGTGTGGCGTACCGCAAAACGGGACTCCACGGGATATTGTTCATCTCCACCGTCGACCTCCTCCAGCCTCCACGGGCTCCTGTTCATCCAGCCTCCACCGCGCGCTACTCCACCGGCTACTGATCAACCATCCCTCCACTGTCTATTGTTCATCCAGCCCTCCACACCACGGGGTCCTGTTCAACCACACCTCCACGGGCACCCCTCCACCGTCTACTGTTCATCCAGCCCTCGACACCACGGGGTCCTGTTCATCCACCCCTCCACGGGCACCCCTCCACTGTCTACTGTTCATCCAGCCCTCCACCACACCACGGGGTCCTGTTCATCCAGAGGCAACGCCACCGCTCACTTTCATCCACCCCCCCCAGAACACTCACTATTCATCCCATCGACCGGCTTCAGTTAGCATCAGTAGCGAAGGAATCGCTCGATCGGGTTCAATTAACAGCCATCGATCGATCGCTCGGGTTCGATGTCGTAGCTGCGGTCTGTCGCCGGGTTCGATTAGAGCCCAACGCCTCGCCGGGTTCATTAGAGCCAACGCCTTGCACACACGCCGCATACGTGTACGAGAAAGCAGCATCGCCGGCCCCCGACCTCCCACCGTAACCGGAACTCCCGAAAATTTTCCTCCCCTCGCATCTACCACGGTTTTCCGTCATGGACGGCCCAAAGAATGTCATGCAGCTGCATCTCCGGCCCGCCCAGACGAAAAGCCCATTTTCATCATGATTTTTTGTCATAGAAGTAGGAGCCCACCACATCTATGATGATACCGGGTTTTGTCACAATTATCGTCATAGAAGTGTCATATGCATGACAGAAAAAAATTTCGTTCAGCCCAAAATGTCACGGATGTGTCCTTTTTTTGTAGTGGCCATGGCCAAAGGGTTCCTTCCCGAAGATGTCCGACTTATGGCAGCGGGAGTGGTTTTACATCACAACTCCCCGTAGTACTAAGTGGGCGGCTGCCCCCGCCTTTGATTCGGGCCCCCCACCACAATTGGCGTCATGGGTCAACAAGGGACTGGACTGGGGGCCAATTAATGACGTGCCGACATTGCAGAGTCGCATCCGAGATCTCCTCAAGAGAGATGTCAGCCTTGTCAAGGTAATGCAAGTCATGCTAGTTCGTCGGGTCCTGCCATGTCAACGTCGACCTCTCCGTATGTGGGAGTTCAACCCGGAAGGACCGCGAACTATTCAGCAATTCTTTGGCGTGACGCTCGAAGGGATGTATGGATTGTTCTTCAGATCGCGAATAAAGTGTCCGGACACCATCGAGGATGCGGGTCTGAACTGCAATCGTCCAGATACCCACATAAGTAATTCTCCGGCCGAACACGCTGTCTTTTCATTTGTAACGACATCCTTCTAAAAATTCGCTCTTTGACCAGGACTGGATAAAAAAGGCGAAGATGATCAGGTGTCCGGTCCCCCTTCCTGAAGGCTCACCAGATCCTGTACTAGCCAGGATGCTTGAGCTCACACCTTATCAAGCACCATCAGGGGAAGATAAAGGGGGGGAATAAAGAAGCCGAAAGCGGGCCTCACACATTACTCATCCAAACCGGGGGAATTAGTGTCTCCGCGGAGGAGGATAATCGGGGAGCAGAATCTGAAATTCCCTCTCCCCAAGGAAGGAAAAGGACCGCCTCTGATGTATCGGAAACAAGGGTTTCCAAACGAGGGAAAAAACCTTCACCAGGGGGTCCTGCCCCGGAGGGCATCCTTACCGCACAATGCCCGCAAGGGGATCAGCCCTCGACCAAGCTGTAAGTGAACAAGAGTACTTGATAGTAAATATATCCTGCTTCATCTCTGAGGACAATAACCGAGACGTATGTCTTGCAGTTCGGACCATAGCCCTTCTCGACAGAGTTCTTCTTCGGGGGATCTTCTTCCGGAGATGATGGAGAGCGAAACGCCTCCCCCTGTCTCCCCGCTTCATGAGGCGGACGACCCTGAGGTGTCGTCACGGAGGATTTCTGCTGATCCGCCAAGGCCGGAAGGTAACCCTTCGGCCACCCGAAGTCCGGAGTATTCGGCTCCTAAGGGGAGCAATAGAAACAATCCGGAACTGTCCGGTGTGTGACCGGATGCACTGATGAATCTTCTGGAGCAAGCGGCTATCTCAGAGGCGCATCGTACATTAATGGGTACGGTGGTTGAGAGGATTTCATCCACCGAAAGTGGGTTGCATGAAGCTTTTATGAGCCTGCTAAGAGGCTTTGAGGTACGCAAAGTAATATATTAATTTTTTACGGTACCGCACACGCTAGATGTGCCCTATGCAGATAGTAGCCCTTGAGACTCTGGTTGCTGTCCAAAGGCGGCAAACAGAGGATCATAGTCCCATGTAATGATCATGCTGCTTTCGAGTGCAGGCGGCTGAGGGTCCGGTGGCTGGCCGGACTGGTGAGTTTGCCGAACTGAGGCGGCAACTTGATGCGGCAGATGCCGACATCGTGCTTGTAAACAAGCGGCTTGACGAGGCACGGGGTATATATTCTCCGGTGGTCAACAGATGTTAAGAGAGGCATGATGCTAATATTTGTAATATGTTGTGACTGCAGATGGAGCTGCCGCCGTGGAGACCCTTCGGGCGGAACTTGCCCGAGCCAAGGAACAAGCCAGGAGAAGTGATGCGGCCGCCCTGAAGGCGGCTGAAGAGTTAAGAGCCGAACAAGCTGCTCATCGCCAGAGCGAAGATAAAATAGCCAAGATGGCTGTTGAGCTGAAGGATGCCGCCGACTGATATGAGCTTCGTGAAAAGGAAAGCAAAGCGCAAGCGGCGGATCTGAAGAAAGCCATGGTAGCAGCCAAGGAAACCCGCTCGAAAATCAGAGCGGCAAAGGAGGAGCTTCGTCAAGCCGGAAATATCACGGCTGGAAAGCCCTTTTTGTTGCGGAGGAAGTTTGGAGATCCGAAGTATGCCCCTCTGGACAAATTATGGAGTGCTGCAGACGCGTACTTGGACTTGGTAACGAGTGCTACTGACACGACTGAGTTTTTCAAAGATCAAAAAGATCACGAAGTGGAAAAGTTGTTCTGGTCGTAGTTCAGTGCTCCAACGCGTCCGCTGCTGTTAAATGAACAAATGGCCGAGTGGGATGAACTCCATAGATTGTCCGGACTTGCCATGAGGTCTGTCGTGGATCATCGTTGGCCGGAAGGACCAAGGCCGAATAGTTATTTTGGTTTAGTGCAACGATTCCTTGGTGTCGCGCCGCATATCGACGCTGTAAAGAGGTCGGCGTGCATAGAAGGTGCATGGATGGCTCTCGCCCGTGTTAAGACATACTGGGCAGAGATGGAGGCCACAGCTATTGCAACCCAGGATCCGGCCATAGGCCAGATCTCGGCCGAGCACTATTTTGAAGAAGTCCTAGAAGGTGCTCGTTTAATAGAGGCTCAACGCTCAAAGAGTATCATGTTTGAGTGACATGTATCCCAATTGTAAAAGCAATGCTATTTGGATTATAAAGGCTATGTTTATACTTTTTCCTGAAAGTATTATGATGCCTCCTGTGTGGTCGTTTATGTATGTATATAACCTTAAAGTTTGCAGTCGTCGGCTTCAGCCCCCACACATATAATGCGGGGGTGTTCGGAAAAGCGTGTGTTCACACTTGATCCAACGTCTTGGTCCATTAAGGAGGTGATAGCGCGGCGAACAAGGCAACCAGACTATATTATTTTAACACTTTCACTTAGCCATAGGAGTTTGACGGTGGGGCTACTATATAGCCCCTGGTACTTCCGCGCTCATCCGAATACGGGGCGCGTACATACATGGCCGGAAACCGCCCTTAGATTATCTTGGAGGAACCGTGAAGATTCCGCCGAGTCCTCGAGTGGTTGACCGGTCTCGTGCTTTATCATGATGACCGGTTTTCGGCTTTCTCTACTGAGGTGCTCATCCAGATGAACCAGGGCACAATCACAGTAGGTCTCCCGGTGCCACCTTAGCCGATAGAGCGGAACGTAAGGTAGCAAAACACAGGAGCCGGGAAAACCCAACATTTGACCAAAGACATGATTCAGAGCTGATGCATATAAGGCCAAACTCACGACGCCGAACACTCCCTAAGGTGTTCGGTCTTTACAACATATACCGGGCTGAGTAACGCCCTTGCTAATGAACCCTGAATTTCCAGGTACGTGCATTTGTCTGACGTGGCGAAATGCCAATAACGCTAGCATCCCTCACGGTTGTGTTAAGTATCCGGGGGGGTGTCAAGCAACAAGAGACAGTAAGAAAGGTTCACACAGGGTCTTAATCTAAAAAGAAACCTTTGAGCGGGGCCCTGCTGCACGTCTGCGCCTGTGTCTCTGTTGTGCTGTATCCTGGAAGGGTGTAGCACGATTATCATCTGTAAAAGAGAAAAACTTATGTGAAAGTCTTCGTGTGAAAAATTGGTTATTCTTAATATACCATTAAAATTAATCTAAATAAGGTCAAGCCGAACTGTATTCCTTTTTACAAGCGGCAAGCCCCTAGCGCCACCTACGGGGGTATATCCATCGACCCAATCTTAGGTTTATCTGAGCTGTTACAGCTAGTGGTGCACCGGACTCGTCTAGCCGTGTCCGTGGTCTTGACAACCGATCATTTAATCTGGTTGGAGAGATCATTCAGTGTTCGGCTGCTAAAGCCGCCACACGTTCTTCCGCATGTAAGGAATGCTCTGCGTTTCCGCTAACTATGATGATGCCATGCGGACCGGGCATCTTAAGCTTAAGATAAGCGTAATGCGGTACTCCATTAAAACGAGCGAAGGCCGTTCTTCCGAGTAGTGCTTGATAGCCACTTCGGAATGGAGCGATGTCGAAGGTTAACCTTTCACTTCGGAAGTTTTCGGGAGAACCGAATACAACCTCTAGCACTAGAGAGCCTGTAGAGCGGGCCTCTGGGCCTGGTATTAGCCCTTTAAAGGTAGTATTGCTTTGGCTGATTCTTGTCGGGTCTATCCCCATTTTGCGGACTGTGTCCTGATATATCAGATTAAGACTACTACCGTCGTCCATAAGGACTCGAGTGAGATGGTATCCGTCAATTATTGGGTCTAGTACCAAGGTAGCCGCTCCGTGCCGGACACTAGTCAGGTGTCCCTGCGATCAAAAGTGATCGGGCAGGCCAACCAAGGGTTGAAGTTGGGGGTGACGGGCTCCACGGCGCATACGTCTCGGAGTGCGTGTTTGCTCCTCCTCTTTGTTACGTGAACCATGTTCACTGTTTTGACCTCTGGAGGGAATTTTTTCTGTCCCCCAGTGTTTTGCTGGCGAGGCTCATCCTCTTCTTCACTTGGCGTCTCCCTCCCCTTGTGTTCGGCGTTTAGCTTGACGGCCTGCTTGAAGATCCAGCATTCTCTGTGGGTGTGATTTCCAGGTTTATCGGAGGTGCCATGAATCTGACATAATTTGTCTAGAATCTTGTTTAGGCTGGACGGTCCATATCTGTTGCCTTTGAAAGGCCATTTCCGTCGACCGGGTCGAGAGCCCCTAAATCCGGCGTTTACCGCCGTGTTGTCTAGGCTGTCTTCGTTGTTTTGACGCTTGCTTTTATTGCGTCGTGGTTTTCCATTGCCATCCCTGACTTCGGATGTGCCTGGGTTGCTGGTGCCGCTACAGGCCAGCCAACTATCTTCGCCCGCGCAAAAGCGGGTCATAAGGCTTGTTAGGGATACCATTGTCCTCGGTTTTTCTTGGCCAAGGTGTCTGGCGAGCCATTCGTCCCGGACACTGTGTTTGAAAGCCGCTAAGACTTTGGCATCCGGGCAGTCGACAATTTGATTCTTCTTAGTGAGGAACCTGTTCCAAAGCTTTCGGGCTGACTCTCCGGGCTGTTGAACTATATGACTTAAGTCGTCTGCATCCGGAGGTCGGACATAGGTCGCTTGAAAATTAGCACTAAAAGCATCCTCAAGCTCTTCCCAACTTCCAATTGAGTTTTCAGGGAGGCTCTTCAGCCAGTGCCGAGCTGGTCCCATCAACTTGAGGGGCAAGTATTTCATGGCGTGGTGATCATCTCCGCGAGCCATGTGGATATGAAGGATAAAGTCCTCAATCCAGACCCCAGGGTCTGTCGTTCCGTCGTACGACTCTATGTTCACGGGTTTGAATCCCTCTGGAAATTCATGATCCAGCACCTCATCGTGAAACATAGGGGGTGCGCGGCACCCTTGTATTTGGATGTGTCATGGCATTCTGGCGGTTGTAGTGCTCGGTTTTGCTTCTGTGCCGGAGCGCGTTTCCTAGATCTGTAGATGGACCTGGTCATACCGGTCTTTTGGTTCAAGTCTTCACGTAGATCGTGTGTTGACTTATGTGCGACATCGTTAGCCGCCCTATCGCGGCCATGAGGTGGTCGATCCGGCTGATCAGCCGTTTTATTTTTTGGCCGTATAGGCTCTAAAGCCTCGTCATCGAATTCCGGCAGCAGCTTGCGCTTTGGATAGCTTTTTGTGTGGCGACTGCCACCGTACTTTTCTTCTGTGTCAAGCACTTTGTTCCATCTGCTGTTGAGCGTATTCTGCGCGGCCTTAAGCCTTTGCTTCTGCTTCTTCAGACTCCTCGCGGTGGCAATAAGCCTTCTATGGAGGTTCTCTTGTTCCAAGTGCCTTTCCGGGATGATGTGTGCATCGTCGTCCGGACTGTTCTCCTCTCCGGAGAGAGGTTGATGAGCTTTATCCTCAGCGTCACCGTGATCGGACAGCAGCTCCGTACTATGTTCGTCGCCCGCTGGTTCATCCTGCTCTGTCGCTGGGTCCACGTGGTCGTCATTTTCTTTCGAGTCGACCGGGGTATTATTCTTTCCTGCGCTGTTATCGCTGTTTTTGCCGAGGCGGGATTTGGAGCGGCGCTTACATCGTCGCTTTGGTTGCTTCTCGAGGGAACTATCCTTCGCTGCATCCTTCTGTTCCTCGTCATTGCTTTCTTTGGGTGTATCCACCATATATATATATATATATATATATATATATATATATATATATATATATATATGTATATCGTGTGATGAAGTGGCTGTCCGGTATACATGGGCGGTGGTTCCTGTTCCTCTCCTGCATCGTCGTCCATCCCGTCGATGTCTTCGGAGTCGAAATCAAGCATGTCGGTTAAATCGTCGACAGTGGCTATTAAGTGGGTGGTGGGTCGGGAACAAATTTCTTCGTCGTCCGGTTCCCACTCAAGCCGGACACAGTTCGGCCAAGGGGCTCCTGACAAGGAGAGAGACCTTAATGAATTTAGCACATCGCCAAGGGGCGAGTGCTGAAAGATATCCGCGGAGGAAAACTCCATGATCGGTGCCCAATCAGATTTGATAGGCACTGATGCAGGCGGTAAGGAGCCCGTGGCCACACGGGTCTCGTAGGAAGAGAAATCGGTATTCGGCTCTATCGCCGTTGAGTGTGCAGCCTCCGTGGCGGGATCCATCCACCCATCCTCGGATGGCGCGATCTGCTCCGGATCGAGGGCCGGAGTTGCCACAGGGGTGATCTTCCGAACACTGTCCGTCGGCAGAGCTAAGTCATGCTCGTCGTGACTGTGTAGCGCACCTGACATGGGCTCGAATCCATCGAATATCGAGTCTCCACGGATGTCGGTAGTATAGTTTAAGTTTCCAAACCTGACCTGAAAGCCGGGGGCATAGCTCTCGATCTGCTCCAGATGGCCAAGCGAGTTGGCCCGCAGTGCGAAGCCGCCAAATACGAAGATCTGTCCGGGGGGGGGGGGGAACCTCACCCTGGATCGCATCGTTGTCGATGATCGAAGGAGCCATAAGGCCTTATGGTGACGACATAGTGGAACTCTCAATGAAAGCACCAATGTCGGTGTCAAAACCGGCGGATCTCGGGTAGGGGGTCCCGAATCGTATGCGTCTAAGGCGGATGGTAACAGGAGGCGGGGACACAATGTTTACCTGTGTTCGGGCCCTATCGATGGAGGTAATATCCTACTTCCTGCTTGATTGATCTTGATGATATGAGTATTACAAGAGCTGATCTACCACGAGATCGGAGAGGCTAAACCCTAGAAGCTAGCCTATGATTACGATTGTTATTGTCATACGGACTAAACCCTCCGGTTTATATAGACACCGGAGGGGGCTAGTGTTACACAGAGTCGGTTACAAAGGAGAAGATCTACATATCCGAATTGCCAAGTTTGCCTTCCACGCAAAGGAGAGTCCCGCCCGGACATGGGATGAAATCTTCAATCTTGTATCTTCATAATCCAACAGTCCGGTCAAAGTATATAGTCCGGCTGTCCGAGGACCCCCTAATCCAGGACTCCCTCACCGCTCCACCTCCAACTCCTTCACCCTGTCAGCGTGAACCAGAGCCTGGGCATCGAGTGCCTCCTTGTGCCTCTGCTCCAGCTCCTGGGTCTGCTGCACGATGAGCTTCTCCATCTCCTCATCCTTGCCGCGGAGTGTTGCGGCAAGCTTCTCCTCACGCGCGACAAGGTCCTCCTCCTGGGAGTTCAGCGCGGCCTGCTGCTGGTGCCGAGCCGCCTCGGCCTGGGCGGACTCTTGCTTCGCCAGCTCCTGGGCCTTCTCGATATTGGCTCACTTCATGACGAGCGCCAGGTCGCGCTCGGCAAGCGCATCCTGGGCGGCCTTTAGGTCCTTGTGGGCCTAGCGGAACCAAGCCTGCGCCTCGGCGACGTGCTCCTCGAGGTCCGCCCTCGCCTTGTCCACCATCGCCATCTTGGACTTGGCTTTGTCCAGGCGGGCACGGTGAAGCGCCTAGAGCTTCTGGAAGTTGGCGCTCATGGCTTGGAGGAGCCGCTCTTCCTGGGAGCCGCCGCCACCGGCGCTCGGCTCGTCAACAACCTCAAGCCCAGCGGCGGCGAGCACCTCGTTGTCAAACACCTCCCCCTCGGCGGGCGCCCCGGTGCTCGCCATCCCTGGGAGGTGGACGACAAGTCATCGCTCACCCTTAGGTACCTACCCGAGCCAGAGGCGGCGGAGGAGGAAGGTTGGTCGTCAACCACCTCCTCCTCAGCAGCGGCCTTGCCGGCCTCCCCGGCGGACCCCTTGCCGGCCTCCTCGGCAGCAGCCTTGCCAGGCTCCCCGACAGGCCCCTTGGCGGCGTCCTCAGCACCTCACTTGGCGGCCTCCTCGGAGGCGATCTTCTCGGCCTCGCCGTGGCGGCCTTGGCGACATCCTCGATGACGGTGTCTATGTCCTCCTGACCCGCCGGGGGAGGATCTGGACATCGAGAAGGGGATGAGGCGAAGCCAAGACCAAGATCCGAGAGAAAAAGGAAAAGGTACAGGGACGGAGGATGAGTAACTTACCCGTGCCGGGCCGGGAAGAAGAGGCCCCCTCCCCGCCAACATCTGGCGCCAAGGCGGAGCCACTAGCACCCAAGTTTGCCTCCTCCTCCTCCGTGTGCATGGGCTCGACGCTTGGCGCCCTTGCCGGGGATGCCCCTCGGGGCGGCGTAGTTGATGGGGGCGGCGCGTTAGGGGTGGCCCCCAGTGGCTCCTCCTGCTGTCGTCCTCCTCCTACACCCACGGCAAGGTCAGCACCCAGGAATCATACCCCAACACGTGTTGAGGGGGAGCAAGTGGTGAACTTACGCTGGAGGCCGTGCTGGGGCCTGCTGTCTGGGCTGCTCAACACCACCAACGGTGTCCCTGAGGCGCCCGCCGGGGGCTGGCTGCCCGCCGAGGACCTGGCCCTCTTCACCCTCTGGGCCAGCATCTCCACATCCCTGCGAAGATTAGAACAAGTCAAGATAAGCGGCACCGTTGAGGAGATGGAGATTAAAGGAAAAGAGGGGGGACAAGAAGCTTACTCCTCCTCCACCTCCTCCTCTGCTGCCTTCCTCTTCCTCCTTGGGACGAGGGACCCGAAGTCAAAGACGACTGCTACATCTTGAGCTTGCGTTGGTTTTCCCCGAAGAGGAGAGGATGATGCAGCACAGTAGCGTAAGTATTTCCCTTAGTTTTTGAGAACCAAGGTATCAATCCAAGAGGAGGCCACGACAAGTCCCTCGTACCTACACAAAGCGATAGCTACTCGCAACCAACGCGATTAGGGGTTGTCAATCCTTCACGGTCACTTACGAGAGTGAGATCTGATAGAGATAATATTTTTGGTATTTTTGGTATAAAGATGCAAAGTGAAAAGTAAAAAAAGTAAAAACAAAGCAAGTATAAAAGTGATGGAGATTGATATGATGAGAATAGACCGGGGCCATAGGTTTCACTAGTGGCTTCTCTCAAGAGCATAAGTATTCTACGGTGGGTGAACAAATTACTGTTGAGCAATTGGCGAAATTGAGCATAGTTATGAGAATATCTAGGTATGATCATGTATATAGGCATCACGTCTGTGACAAGTAGACCGAAACGATTACGCATCTACTACTATTACTCCACTCATCGACCGCTATCCGGCATGCATCTAGAGTATTAAGTTAAAAATAGAGTAACGCCTTAAGCAAGATGACATGATGTAGAGGAATAAATTCATGCAATATGATAAATACCCCATCTTGTTATCCTCGATGGCAACAATACAATACGTGCCTTGCAACCCTTTACATCCTTTGGGTAAGGACACCGCAAGATTGAATCCAAAGCCATGCACTTCTCCCATTGCAAGAACTACCAATCTAGTAGGCCAAACCAAGCGGATAATTCAAGAGACTTGCAAAGATAACTCAATCATACATAAAAGAATTCAGAGAAGATTCAAATATTATTCATAGATAAGCTGGATCATAAACCCACAATTCATTGGTCTCAACAAACTCACAGCAAAAAGAAGATTACATCAAATAGATCTCCACGAGAGGGGGAGAACATTGTATTGAGATCCAAAAAGAGAGAAGAAGCCATCTATCTACTAGCTATGGACCCGAAGGTCTTAAGTAAACTACTCACACTTCATCGGAGAGGCTATTGTGTTGATGTAGAAGCCCTCCATGGTGGATGCCCCCTCCGTCGGAGCTCCGGAACAGGCCCCAAGATGGGATCTCGTGGATACAAGAAGTTGCGGCGGTGGAATTAGGTTTTTGGCTCCTGTTCTGATTGTTTGGGGGTACGTAGGTATATATAGGAGGAAGGAGTACGTCGGTGGAGCAACAGGGGGCCCACGAGGCAGGGGGGCGCACCCTACGTGGGGGTGCCCCCACCCTCGTGACCGCCTCCGTTTTTCCTTGGCGTAGGGTCCAAGTCTCATGGATCACGTTCGGTGAGAAAATGACGTTTCTGAAGGTTTCATTCCGTTTGGACTCCGTTTGATATTCTGTTTCTTCGAAACACTGAAAAAGGCAAAAAACATCAATTATGGGCTGGGACTACGGTTAATAGGTTAGTCCCAAAAGTAATATAAAAGTAGAAAATAAAGCCCATTATAGTCCAAAACAATAGATAAAGTAGCATGGAGCAATCAAAAATTATAGATACGTTGGAGACGTATCAACGACCTCCGCGTCGATGTCTGCCGGAGGAGGGAAAGAAGGCGGAGTCTGGACGCGCTTGGATGAAGAAGAGGCAGATGCTTTCTTCTTCGCCACCGCGGCCTTCACCGATTTCTTCGCAGCCGCGGCCCTTGTTTGGCGCACGGACACCTCCTGGGCTTGCCGGGGTTGCACGGCCCTGCCGGGCCGAACTAGCTCGCCGGAGCTGGCCCGCCGCTGGACTCGCCCTCTCCCCATGGCTGGAGGGTCGACAGCTTCGACCTCCTCCTCCTCCTCCTCCAACGACGACGACGATGACTCGTCGACCACATCCGCCCACATCATCAATGAGAGGGGCCCCGGTGTCGGCGCTGCTGGCCTCCCCAGTGGACTCCGCCCACTGGGCGAGCTCCCTCTCCTCCTCGGCTTCCGCGGACTTGTCCTCCATGTTGCCAGCGCTGTCGGCCTCCTTGGCGAGCTCTGCCTCCACCGCCCTGGTGGTGATGTAGTCCAGCTCTGCCTGGGTGGTGTCCTGGACGAGCAGCGGCTCGTTGCGGACGTACTTCTCCTCCAAGGTGTCGAAGAATTCCCGCACTTCGTCCTCCGGTGACTCGGCCCAACTTGGGACAAGGTCGTGCACGTTGAACTCCGGCATCATGGCGATGATGTCGTTTCGGCGTGAGTTATTGCTCAGCGGGACCACCCCCGTCGGCAACCCAAACAAGGGCCCCTTGGCGACCTTGCTAGTTTTAGCAGCCTTGCTAGACCGCTCGACCTTGCTGTCGCGGTTCACGTCGAGCTGGAAGAGCCACTGGCAGAAGTGGGCGTGTCCCATCACCGTGAGGTTGTGGTCCAAGCCGGGGCGAAGCCTCATGATGTCGGCCGCATTCGTAAAGAGCCAGGGCGGCCTCCCCTTGTTATGCAGCGGAGCGATTCGGCAACGAATAAAATCCGCCCCGATCATCTCAAGGGTGAGCCCAGCCTCGGTGAGGCGAAGAATCCTGGTGGTGGCGACCGTGAGCTTCGCGTCATCAGCGTCGACATTCCTCTAGTTGCTTCTGCGAACCGGAGGCGCCTGGCGAACCCGGCAGAGTTCCTGTGGGTCCTCCTCCTCAATCCAGCACCACCGGCCCCGCCATTCTTCCCATCTCTCCTTCTGGGCACCCTCCGGGTATGTCCCCTTGGACCTTGAGATTCAGGCGACGCAACCGGAAATGGCGCCCCCCATCTGGATCCGAGGGAAAAAGTAGTGGTGGAAGAGCGCCGTGTTGGGAAGCACCCCGACGAAGCCGTCGCAGAGGTGCGCAAAGAGAGCCATGCATGCCACGGCATTTGGAGTGAAATCCAGAAGATGAAAGCCGTAGGTGTGCATGATATCATTGAAGAAAACAGAGAAGGGGGGGGGGGCAGAGGCCGCAGGAGAAGTAGTCGACGAAGAATGGGTACCGATTCGGGCCGGCCTCGACGAAAGCAACAGGGATGGCGCGCGTGGCCGGGTGCCCCGTCGTCTCCCCTCCCGTCTTGCACCCCAACAGATGCTTGAAGTAGTCCCGGAGGTGGACCGTGTCGACCGCCGTGGGGAAGTAGGTGGATTGCGTGCGCCGCACCGCCAACTCGCTCTCCGGCGGTTCGCTCATCTCGGCATCCTTGGCCACTCCCTTCCCTCTGCTGGTTTTGGGTGCCGCGGCGGCTGCGGGAGGCGAGGAACGAAGGGTGGCGAAAGAGCGGCGGCGGCGAGCGAAGGCAAGAGCTTGAAAGGGAGGATGAAGGGGACGACGGTTCCGAGATTGGGGAAAGCACGGAGGGTAAATGAACAGTGCGCTCGCGGTTATTCCTTTTTACGGGGAAGGCGCGGGCCGCCTCTTTTCCCATTAACTGCGATGTGACGCATGCGTGCGGGAACCGCCCCACGCATGACCCCCACGTCATGCACGACCCTCCACCTCGTGCGTTCAATGCGGGTCGTGGGGAAGCCAGCGGACGAATAGTTACTACGGTAAAAATCCGCCCCACCTGCCCGCGCACTGTTCTGGGCCTGGCCCAACAACGCGTCGCGCTTATGTGTGGCCCAGACCTGGGGGCTCCTGTCAGTGTACAAAAGTAGGGGCTCTCCTTTTGACCCCTTTACTCGTGCACTTCAATCTTGTAGAGAATTATGTGCACCCATGTATATCTTGAGTAGTCATCAACAATGATGAAGCCATAGTGTCAGTGTACAAAAGTAGGGGCTCTCCTTTTGACCCCTTTACTTGTGCACGGCAGTCGAAACCACGCGCTTGCCACACATAGCGAGGCGGAGGAGGGAGGCCGGAGAGAAGCCAAAGCGCAATACAACCAAGGCAAAAACAAGAACAGAAACACAAAAGAGTAAGAGGGCGAGGTGGACTCTCCCGGCAAGACCCTTGCCGGGCAGCCTCCGCAGCCCCGACGAGAGCCTTGCCGGGGCAACTTGCCCGATGCGAGCAGAGCAAGCCACCCTTGGGCCCACGGGTTCCAACACCACCAACCAACTACATTGGAACCAAGGCTCGGGAGGCACCTCTGTGGTGGCATGCAGATCTTCGTCAAGATCATGAACACACAAGATCAGATGAGGACCAGAAGGCAATGACCCTCGGCGAGATCCTAGCCAAGGAAATCCACGAGACCCCTGACAAGATGCTTGCCGGGGAAGACCATGGATCTGCGGCAAGACCCTTGCCGAGGCCCCGGAAAGGCCCTTGTCGGGGAAACTTGCGGGGCCGTGACCAGGCCCGCGTCTGCAAAACTCCACGCCCGTCCCCATGCATTGCCGGCTCAACCAGGTGGCGAGCAGCACTGCATGGCGACGAGCGGCCTCCACAACAAACTCAGCAAGCACCTGCGTGGTGGCATGCAGGTCTTCGTGAAGCCTCCACCACCGCGCCAGTCCAGCAGCCGGCCAACATGGCGCCGCGATGCCTCATCAGCTCGGACGCGTGTCGAGGCTAGGCGAGGCGGCGACAGCTGGGACATGCTTCCTTACCATCCCCGATAAGGCAAGGGGGGCACGTCGGCAGCGCATTAAATGCGTTTGTCCGACGGTCCCAGAGGATAGGCTTATCGACTGTAGACCTTTCCACCTCCTGTGTGCCACTGTGGCGACCCATTTTGCCTATAAAAGGAGGCCCGAGGCGACCGGAGGGGATTCGCTCTTTGGGCAAGTTGCACCCCGTAGCTAGCTCAAGAACACAAGAACACTCAAATACATCCACCAAAGCAGGACTAGGGTATTACGCATCTTCGCAGCCTGAACCTGGGTAAACGGTCCGTGTGCTTCTTGTCAGACCCGCTCTTTGCACAACCTTGCGCCCGCCGACCGTAGAAGGGATCCCAGTGATTCCATAGGTGTCGTTCCCATCGACACATAGCGGCAAACAGTGGTAGTGAGGATAGAGTAGTGAGTAGGGCCAAATAAGTCCATATGAAGCAGCTTGAAGGGACGTGTCGTCGTCATGATTGTCTTCAAGGGATGCTTGGCCCTAGTCATCTTTCCAGCTTCGCATGCACCGTATAGATGATCCTTCTTGAACTTGACGCCCTTGATGACTATGACATGCTTCTTCTTCACGAGAGTGTGTAAGTTCCTCATGCCTGCATGCCCTAGCCTCCGGTGCCAGAGCCAGCACTCTGAAGCTTTGGCTAGAAGACATACGGCCAACAGCGGTCCTACCGAGAAATCTACCATGTACAGATCATCCTTTCGATACCCTTCAAAGACTAGAGATTTGTTAGATTCCATAAGCACAAGGCAACAATATTTTCCAAATATCACAATCATGTTCAGATCACAAAGCATTGAGACGGACATTAAGTTGAAACCAAGGGATTCAACAAGCATCACTTTATCCATGTGCTGGTCCTTTGAGATTGCAACTCTACCTAGGCCCAATACCTTGCTTTTACTAGTGTCAGCAAATGTGATGTGACTTTTGTCACACGGATGTAGGGTTGAATCCATAAGAAGACTTCGATCACTAGTCATGTGGTTAGTGCATCCACTGTCCATAATCCACTCAGAAGCCTTTGGTGTCGTACCCTACAGTGCAGTTTGGGGGATAGGCTTCACCAAGGGAAATGTGAAGCATAAACATTTGACGAACAAGCATATTATCAAAGTTCAGATCCTGGTTAGGGTAGATAGGATGTTTGTCAAGAAATCCTGGGACGAAATACATAGTGAGACCATTCTGGCATTTTATCTTGCGTCCCACAAGATGTTTTAGGTCCCCAGCATAAGCATCAGAAGCCTTTGGTTTCCGACTGGAGACCTTTCCCTGCAAAAGAGTGTTAATTTTTCTTAACCACCCACATCTTCAGCGGTGGCTTAGAAGCAATGAGTTTAAGTGCAGCATCTGAGAACTTTGGCTTTGGAGCCCTAGCAAATAGCCTTGCAGGAGGTGAATAATACTCATAGAATAAGCAGAAAAGTTCTTTGTCTTATGAACGTAGCAGTTTGATGAAACACGATCATATTCATAAGTATGGGTATGGTTTCCCTGCAAAACATTGGTGTTAGGGTGACTCGGATGAGTCGTTTGTCTGTATGAAGCCTTTGGATCATATGAAGCCTTTGGTCTAGGGTTTTTCTTCTTCCCAGTTGGTGTCATGATGACATTCATAGGAAGCTTCTCAAAAAAACTTTTGGGCACCCAGATCTTCTTCAAAGGTGGTCCATTCCTGTAGTTAGTACCAATATACCTGGCAAACACTTCACCATTCTGATTCTTAAACAGTTTATAGTTTGCATCAAAGGAATCATCAATGATAATCGGGTTAGCACAATTGAAGCTAGATAAGGTAGACGGATCCACTGAAGGTCCATTTGCAGCAACCCATGTGGTTTTGGGGTACTGATACGTCTCCAACGTATCTATAATTTTTGATTGCTCCATGCTACTTTATCTATTGTTTTGGACTATAATGGCCTTTATTTTCCACTTTTATATTATTTTTGGGACTAACCTATTAACCGGAGGCCCGGCCTGAAATTGCTGTTTTTTGCCTATTTGAGTGTTTCAAGAAACGGAATATCAAACGGAGTCCAAACGGAATGAAACATTCGCTAACGTGATTTTATCACCGAACGTGATCCAGGAGACTAGGACCCTACTCCAAGGAGTGCAGAGGCGGTCACGAGGGTGGGGCGCGCCCTCCGGGCGCGCCCTGCCTCGTGGGCCTGACGACGTTCCACCGACGTACTCCTTCCTCCTATATATACCTACGTACCCCCAACAGATCGGGGACGGAGCCAAAAACCTAATTCCACCGCCGTAACTTCCTGTATCCACGAGATCCCATCTAGGGGCCTGTTCCGGAGCTCTGCCGGAGGGGGCATCTACCACGGAGGGCTTCTACATGAACACCATAGCCCCTCCGATGAAGTGTGAGTAGTTTACTTCAGACCTTCGGGTCCATAGTTAGTAGCTAGATGGCTTCTTCTCTCTTTTTGGATCTCAATACAATGTTCTCCCCTCTCTCGTGGAGATCTATTTGATGTAATCTTCTTTTGCGGTGTGTTTGTTGAGAATGATGAATTGTGGGTTTATGATCCAGCTTATCTATGGAAAATATTTGATTCTTCTCTGAATTCTTTTATGTATGATTAAGTTATCTTTGCAAGTCTCTTCGAATTATCCGTTTGGTTTGGCCAACTAGATTGGTAGTTCTTGCAATGGGAAAAGTGCTTAGCTTTGGGTTCAATCTTGCGGTGACCTTACCCAAAGGATGTAAAGGGTTGCAAGGCACGTATTGTATTGTTGCCATCAAGGATAACAAGATGGGGTATTTATCATATTGCATGAATTTATTCCTCTACATCATGTCATCTTGCTTACATGCGTTACTCTGTTTTTAACTTAATACTCTAGATGCATCTTTGGATAGCGGTCGATGAGTGGAGTAATAGTAGTAGATGCAAAATCGTTTCGGTCTACTTGTCACGGACGTGATGCCTATATACATGATCATTGCCTGGATAACCTCATAACTATGCTCAATTCTGTCAATTGCTCAACAGTAATTTGTTCACCCACAAGTAGAATACTTATGCTCTTGAGAGAAGCCACTAGTGAAACCTATGGCCCCCGGGTCTATTCTCATCATATCAATCTCCATCACTTTATTTACTTGCTTTGCTTTTACTTTTACTTTGCATCTTTATACCAAAAATACCAAAAATATTATCTCTATCGGATCTCACTCTCGTAAGTGACCATGAAGGGATTGACAACCCCTAAGCGTTGGTTGCGGTAGCTATCGTTTTGTGCGTGCACGAGGGACTTGCGTGGTCTCCTCTTGGATTGATACCTTGGTTCTCAAAAACTGAGGGGAAATACTTACGCCATCTTGCTGCATCATCCTCTCCTCTTTGGGGAAATCCAATGCAAGCTCGAGACGTAGCAAGAAGAATTTCTGGCGCCGTTGCCGGGGAGGCTTATGCAAAAGTCAACATACCAAGTACCCATCACAATCCCTATCTCTCGCATTACATTATTTGCCATTTGCCTCTCGTTTTCCTCTCCCCCACTTCACCCTTGCCATTTTATTCGCCCTCTCTTTCCCAATCTCCTCCTCTTTTTCCCATTGCCTTTTTCCTTTGCCTTTTGTGTGCTCGTGTGTTAGTTTGCTTGTTCATCGCGATGGCTCAAGATGCCACCAAATTGTGTGACTTCACCAATACCAATAATAATGATTTCCTTAGCACTCCGATTGCTCCTCTTGCCAATACCGAATTTTGTGAAATCAATACTGCTTTGTTGAATCTTGTTATGAAAGATCAATTCGCCGGCCTTCCTAGCGAAGATGCCGCTACTCATCTGAATGGCTTCGTTGATTTATGTGATATGCAAAAGAAAAAGATGTCGATAATGATGTCGTTAAATTGAAGCTATTTCCTTTTTAAGCTTAGAGATCGTGCTAAAGCGTGGTTTTCATCTTTGCCTAAAAATAGTATTGATTCTTGGAACAAGTGCAAAGATGCTTTTATCTCTAAGTATTTTCCTCCCGCTAAGATTATCTCTCTTAGGAACGATATTATGAATTTTAAGCAACTTGATCATGAACATGTGGCACAATCTTGGGAGAGAATGAAATTAATGCTACGTAATTGTCCTACTCATGGTTTGAACTTATGGATGATTATACAAAAAATTTATGACGGATTGAATTTTGCTTCTAGAAATCTTTTTAGATTCGTCATGGGAGGCACTTTTATGGAAATAACTTTAGGAGATGCTACTAAACTCCTAGATAATATTATGGTTAATTATTCTCAATGGCATCTTGAAAGATCTACTAACAAAAAGGTGCATGCTATAGAAGAAATCAATGTTTTGAGTGGAAAGATGGATGAACTTATGAATTTATTTGCTAAGAGTGTTTCTTCTGATCCCAATAATATGCCTTTATCTACCTTGATTGAGAATAATAATGAATCTATGGATGTGAATTTTGTTGGTAGGAATAGTTTTGGAAACAACACGTATAGAGGGAATTTTAATCCTAGGCCTTATCCTAGTAATCCTTCTAATAATTATGGAAATTCCTACAACAACTCTTATGGAAATTTTAATAAGATGCCCTCTGAATTTGAGAGTAGTGTTAAAGAGTTTATGAATTCAAGCAAAAGAATTTTAATGCTTTGCTTGAAGAGAAATTACTTAAAGTTGATGATTTGGCTAGGAACATTGATAGAATTTCTCTTGATGTTGATTCTTTAAAGCTTAGATCTATTCCTCCTAAGCATGATATCAATGAGTCTCTCAAAGCTCTGAGAATTTCCATTGATGAGTGCAAAGAAAGAACCGCTAGGATGCGTGCTTCCAAAGATGCCTTTATTAAAGCGTGTTCTTCTAATTCCTATGAAAATCAAGATGAAGATCTAAAAGTTATTGATGTGTACCCTATTAAATCTTTGTTTTGCAATATGAATCTTGATGAAACTGAATATGATCTTCCTTTACCTAGAAGGCGTTCTAAGAATACGGAGTTTTTAGATCTTGATGATGAAATTGATAAAAGTGGGATTGAAAGAAATAGAAATCTAGGTGTTGCTAAACCCACTATTTTGAATCTCAAGGAATTTAATTATGAAAACTGCTCTTTAATTGATTGTATTTCCTTGTTGCAATCCGTGCTAAATTCTCCTCATGCTTATAGTGAAAATAAGGCTTTTACCGAACACATTGTTGATGCCTTGATGCAATCTTATGAAGAAAAGCTTGAGTTGAAAATTTCTATCCCTAGGAAACTCCATGATGAGTGGGAATCTACTATTAAAATTAAAATTAAAAATTATGAGTTTCATGCTTTGTGTGATTTGGGTGCTAGTGTCTCTACTATTCCCAAAACTTTGTGTGATTTGCTAGATTTCCGTGATTTTGATGATTGCTCTCTAAACTTGCATCTTGCGGATTCCACTATTAAAAAGCCTATGGGAAGAATTAATGATGTTCTTATTGTTGCAAATAGGAATTATGTGCCCGTAGATTTTATCGTTCTTGATATAGATTGCAATCCTTCATGTCCTATTATTCTTGGTAGACCTTTCCTTAGAACGATTGGTGCAATTCTTGATATGCAGGAAGGGAATATTAGATTCCAATTTCCATTAAAGGGCATGGAACAATTTCCTAGAAAGAAAATAAAATTACCATATGAATCTATAATGAGAGCCACTTATGGATTTCCCACCAAAGATGGCAATACCTAGATCTATCCTTGCTTTTATGCCTAGCTAGGGGCGTTAAACGATAGCGCTTGTTGGGAGGCAACCCGATTTTATTTTGTGTTTTTTGTTTTTGGTTCTGTTTAGGAATAAAATAATCCATCTAGACTCTGTTTATATGTGATTTTATCTTTTAATTAGTGTTTGTGCCAAGTTGGACCTATTGGATCTTCTTAGATGATAGTTATTTGATCTTGCTGTAATTTCCAGAATCTTTGTGCTCAGTGCCAGAATTTTCTAAAAATCACCAGAACGTGATAAAACACTGATTCCAATTGCTGCTGATCAATAAACAAATTTTCCAGGTCGTCTAATTTTGGTAGAATTTTTTGGGTTACAGAAGTTTGCGTTAGTTACAGATTACTACAGACTGTTCTGTTTTTGACAGATTCTGTTTTATGTGTTGTTTGCTTATTTTGATGAATCTATGGCTAGTAAAATAATTTATGATCCATAGAGAAGTTGGAATACAGTAGGTTTAACACCAATATAAATAAAGAATGAGTTCATTACAGTACCTTAAAGTAGTCTTTTGTTTTCTTTCTCTAACCGAGCTCACGAGATTTCTATTGAGTTTTGTGTTGTGAAGTTTTCAAGTTTTGGGTGAATTCTTTTGATGGATTATGGAACAAGGAGTGGCAAGAGCCTAAGCTTGGGGATGCCCATGGCACCCCAAGATAATCCAAGGACACCAAAAGTCAAAGCTTGGGGATGCCCGGAAGGCATCCCTCTTTAAATCCACTTCCATCGGTAATTTACTTGGAGCTATATTTTTATTCACGAACATGATATGTGTTTTGCTTGGAGCATCTTGTATTATTTGAGTCTTTGCTTGCTAGTTTACCACAATCATCCTTGCTGTACAAACCTTTTGAGAGATCCATATATGAATTATAATTTGATAGAATACTCTATGTGCTTCACTTATATCTTTTGAGCTTGATAGTTTGCTCATAGTGCTTCACTTATATCTTTTTGAGCATGATAATTTTTGCTCTAGTGCTTCACTTAGATCTTTTAGAGCACGGTGGTGGATTTGTTTTAAAGAAACTTGATCTCTCATGCTTCACTTAGATTATTCTAAGAGTCGTTAATAGCATGGTAATTTGCTTAATGTTAATATACTTGGTGTTCAAGATATGTGAAACTTTCTTTTGAGTGCGTTGAATACTAAGATAAGTTTGATGCTTGATAATTGTTTTGAGATATGGAGGTAATAATATCAAATTCATGCTGGTTGAGTAGTTGTGAATTTGAGAAATGCTTGTGTTGAAGTTTGTAAGTCCCATAGCATGCACGTATGGTTAAAGTTGTGTAACAAATTTGAAGCATGAAGTGTACCTGGCTTGTGCATCCTTATGAGTGGCGGTCGGGGATGAGCGATGGTCTTTTCCTACCAATCTATCCCCCTAGGACCATGCGCGTAGTACTTGAATTTTTTATGACTTCTAAATTTTTGCAATAAGTATATGAGTTCTTTTGACTAATGTTGAGTCCATGGATTATACGCACTCTTACCTTTCCGCCATTGCTAGCCTCTTCGGTACCGTGCATTGCCCTTTCTCACATTGAGAGTTGACGCAAACTTCGCCAGTGCATCCAAACCCCGTGATATGATACGCTCTATCACACATAAACCTCCCTGTATCTTTCTCAAAACAGCCACCATACCTACCTATTATGGCATTTCCATAGCCATTCCGAGATATATTGCCATGCAACTTTCCACCGTTCCGTTCATCATTATTATGACATACGTTACTTTTGTCATATTGCCATTGCATGATCATGTAGTTGACATCGTATTTGTAGCAAAGCCACCATGCATTATTTTCATACATGTCACTCTTGATTCATTGCACCATCCCGATCCATCACGGAGGCATTCATATAGAGTCATACCTTGTTCTAGTTTCGAGTTGTAATCCTCATGTTGTAATCAATAGAAGTGTGATGATCATCATTATTAGAGCATTGCCCAAATAAAAAAAGGCCAAAAAAGGCCCAAAAAAAGAAAAGAAAAGAAAAGGGCAATTCTACTATCTCTTTTTCCACACTTGTGCTTCAAAGTAGCACCATGTTCTTCATGTAACGAGTCTCATATTTTGTGCTTCAAAGTAGCACCTCGTTCTTCATGTAGTGAGTCTCATATATTGTGCTTCAAAGTAGCACCATGTTTTTCATATAGTGAGTCTCATAAGTTGTGTTTTTCATACTAGTGGGGATTTTTCATTATAGAACTTGGCTTGTATATTCCTACGATGGGCTTCCTCAAATGCCCTAGGTCTTCATGAGCAAGCAAGTTGGATGCACACCCACTAGTTTTCTTTTGTTGAGTATTCATAGCTCTAGTGCATCCATTGCATGGCAATCCCTACTCCTCATGTTGACATCAATTGATGGGCATCTCCATAGCCCGTTGATTATCCTCGTCAACGTGAGACTTTCTCCTTTTTTGTCTTCTCCACACAATCCCCATCATCATATTCTATTCCACCCATAGTGATATATCCATGGCTCACGCTCATGTATTGCGTGAAGGTTGAAAAGGTTTGAGATTATTTAAGTATGAAACAATTGCTTGGCTTGTCATCGGGGTATAGAAGTTGGGAACATATTTGTGTGATTTAAAAATGAAGCATAGCCTAACTATACGATTTTGTAGGGATGAACTTTCTTTGGCCATGTTATTTTGAGATGACATAATTATTTTGATTAGTATGCTTGAAGTATTATTATTTTTATGTCAATATGAACTTTTGTCTTGAATCTTTCGGATCTGAATATTCATATCACAATTAAGAAGATTTACATTGAAATTATGCTAAAATATCACTCCGCATAAAAATTCTCTTTTATCATTTACCTACTCGAGGACGAGCAAGAATTAAGCTTGGGGATGCACGATATGTCTCCAACACATCTATAATTTTTATTGCTCCATGCTACTTTATCTATTGTTTTGGACTATAATGGGCTTTATTTTCCACTTTTATATTATTTTTGGGACTAACCTATTAACCGGAGGCCCATCCTGCAATTGTTGTTTTTTGCCTATTTCAGTGTTTCGAAGAAACGGAATATCAAACGGAGTCCAAACGGAATGAAACCTTCGGGACCGTGATTTTCTCACCGAACGTGATCCAGGAGACTTGGACCCTACTCCAAGGAGTGCCAGAGGCGGTAACGAGGGTGGAGGGCGCGCCCCTCCCCTGGGTGCGCCCCCTGCCTCATGGGCCCCCTGACGCTCCACCGACGTACTCCTTCCTCCTATATATACCTCACGCACTTCCCCCAATAGATCGGGACGGAGCCAAAACCTAATTCCACCGGCCGTAACTTCCCTGTATCCATGAGATCCCATCTTGGGGCCTGTTAGGAGCTCATGGGAGGGCATCTACCACGGAGGGCTTCTATATCAACACCATAGCCCCTCCGATGAAGTGTGAGTAGTTTACTTCAGACCTTCGGGTCCATAGTTAGTACCTAGATGGCTTCTTCTCTCTTTTTGGATCTCAATACAATGTTCTCCCCCTCTCTCTGGAGATCTATTCTATGTAATCTTCTTTTCGCAGTGTGTTTGTTGGGACCGATGAATTGTGGGTTTATGATCCAGCTTATCTATGGAAAATATTTGATTCTTCTCTGAATTCTTTTATGTATGATTAAGTTATCTTTGCAAGTCTCTTCGAATTATACGTTTGGTTTGGCCAACTAGATTGGTAGTTCTTGCAATGGGAGAAGTGCTTAGCTTTGGGTTCAATCTTGCGGTGACCTTACCCAAAGGATGTAAAGGGTTGCAAGGCACGTATTGTATTGTTGCCATCGAGGATAACAAGATGGGGTATTTATCATATTGCATGAATTTATTCCTCTACATCATGTCATCTTGCTTAAGGCGTTACTCTGTTTTTAACTTAATACTCTAGATGCATGCCGGATCGCGGTCGATGAGTGGAGTAATAGTAGTAGATGAGAATCGCTTCGGTCTACTTGTCACGGACGTGATGCCTATATACATGATCATTGCTCGGATAACCTCATAACTATGCTCAATTTCATCAATTGCTCAACAGTAATTTGTTCACGCACCGTAGAATACTTATGCTCTTGAGAGAAGCCACTAGTGAAACCTATGGCCCCCGGGTCTATTCTCATCATATGAATCTCCATCACTTTATTTACTTGCTTTGCTTTTACTTTTACTTTGCATCTTTATACCAAAAATACCAAAAATATTATCTCTATCAGATCTCACTCTCGTAAGTGACCGTGAAGGGATTGACAACCCCTAAGTGTTGGTTGCGAGTAGCTATCGCTTTGTGCAGTACGAGGGACTTGCGCGTGGTCTCCTACTGGATTGATACCTTGGTTCTCAAAAACTGAGGGAAATACTTACGCTACTGTGCTGCATCATCCTGTCCTCTTCGGGGAAATCCAACGCAAGCTCGAGACATAGCAGGTACTGCTCAGGCTTCCAGTATGAAACATCAACATTCATTTTCCTCTCAAACCCAACACCCTCTTTCCTAGGGTTTCAGTTCAGAATATGTTTCTTGAGGACATCACACAGTGTCTGATGCCCTTTGAGGCTTTTGTACATCCCTGTTTCAAGCAATGTCTTCAACCAGGCATTCTCATCAACAATAGTAGTGATATCATCAGAAGAGGGGTTAGCTACCACATCAACAGTTGAAGATATTGCAACAGTAGCAGTAGTAGAACATTCAACAACCGAGACAACATTATCACGCTGAAGACATTTTAGACATGGTTGCTCAAAACCTTCCTAAGTGGAACTGATCTGTTGAGCGCGGAGTGACTCGTTCTCCTTTTGAAGATCTTCATGAGATGCTCTCAGGTTCTCAAGCTCTTGCTTCCTTTGAAGATAATCATAGGAAAGCTTCTCATGAGTAGCTGAGAGTGTTTCATGACGACTTTCAAGTTCCTCGTACTTAACGTGAAGATTTTTAATGTCTTCAATTAAGGACTGAGTTCGAGTCATTTCCGCATCCAACAGGTCATCGCTTTTGTCTAGCAACTTTTGAATATGTTCCATAGTAGTTTGTTGTTCAGTTGCAATTTTAGCAAGTGTTTTGTAGCTAGGTTTAGATTCACATTCAGAGTCATCTTCACTCGATGTTTGAAAGTAAGCATCACATGAGTTTACCTTGGCACCACGTGCCATTAAGTAGTAGGTAGGAGCATAGTCGTCCTCATCATCAGCATCAGTGTTAGTGACGAGGCCATTGTCTTAAGTGTTGAAGATGGACTTGGCGACATAAGGTGAAGCTAGAGCCAGGCTTGCCACGCATAAATCGGGCTCCTCCTCAGACTCCACCTCCGCCTCCTCAGAAGCAGACTCCTCCTCTGAATCCATCTCCTTGCCAACAAACGCACGAGCCTTGCTCAATGAGCTCTTCTTGTGAGATGAAGACTTTGAAGAAGACTTTGAGGATTTCTTCTTATTCTTGTCATCAGAATCATATTCCTTGCTCTTCTTCTTCTTCTTGGTCTCATTGTCCCATTGAGGACACTCAGAGATGTAATGACCAGGTTTCTTGCATTTGTGACATGTTCTCTTCTTGTGGTCACGAGTAGAAGCTTCATCATTTCTTGAGCTGGATCTTGAAGACTTTTTGAAACCTTTCTTCTTGGAGAACTTCTGGAACTTTGTCACAAGCATAGCTAGCTCCTTTCCAATGTCTTCAGGATCACCAGAACTTCAGTCAGACTCTTCTTCAGATGAGGACACAACCTTTGCCTTCAAAGCCCTAGTTCAGCCATAGTTGGGGCCATATATGTCTCTCTTCTCAGATAACTGGAACTCATGTGTGTTGAGCCTCTCAAGTATGTCAGACGGATCGAAATCTTTGAAGTTAGGACGTTCTTGAATCATCAGGGCCAGGGTGTCGAATGAGCTGTCAAGTGATCTCAGTAGCTTCTTGACGATTTCATGCTTAGTGATCTCAGTGGCGCCAAGTGCGCGAAGCTCACTTGGGATATCAGTGAGGCGATCAAACATGAGCTGGACATTCTCATTGTTGTTTCTCTTGAATCGGTTGAAGAGGTTGCCAAGAACATCAATCCTTGAATCTATCTGAGTTGAGACGCCTTCATTGACCTTGGAGAGCCAGTCCCAGACCAGCTTCACATTTTCCAGTGCACTCACGCAGCCGTACTGTCCTTTGGTCAGATGACCACAGATGATGTTCTTGGTAATTGAATCCAGTTGAATGAACCTCTTGGCATCAGCAGCGGTGACACCTTCTCCGACCTTGGGAACGCCATTCTTGACAACATAACAGAGGTCAACGTCAATGGCTTCAAGATGCATACGCATCTTATTCTTCCAGTAGGGGTAATCAGTGCCATCAAGACTGGGCAAGCAGCGGAGACCTTGATTATCCCTGCAGTTGACATAGCTAAAACTCTAGGTGGTTAAACCGAATCACATAGAACAAGGGAGCACCTTGCTCTGATACCAATTGAAAGTGCTAGTTATCGACTAGAGGGGGGTGAATAGGCGATTTTTATGAAAGTCTTCAAAACACGAGGTCTTTGAAGACAAATAGCAGAAATGAACCTATTGATATGCAGCGGAAGGTAGACTACACTAGACAAGCCATAGTCAAGTAAGCAATGAAGTGAAAGCACGAAGACTATCAGCAGCTAGGTAGTATGGATCAAGATGGAAGATAGTATGAAGCCAAACAGTAAATAGTCTTCACTCAGTGAAGTCAATCAGACCAGACAGGCAGGCAATAACTTCACGAAGACAAACTATAAAGTGAAGGGAAGTGGAGGATAGAACCAGTTGATTGGTGAAGACAAGGATTTGGTAGACCAGTTCCAGTTGCTGTGACAACTGTACGTCTGGTTAGGGAGGCTGAGATTTAACTCAAAATACCACGTCTTCACCTTATTCCCCTTGAGCTAAGGACACCCAGTCCTAGCCCAATCACTCTGGAAGTCTTCAAGGTAGACTTCCAAACCTTCACAGACTTTGTTCACTGGCAATCGACAATGGCTCTTGGATGCTTAGAACGCGACGCCTAACCGGCTGGAGGATACACAGTCCTCAAGTGTAACAAGTTTTCAGGTCACGCGGACAGAAAGACTTCAGTGATGCCTAACACTCTTTGGCTCTGGGTGTTTTGGGCTTTGTCCTTGCAAGGATCTCTCTCTTGAATGCTTCGGAGGTGGGTTACTCTCAAACGACAAAAGCCGTGCACTAACTCTGAGCAGCCACCAATATATGGTGTAGGGGGTGGGCTATTTATAGCCAGGAGGCAACCCGACCTGAATTGTTCGAAATGACCCTAGGTCACTAAGGAACTGTCACATCCCTAGCTTCTGTCATTGCACTAGGCTAACTTCATGTGTGCATCATGTTTAAATTCCTCAGAAACTCGAAATGGGGATTGACCAAACCCTAGCACCAGATCAAATCAAATAGGTTCAACATAAAAGCATTTTCAATGAACACGAAATGCCCTTCTAAAATGTTCATCACCTCCGCCTTGGTCTTAAACCACCGTCAAAAGTGATGCACAAATTTATAGGTCACTCTAAGGTCCTTTGGATTAAATCTTTAGTTATTTGAGTTTGGGCATTTAAATTATATAAAATATTTCAAATGCTCAAATAACCCCAAACTAAAATGTTCCATGTCGGATATATTCCAAGTAGTGGCCATGTGCAGTTTGGTGATTTTTGGAGTTGCCTAGGTATTTTTAGAAATGCAACAAACCTACGTAAATAAAAATAAAATGTAAACAAATGAAAATCCTTTTACTGGCCTCACTGCGCGGACCACTGGCGGGTCCACCGGCAGCCAATTAACCGCCCAGCCCACGACCACAAACCTCTGTCGCCTTCCTCCTTGCGCCAAGAGGGCAAGGGCGCGTGCCCGGCGTCTGGCCACGCGCCCGCGCCACCTCCTGCCACCGCCCCTTCCCGACTTTCATTTGTGGAACGCCACGACACCCCCGGACCCTCTGCACCTCTCCCTCTCTCGCTGGACCTCCTCCCCTCCTCTGGCTCTCTCCCTCGCACCACCCGAACGCGCCCGTCGTCGCCGACGTGCACCACCGCGGCCACCGCCTCCCCCTCGCCTCTTCGACATGCCTAGGAGCTCCGCCACCGTCGCCTACGCCTCCCTGTTGACTCACGCGACTCCAAAACGCCGCTGAACGTCGTCACCGTGGCCGTCTTCCACCTCGGGCAACCGAGATCGCCGGCGGCCATCCGTCGTCCATGGTGCCTCCCCGAGCCTGCTGATCCCTCCATTGGAATCCATGTGAGCTTCGCCGCCTTTCCCCCTTCTCCCCGTGCTCTATTTCCCTCTCTAGCCGCCGTTCCCATCGAGCCCGAGAGCTCGGCTCCGCCGGCCATGTCGCCGTCGTGGCCACTGTTACATAGAGCTGCAACCGAGCACATAGCCATGCTCAGCGCAACGCCAGAAGCCCAAAACCCCCTCCAGCTGCTCCTGCCGTGCTTCGCAACACCGAAACCGCCGAGACTCGAATTCCAGCCGTCGCATTCGTGCTCGTCGCCGTCGACTCAGACCACCCCAGCTCCTTCCGCTTGGCCTACTAGATGCGCGCGAGCCCCAGCTACGCGTAGGACCAAACCGCGGTCGATTTGGTCGACCGTGGGCAAATTCCGACCCCCTCCGCCGTCTCGGGCTTCACCGGCGACGAGCCGTGGACCAAGTCCGGCGGGTTTGACCCCGTTGACTTGACTGGGTGGGCCCAGGTTGACTCCCCCCTAAGTCTATGACAGGTGGGGCCCGCCCTGCTAGCTAACCCAGGATTAGAGCTAACTAAATTTAGTTATTTTAACTAACTACTGACAGATGGGACCCATCGTCGGTTTGACTGACCGCCTGCTGATCACGACATCACTGACGAAGTCGACGCATTAATTCAATTATTGGAATTATTCTTATACAGGAAATTCCAGAAAATAACCAAAACTTCTAAAAATCATAGAAAATCAACCATAGCTCCAAATCAAACAAATTATATATGAAAAATGATAAGAAAAATTCAATTCCATCTGTACCATTTTCATGCATGTTGGAACAACTTAAAGTTGCTGTTTAGGACATTTCAATTAAATGGCATTTAAGAAAGCACATATGGAGTTTGAAATTGAACCTAGTGTTCAAACCAACTCCATTTAACTTGTTGCTAGCTGCATTAGGCCAATCAACAAAGATATTGCCATGTCACGTTCATGCATCATTTTGTTGCATTGGCATTGATTGTGTTTCTTCTTGTTTGTCGGTGGTTGTTCCCTTTCGGTAGACGTGATTCAACGGTGAGTTCGATGACACCGGTGAAGAACTATGTCTTATCTTCAGAAGTGCCAGGCAAGCAAAACCCCCTTGCTCATTCCGATACAATCCCACTCTCTCGCTCCTGCTCTCTTTTACTGCATTAGGACAAAAATGATTCATCTGTTGTTTGCTGCGGTAGCTGAACCCTTTTTATCCTCTCGCATGACCTGTCATTTCCACAAGAAATAGATGAAACCCACTAGCATGAGTAGGAGTTGTTTGAGCCTGATGTGCCTACTCATTCATGCTTGTTTGTCATGCCTGCCATTGCTTAGAGTTGGGGATGAATTGGAATGTGGTGAACATGTCCTACTGTTGAGAGCTCAGTGTGTGAACACGATTTGGTAAAGGTAGCGGTGAGAGGCCATGTAGGAGTACATGGTGGGTTGTCTCATTGCAGCCGTCCTCGTGAACCGAGTTACGTGTTTGTGATCCATGAACAGTTACTACCACACATTGGAATGCTTAAGTGCCCTCTCGACTTATTAATCAACTTGATCTCTGTCCAGGAGTTGCAACTAGTTTCGGTGTTTGTAGGATATGTGTTGGGGGCCGTGCGTAGCGCCGACCCTAGGGGTGGGCTATGTTGCGGTAGAGACACGAGGCACGGTGTACCGGACGCCTGCTTGGTGCCTCGGGAACCCTGCTCTCATCGTTTGGGGCCGTGAGCGACACCGGCTGGATCTCCTCATGGATGAACCCGAATAGGCGATAAACCTGGACTAGAGACTTGTGTGGTTAGTCGTCGTGGCCGACTCCTCGCCAAAGCTTCCGCTTGAAGGTTGCCGAGATACACGACGTGTACATGGTGGTAAGTGGCGAGAGCTTGTGTGAAGAAGTACACCCGTGCAGGGTTAACATCATCTATTCGAATAGCCGTGTCCACGGTAAAGGACTTCTGGGTTGCCTATAACAGTTCATAGACAAGTGAAAGTGGATACTCTAAAATGCGCAAGATAAGCGTGAGTGCTATGGATGGCGTTCTCGTGAGGGAGACGGAGCGGATCCATAGTGGTGTATTAATATGGTGGATATGTAGACTCGCATGCGCCACCTCAAAAGAGTTACTTGCAACGTAGTTCGGGATAGCCACCGAGTCAAAGCCGGCTTGCTGCAGTCAAACTCCACCACCTCCCCCTTTTGTTGACAATGATGCATATGTAGTTAGTTACGATGTAAGTCTTCTTTGGGTACATTTGTACTCACGTTTGCCTATTTTATGTTTTTGCAAGAGAGACTTCCGTCTCACTAGTAGTTCTGCGTGGACTTCGACGTTTAGCTTGTTACCTCAGCTACGATCTTGTGCCCTCGGCAGGATCTGGTAGATAGTCAGGCTTCTAAGCCTTTTTCACTTATAGTTGTATGTACTCAGACATTCTAAGCTTCCGCATGTGTTTGACTTGTATGCTCTGAATGCTGGATCGAGAGACCCATGTTTGTAATATCTCGCTCCTCGGAGCCTAATGAATAAATACTTGAGTCGTAGAGTTATGTTGTGATGCCATGTTGTATTTACACATATCGAGCATATTGTGTGTATGTTTGAAATGCTTGGTATGTGTGGGATCCGACAATCTAGTTGTTTATCCTTGGCAGCCTCTCTTATGGGGAAATGTAGTCTAGTGCTACCTTGAGCCATCGTAGTCCGCTAAAGACGGTTCACCGGAGTCCTGCTAGCCCAAAGACTACCGCTCGTGACACTTGATGGCCGGCATGTGTTTCACTTCGTTCCTATGTTCCGTCTTTTCGGGAAATGTCACGCGGTGACATTTGGAGTCCCGCTTAGCTCACAGCCCGGGTTCCCGGAGTCCTGTTAGCTGCTACAGCCCGGATTCACACGCCGACCGACATGCTCGATGTGATTCATGTATGCCTGTCCCCATGGGTTAGTGCCGCTTTGGGTTCACGACTAGCCATGTCGGCCCGGGTTCTCTGTCATATGGATGCTAGCGACTCTATCATATACGTGAGCCAAAAGGCGCAAACGGTCCCGGGCCATGGTAAGGCGACACCCGTGGGAATACCGTGCGTGAGGCCGCAGAGTTATATGAGGTGTTACGGGCTAGATCGATGTGACTTGGAATCGGGGTCCTCACAACTTTGGTATCAGAGCCTGACTGCTTGTAGGATTACCAAGCCAAACTGGTGGAAGTTGTGTCTAGAAATGCTTTAGTTATGTAAGGGAATTGATTGTGGAAGGGAACGTAAGGCTCTTTTTACTCCTTATACCTCATGGCCTTCCGATCCGAGTCATCCTCTTCTCTTCTACAGGGATTAAGAACTAGGCCTTCTCATCTATCTATCAGGATGACGTGTTACTAATCCATAGACTTATAGAATTGATAGTTTCAAATCTCAGTCCAGTTTTACTACTTCTGTATGTTCATAGCTGGTCTCAGAACCTTGATACTATGACGTTGAGTGGTTATGCCACTATTTTGCAGGATGTCTCAAATCATTTTGAGCATTTACAGCCGTTATGTTGTCCGAGTCATCCCAGGTCTCTAAATAGTCTGATGCATTTGCAAATCCTTTCTTTCCGTTCCCGATGTCCTTTTTGGTCAGAATAAGCACACTAACCGGTGCGTTGAGGTACTCTATTACCTCGGTATATATGTTGGAGCTACTATTATGACCCTAGGTGTCTTAGAGAACCACCTAGTAATCTAGCCGTGTTTTGTGTTCCCAGTGTGATAATTCTGGCCACCATTCTCGAAAGCATCCCGTGATGCCATTTCGTAGTAGGTATTCTATTCCTTGGTTCTTGAACCCGAGATTCACCCTACTTACCTAATGTTGATAGTGTTGCTAGTTCCTTTAGGGTATTAGTAACCTTTGTGATAGTCCTCGAGGTTCGTGGTACATCTTTCTTCCAATTACCATGAACCATTCTTGGCGAGGAGTTCTTTTAAACCAAAAGATCACAAGCGAGTGCTCTTGATGAGTCCTCCATTCTATATTGTGATTCGCCATTCTACCCTTTCCGCATGGGTTATCCGGAAGAAATGTTGAGCTTCGCTCGACATACTAATCTATGCATCCACAACTCGAGAAAGATATATGTTCCTTTGAGTTGTCCCTCTTTAGTTGTTTTCGACCTCCATCTATCAATTGATAATCAAGAGTATGCGTGCATCCGTTCATCGATGCCTATTATTCTTGTGGTCCGTCAAGCCATTCTATTCTGGAATGACTAGGAGAAACAAACTCCAGCACCTCATCCATTTCTTGGAGTGGTCAAAGTAGTTGTATTCCGCAGATCAAAATGCCAATTCAGCTTTTGTTCTGTTCTACCCTGAAGTATTACCCACTTTATGTCAGGAACGTCATGAGAATTGCACCTTCCCTTATGAATTCTTTACGTAGTGATACTTCTCGCTATCATTATTCATTCCCCGGTCCCGTGTTGATGTAACCGTAACGCCGACAGGTGAATCGTGATGTGTGAAATTAATACTTCTAGCAACCATGTTGCTTAGTAGTAAATGGACAATAGTTTCACCCTTAGCGTGTTGGTTATTGAATCATCATTCTAAGATAGACTGTGCTACCTAGTCCTTGTTTCCAGTGCACTCTTCGATCAATGAGTTAGGATTATTCAATCCCTTGCTTACTGTTCATATCATCTTGCCCTGAAAAGCAAGGTTGCTCTCGAGCTTAGTAACATACCGGTGGTTCGTGATTTTCCAAATATCTTCTCGGAAGTATTACCAGGTTGTCCCCTGACTGTTATGTTGAGCTCGTGATCAAGTTGGTTTTCCAATAAACCACTTTTCTCCAAGAATCTGTGTGGGATACCCCTGAGCTAGTTAGTTAAGCCAAACAACAACTTGGAGAGTTGGGAGATAAAAGCTTGTCTAACTTAGTTCACTTCCAAAGGGATATCTTTGTGTGTGTGTGTGTGTGTTGAAGAAAGATGATATCTTTACCAATTGGTCCTCGTGGATCGGTTGTTGGATCTATTGCCTTGTCAAAACTTTGACTTGAGTATGGGCTATCGTCAAGTCAAATCAGAACCAACGATGTTCGTAATGTTGCCTTACTCGTGGGTGATCCCTCGAGCATATACCATTACATCTTTTGGTCTGACCAATGCTATCACCGTGTTCACATGATGGTGGAAGTCCAGTGATATGGAAATTCGGATGAGTTGCTGTTGAGCCCATTAGCAGCATCTTGTCTCCACCATGATTCGTGTTAAACATTGAGCTAGTGTTAGAAACTTTGTAAACGATGCCTTCATGTTCCGTTCATGAAGAATATGTTTGGTGTAAGAGGTGAATTTCTCCAAGTTCATGTGCATCAGGTGCAAGTTGCCGCCGTGAATTTGAGAAAGGTTTGTTTTGCTTCCTCTGGAATCATCCCAATTCAGTCATGCATATGTGCGAAGTATTATGTGGTCTAGAGACTTGCAACCTTCATTCTATATGTATCCCTAGCACACCAAGCCACTGATTGATTTTTTCAAGGAGAAGGAGTTCCTTCATAACAACTAGTCATGACTTATGTTAGGACTTCGTTATCCTCGATGATGGTTCCCAACCTGAACTCGATAGTGTTTTATTATAAGACTACTAGGTGGTCATGCTTATCTAGGACAGCATGTTCACATGTGTCTAGAAGAACCAACTCATGTTTTGGAGCTTACTATCGTAGTTCATTTCCTGAGAATCTCGCAACGTCATCTCGTCGATTGTGTTGCAAACTTTCCTTTCAGACATGTTGAGTCTGAAGTATCCTTTCACCAATCAGATCTGAATCTCAGGCAGATATGAGGGTTGGAACATTCCCAATAGTTGCATGTTGTTCCCAGCTCGCACCGCCATTGTGCCAATTTACCATGGGCTGCCCCTCTTAGCAGTTGCTCTCAAAGGTCATCTTCCAAAGTGGTCCTACCATGGGTCCCATTCATTCTCGATGATAAGCAAAATCATCCATCGCGTTGTCTTCGACAAGGTAGTCCACATCATCCATTCGAATCCGGATATGCCATTCCTATGAACTCTGCCAAACGATCGATTGTGATTGCCTTAGCCTGGTATAAAGAGTTTCAATGATCTCTGAATCAAAAGTAATTCTTTTTGCCTCTTAAGGTAATATTTCATGAGTCACCTTCCTTAAGATGTCTCGTTATGTATCATGGCAACTCAACTCCTCACTACGTTGACAACCGTTCACCACCTTCTTAAGTGTGGAATTGTGTCTACATAGTGAATCTTCGTCATCTGTTACACTCCATCCCTCTGGATGTATGTTTCATGTCTCAGCTCGAGAAATGTTCAACGTCTCATTCCGTGAGTTGATCGTCGGCTGTCCGATCTTCGAGAAGATCGATCCTTCTAGAGTTTTCCATTTCCTCTTGTTGTCATGATAGCTGGAGTTCTCAGAGCAAGACGTCGAGACCAAGATGGTGATCGAATCAACGTTCTTATGAGATGCAACCTGGATGGTGAAGATTGTGTTAGTTTGCGTTCCCCCTTCATCTTACCCTACGCTTGAATCTCGGGACGAGATTCTTGTTTAGTGGGGGTGAGTTGTCACATCCCTAGCTTCTGCCATTAAACTAGGCTAACTTCATGTGTGCATCATGTTTAAATTCCTCAGAAACTCGAAATGGGGATTGATCAAACCCTAGCACCAGATCAAATCAAATAGGTTCAACATAAAAACATTTTCAATGAACTTGAAATGCCCATCTAAAATGTTCATCACCTCTGCCTTGGTCTTAAACCACTGTCAAAAGTGATGCACAAATTTCTAGGTCACTCTAAGGTCACTTGATTAAATCTTTAGTTATATGAGTTTGGGCATTTAAATTATATAAAATATTTCAAATGCTCTAATAACCCCAAACTAAAATGTTCCATGCTGGATATATTCCAAGTAGTGGCCATGTGCAGTTTGGTGATTTTTGGAGTTGCCTAGGTATTTTTAGAAATGCAACAAACCTACAGAAATAAAAATAAAATAGAAACAAATGAAAATTCTTTTACCTGGCCTCACCTGCGCGGACCACCTGGCCGGCCCAGCTGGCAGCCCAGCTAACTGGCCCAGCTACCACCGCAAACCCTCTGTCGCCTTCCTCCTCGCGCCAATAGGCAAGGGCGCGTGCCCAGCACGCGAAGCCACGCGCCGCGCCACCTCCTGCTTCCTGTCGCTTCCCCGACGCGGCTGTGAATGCCACGACACACCCGGACCCTCTGCACCTCTCCCCTCTCTCGCTGGACCTCCTCCCCTCCTCTGGCTCTCTCCCTCGCACCACCCGAACACGCCCTCGCCGACGTGCACCACCGCGGCCACCGCCTCCCCCTCGCCTCTTCAACATGCCTAGGAGCTCCGGCAACGTCGCCTACGCCTCCCTGTTGACTCACGCGACTCCAAACGCCGCAGAACGTCGTCACCGCGGTCGTCTTCCACCTCGTGCAACCGAGATCGCCGTCGGCCATCCGTCGTCCACGGTGCCTCCCCGAGCCTGCGGATCCCTCCATTGGAATCCATGTGAGCTTCGCCGCCTTTCCCCTTCTCCCTGTGCTCTATTTCCCTCTCTAGCCGTTGTTCCCATCGAGCCCGAGAGCTCGGCTCCGCCGGCCATGTCGCCATCATGGCCACTGTCACATAGAGCTGCAACCGAGCACATAGCCGCGTTTCCGCAACGCCAAGCCCAAAACCCTCCAGCTGCTTCCCCGCCAGGCTTCGCAACACCGAAACCTCCGAGACCCGAACTCTGGCCGCCGCATTCGTGCTCGCCGCCGTCGACTCAGACCACCCCAGCTCCTCCTGCTTGGCCTACTAGATGCGCGCGAGCCCCAGCTACGCGTAGGACCAAACCACGGTCGATTTGGTCGACCGTGGGCAAATTCTGACCCCCTCCGCCGTCTCGGGCTTCACCGGCGACGAGCCGTGGACCAAGTCCGGCGGGTTTGACCCCGTTGACTTGACTGGGTGGGCCCAGGTTGACTCCCCCCTGAGTCTATGACAGGTGGGGCCCGCCCTGCTAGCTAACCCAGGATTATCGCTAACTAAATTTAGTTAGTTTAACTAACTACTGACAGACGGGACCCACTGGTCAGTTTGACCTGGACCGCCCTGTTGACTGCTGACATCACTCGACGCAAGGTTGACGCATTAATTCAATTCTGGAATTATTCTTATACAGAAATTCCGTAAAATAACCAAAACTTCTAAAAATCATAGAAAATCAACCATAGCTCCAAATCAAACAAATTATATATGAAAAATGATCAGAAAAATTCAATCTATCCATCTGTACCATTTTCATGCATGTTAGAACAACTTAAAGTTGCTGTTTAGGACATTTCAATTAAATGGCATTTAAGAAAGCACATGTGGAGTTTGAAATTGAACCTAGTGTTCAAACCAACTCCATTTAACTTGTTGCTAGCTGCATTAGGCCAATCAACAGCATATTGCCATGTCACATTCATGCATCATTTTGTTGCATTGGCATTGATTGTGTTTCTTCTTGTTTGTCGGTGGTTGTTCCCTTTCGGTAGACGTGATTCGACGATGAGTTCGATGACACCGATGAAGAACTATATTATCTTCAGAAGTGCCAGGCAAGCAAAACCCCCTTGCTCATTCCGATACAATCCCACTCTCTTGCTCCTGCTCTCTTTTACTGCATTATGACAACAACGATTCATCTGTTGTTTGCTGTGGTAGCTGAACCCTTTTATCCTCTGCATGACCTGTCATTTCCACAGTAAATAGATGAAACCCACTAGCATGAGTAGGAGTTGTTTGAGCCCTGATGTGCCTACTCATTCATGCTTGTTTGTCATGCCTGCTATTGCTTAGAGTTGTGTCAGTCCGATTCATCGGGGATGAATTGGAATGTGGTGAACATGTCCCATCTTGTTGAGAGCTAAGTGTGTGAACACGATTTGGTAAAGGTAGCGGTGAGAGGCCATGTAGGAGTACATGGTGGGTTGTCTCATTGCAGCCGCCCTCGAACTGAGTTATGTGTTTGTGATCCATGAATTTACATTACCACGCATTGGAATGCTTAAGTGCCCCTCTCTACTTATTAATCAACTTGATCTCTGTCCAGGAGTTGCAACTAGTTTCTGGTGTTTGTAGGATATGTGTTGGGGGCCGTGCGTAGCGCTGACCCTAGGGGTGGGCTATGTTGCGGTAGAGACACGAGGCACGGTGTACCGGGACGCCCGGTTGGTGCCTCGGGAACCCTGCTCTCATCGTTTGGGGCCGTGAGCGACACCCCGGCCGGATCTCCTCGCGGATGGAACCCTAATAGGCGATAAACCTGGACTAGAGACTTGTGTGGTTAGTCAGGTCGTGGCCGACTCCCTCGCTATGCTTCCGCTTGAAGGTTCCCGAGATACACGACGTGTACATGGTGGTAAGTGGCGAGAGCGTGTGTGAAGAAGTACACCCCTGCAGGGTTAACATCATCTATTCGAATAGCCGTGTCCGCGGTAAAGGACTGCTGGGTTGCCTATAACAGTTCACAGACAAGTGAAAGTGGATACTCTAAAATGCGCAAGATAAGCGTGAGTGCTATGGATGGCGTTCTCGTAGGGAGACGGGAACGGATCCATAGTGGTGTATTGATATGGTGAATATGTAGACTGCAGCGCCACCTCAAAAGAGTTACTTGCAGTCGTAGTTCAGGATAGCCACCGAGTCAAAGCTGGCTTGCTGCAATCAAACTCCACCACCCCCCCTTTTGTTGACAATGATGCATATGTAGTTAGTTCTGATGTAAGTCTTGCTGGGTACATTTGTACTCATGTTTGCCTACTTTATGTTTTTGCAGAGAGACTTCTGTCTCACTAGTAGTTCCGCGTGGACTTCGACGTTTAGCTTGTTACCTCAGCTACGATCTTGTGCCCTCGGCAGGATCTGGTAGATAGTCAGGCTTCTAAGCCTTTTTCATTTATAGTTGTCTGCATTTCAGACATGCTAAGCTTCCGCATGTGTTTGACTTGTATGTTTCAATGCTGGGTCGAGAGACCCATGTTTGTAATATCTCGCCTCCTGAGCCTAATGAATAAATACTTGAGTCGTAGAGTTATGTTGTGATGCCATGTTGTATTTACACATATCGAGCATATTGTGTGTATGTTTAAATGCTTGGTATGTGTGGGATCCGACAATCTAGTTGTTTATCCTTGGCAGCCTCTCTTATGGGGAAATGTAGTCTAATGCTTCCTTGATCGATAGTAGTCCGCTACAGCCCGGTCCACCGGAGTCCTGCTAGCCCAAAGACTACCGCTCAGACACTTGATCGGCGGCATGTGTTTCACTTCGTTCGTGTCTGTCCCTTCGGGAAATGTCATGCGGTGACATCCGGAGTCCCGCCTAGCCTGCTACAGCCGGGTTCCTGAGTCCTGTTAGCCAGTGCTACAACCCGGATTCACACGCCGAATCGACATGCTCGATGTGATTCATGTATGCATGTCCCCATGGCTTAGTGCCGCTTTGGGTTCACGACTAGCCATGTCGGCCGGGTTATCTCATTCATATGGATGCTAGCGACACTATCATATACGTGAGCCAAAAGGCGCAAACGGTCCCGGGCCATGGTAAGGCGACACCCGTGGGAATACCGTGGGTGAGGCCACAAAGTGATATGAGGTGTTACCGGCTAGATCGATGTGACTTGGAATCGGGGTCCTGACAGGAACCGACACATGTCCAATGGTCGGATTTCAAAGACACGCGGTAGCTTGACTTGGGCTACAAGTAAAGCTGACTCATCCAGCTCTGATAAGATTTGCTCTCATTGTCTTTGCTCGAAGGCATAGGATTTGGTTGAGCATCACTTCAGTCACTATGACTTTGTTCACTTGGACCCCACTTAACAGTACGATGGTTCCTATGACTCAACAAGGAAGAAAAGGAAACTACGAAACAACTATGTCTTGGCACTCCATAGTCTTCACATGAATGTCTTCTCATGTCATAATCTTCACCGTGAATGTCTTCATGAACCACCATTGTCTTCAATGTCTTTACACATTTTTAGGGGTCATCTCTGGTAGGTAAACCGAATCAGTAAGGGACTACTACCTGTGTTATCCTGCAATTCTCACAAACACATTAGTCCCTCAACCAAGTTTGTCGTTAATACTCCAAAACCAACTAGGGGTGGCACTAGATGCACTTACATATAGACCACATCCACTATGCTGCAATGGATGCCTACCTTTGTTTCAATATCTAAAAGGGTTGGATGAAGAGCAATAGCCAAGTGTGCAGTTCAAGCAAAGAAGTATCGACCAAGAGGAAGAGGGACAAGGACGAAGTCGAGCACGTGGACGAGGAGTCCGAGTAAGGTGGCAGTGTCGTTGCTCATGGTGGTTCTAATGCAGTGTCTACTAGATTAGTTGCTTAGTTTAATTTCAGGTGTGCTTAGTTTTATTTGTGGGGAGTGTTGTGCTGAGCCCCCAGCAGAACTATGTTATGTTCCTTCTCGTTACTTTAACTCTTTAGTACGTACATACTAGTATTTCTTACAGTTCATCTTTTAGTTGGTATAGTACTACCACTCATTTCTTCACATTATATATGTGCAATATATATGGCCAACATCATATAGCCAGCAGTTTAGTTGTCAAAGAATTTTAGGTTGCTTAGTTTTGTCAAAGAATTCGTGGTGCTTAGTTTTGTCAAAGAATTTCAGTGGTGCTTAGTTTTATTTGAGGGTGTGTTGTCGGACACCATTATTGTGACTCAAATCTCTTTTGCCATGTTATAATGACATAAATACCGATGGACCAACATGCCAGCTCTCCCTCTATCTCACTACCGTAAAATAAAGTGTGGGGCCTACTTGATTCCAACAACGTTGTTATTTTCCTGTAAATTTATTCGCTTGGTTACTCCTGACAAGCGGGGATGGGCTGTGATGCGGTAGGCATGTGGCCGGGTATGCCGGGCGCCCGTTTGGTGTCTGGAACCCTGTACACATCGTTCGGGGCCGTATGTGGAAACCTCGGCCAGACTCCCTGTGGATGGAACCTGAATAGGCGATAAACATGGACTAGAGACTTGAGTGTTTAGGTAGGTCGTGGACGACACCCTCGTTGGGCTTCCACTTGAAGTTTGCCAAGTACATGTCGTGTAAACGACGGTAACTGGTGAGAGCGTGTGTGAAGAAGTACACCCCTGCAGGGTTAACATCATCTATTCGAATAGCCGCGTCCGCGGTAAAGGACTTATGGGTTGCCTGTATAGTTCATAGACAAGTGAAAGTGGATACTCTAAAATGCGCAAGATTAGCTTGAGTGCTATGGATGGCGTTCTCGTAGGGAGACGAGAGCGGATCCATAGTGGTGTATTGATATGGTGAATATGTTGACTCGTGTGCGCCACCTCAAAAGAGTTACTTGCAGTCATAGTTTAGGATAGCCACCGAGTCAAAGCTGGCTTGCTGCAGTTAAACTCCACCACCCCCTTTATTGATACCGATGCATATGTAGTTAGTTCTGATGTAAGTCTTGTTGGGTACATTTGTACTCACGTTTGCTTAATTTATGTTTTTGCAGAGAGACTTCAGTCTCGCTAGTAGTTCGGTGTGGACTTCGATGTTTAGCTTGATACCTCCGCTACGATCTTGTGCCCTCGGCAGGATCTGGTAGATAGTCAGGCTTCTCAGCCTTTTTTCATTTGTAGTTGTCTATACTCGGACAAGTTAAGCTTCCGCTTGTGCTTATTGCTTGTATGCTCTGTATGTTGGGTCATCAGACCCATGTTTGTAATATCTGGCTCTTCGGAGCCAAATGAATAAATACTTTGAGTTGTAGAGTTTTGTTGTGATGCCATGTTGTATTTACACATATCAGGCATATTGTGTGTATGATTGAAATGCTTGTTATGTGTGGGATCCGACAACCTAGTTGTTTATCGTTGGTAGCCTCTCTTATGGGGAAATGTAGTCTAGTGCTTCCACTGAGCCATGGTAGTTTGCTACAGCCCGGTTTACCGGAGTCCTGCTAGCCCAGTTACTACTGCTCCGGAACACTTAGACTGGCCGGCATGTGATCCACTTTGTTCCTGTGTCCGTCCCTTCGGGGAAATGTCACACGGTGACTTCCGGAGTCCTGCTAGCCTGCTACAGCCCGGATTGCCGGAGTCCTGTTAGTCTAGTTGCTACAGCCTCGATTCACACGCTGATGACTGTCACGTTCGATACTGGTTCATGTATGTCTGTCCCCGTAAGTTAGTGCCACTTTGGGTTGACGACTAGTCATGTCGGCCCGGGTTCTCTGTCATATGGATGCTAGCGACACTATCATATACATGAGCCAAAAGGCGCAAACGGTCCTGTGCCAGGTAAGGTGGCACCCGTGGCAATACCGTGCGTGAGGCCGCAAGGTGATATGAAGTGTTACATGCTAGATCGGTGTGACTTAGGATCGGGGTCCTGACACATATGGCAATAAAAAATAATCTAATTTGCTAGCTATCTCATTGTTAGCAGAGAATGTGACACGTGCGGCGAAACACTCGAAGCAAAAGAAGAAACACAGGAGCAAAAGAAGAAGGAAGATTATCACCCCCAAAAAAGAAGGAAGACGTACACACAAGTCTGGGGCGCTACTCTCTACTACATGAAGGGTTGCTGGCCGCGGAGTCGTAACTGCTTCTTCATTGCCTCCACGAGATCCATCTCCTTATGCGTCTCCTCCGCCATCTTCTTCATTCTGTCCATGACGCGGGATTTCTCGACGCGAGCCTTCATCATATGTTCCACGGCCGCATTATGTACCTTGATAGCAGTCGGGTGCTCGATGCGGACCTTCGCCAACTCCTCCTTCTGTTCCATGACGAGGGCTTGCAGCATCTTCATCGAGGAACTACTCTTCTCATGCAACTTCTTCCAGCCGGCGTTCTCCTCCTTCAGCAGGTCGAGCTCGTGGTAGAGCTTCGCCTTGTCCTCCTGAAGTTGCTGGATTTTGCCGGTCGCCTTCTTCTCTGATGCAATGCTCTTCTTTAGCAGCATCACCAAGCCGGCGGTCAACTCCCCCTGCTCATTGAGCTCAGCGGCTCCACCAAGCCGTGGATGAATTCCTTCTGCTTATTGAGCTTCTTACTGAGCTGATCGGGCATGCCGTCGAGGGATAACGACTCCAGCGCCGCTAGCTCAGCATGTTCACCTCCGCGGCTAGGGTGCTCCTCGAAGCCATCGCCTGCCCGTGAGAGATCTTTCGAGGTCTCTGTGAGGCGGCGAGCCCTCTCTTTTTTTTCGCGGCCTTGGTTGCGCTCCCTTGTTACGAGTAGTTTCGACCTAGAGCTCTGCACACAGGCCATGGCAAGGACGGACGAAGAATAAGGACTTATGAGGAGGAAGGTAGAGTAATTTTCGGTTAGGTAGTTCCCCTTTTTATAACCTAAGTACTAGCACTAGTACTAAAACCTGCATAGCGGGAACACGTTCAGGTTTGGTACGTACTAGTAGGTGTGAGCAGGCTTGCACTTAATTGTAGCACTAGTACTTTCAAATGTGATGGGAACAAGGTAAAGATTAATTGATGGTTTTGGTTTCGAGGCCCGAAACGGCTCCCGATGAGTTTAGTGGAACATAAATTTCAAGTACTCCCTCCATCTCAGTTTACAAGGCTTGCACGTGTATCTAGGTCATCAATTTAACTTATATAAAATAAATTGTTTGACATAAAAAATATATCATTAAAAAATAGAATATTTGAAGTTTGTAATGGTATATTTTTCGTAATGTATGCCTCTTATTAAGTTGGTCAAGTTAATGACCTAGGTATACGTGCAAGACTTGTAAATTCAGATAGAGGGAGTACTACACTGCTCAAATGCGGTCGCACAAGTCAGTGATGTAACTGGTCGTACATATCAGACCAAGCCGATGCGTGTCCCTTCGGTGAGACGCGGGTGCGACCGACCGTCTGTTGGTGCGACCGACCGTAAAGTATTACGCAATGGATAGTTCTGGTTGTGGCTTCGATTGATTGTCACGACCAAGCATTAAAAAACTAGTGATAAATCAATTACCAACTTTTTCCAAATGACCAAGTATTTTCATAGGAATACAATACATATAGATGGAGTGATTGTCAAGGTTGCAAACCGACATGGCGTTGCAAGTTCACTGCAACAGCAACCGACTAGGTCACTGTATCGCTGGTGGGAAGGAGGGCAGCTCACCTCACCTATGATGCATGCGCAGCACCACCGCTACAACTGGTCCCGGGATTTGGCTTCTCCTACCGCCCATTTGAACAGTTGCATCGGCTGCTCATGCCATCACGCTCGCATGTGTGTTCTTTCCTCCGCAGTCGACTCCGTGAATATGATGTAACATCCCAAAATTCTAAATTTTGGAATGTTATATTAGATAAATAACTATGCTTGTTGTCTGATTGTTTGTTTGATTGATTGAGTGAAATTGAGTGGAATTTGAAACTTTTGAAAGTTGGATGAGAGGGAATAAAATGACTTTCCCGAAACTATCCCCTTGCCCTTTTGGATCTCAATGAATTCAATTCCATTCCAACACCAAAACCCTAGAGTGAAGATGAAATGACTTCTTCCATTTGAAATGAAAAGGGTTTTGAAAATATTTGAATTTCATTTGAGAATATTTCTAATTCAAAGCTTTATGTAACTCAATGATTTTCATGAGGGAAGATAAAATGACTTCTTCAATTATATGAAATATGAGTTGGAAGTTAAAAAGAATCAAATTGAAAGTCATTTGAAGGTATTTTGAAATTCCCCTTCAAATTTGGAATTTTTTTTGGATTTTATTCAAACTTGAAAAATAGTTCATGTTGTAGGAAATCTTTTTCTGATCATTTTGATATATATATGTCCTATATAAAATATTTATATTATATATATTTTTTCACTGTTTTTATTTTCAAAAAAAAAGAAAAAAGAAAAAATTACCCAGGCGCTACCAGCCGACCGGCCCAGCCAAAGACTGGCAGCCCAATCGAACCGCCCACCAGCGCCAGCGGCCCAATGAGCGCCCGGCCCCTCGCCCGAACGGCTCGGTCGGTCGACCGACCGATCCCCTCTCTCCTCTCACGACACCGGGCCCCACCTCACCTTCCTCGCCCACGCCACCCGCCCGCCGCCATGGGATCCCGCCGGATCCGGATTTGCCATGATCCTCGCCCGATCTACCCCTCCTCCAAGCCGGTGCCCCCTATATAAACCCCCTCGACCCGTTCCCCCCTCGCCTCGCCCGACCCTCTCTCCTCGTCGCGTCGCCGAACAACCGAGCCGCCGCCGCCATTAACTCCGTCGACGCCCCGAACCCTCGAGCTCGCCTGACTCCACCCCTAGCTCCCTCACACGCCGCACCCGCCGGAGGCCTCTGTCGTCGTCCTCGAGCACCGGAGACCCCGCACCAACGTCGCCCGAGCCGCCGTCGACCGTCGCCGGCGTCTTCCTCGCGGTGAGTCGCCGGAGTTCCCCCTCGCCGTTAGATCCCGATCGAACGGTTAGGATTAGATCCCCCCGAAGGGGTAGGTTCATTTAAAATAAACCGGTTCAGTCCCGGTTAGTTCCGGTTTATTTTAGTTAGGTTTTTTTATTAGACCGGCCCGACTCGTTTTAACCCTAGGGCCGTTTTAGTTATATTACGAAGCTGCTATATAGGCCCATTAGCCCGTTTTCGCTTTTAATTTTTATTTTTAGTTTTCTGTTTTAACAGAATAGTTTCAGATTTGAAAAATTCATATTTTTAATTTACTTAATATTTTTAAGTGATTCTTTTTTGTTGGTTTGCAAATTTCTTATAGTTTCTGTAGAAAATATAATTAGTCATGTTAAAATTAGTTAAAATAACTTTATTTTAGATTTAGACAGAATAGTAATTCCGCTATAAAATGAGTTAGGAATATTATTTTTTAAATGATTCTTTTTGTCACAACTTTGTTTTGACATTGCCTAACCGTAGGAATTTATTTGGGCATTTTAGGATTAATAAAAAAATAGTTTTAACCAGAATCATGTTATTCTTAATTATTTAACTAGCTACTGCTTTTCCTATTGTTTTACTTAGCAAATAAATTTATTTTTCATGAGAGATAGATTATTCTAGGTTAGTTTCTGTAACTTTAGAGCATGAACTTTTATTTATAACAAATAAAACTTTTATTTTATTTTTCTTATTAGAAATTGCTTTAGGCCTAATAGGATTTTTATAATAGCTTTTAAGGTGATTCTTTTTGCTCCTAGTTGCTTGATGAATCCTTTTCTGTTAGGTAGCATAAACCCATGCTTAGGTTCTGTTAAGAAAATTTTTGTTATGTAAAACTATTTTTTAGTTGTTGCTTGAAGTAGGAAAACTTTGATTTGGTTTTTCTTGAGTTTCCTTTGGGTTTTGATTCGCTTTGTTTTGTGTGTTTCATATTACTATGCTGTTATGTAAGTGATCATATGTTGTATGCTTATTGTGGTTATTGTTTGCCTCGGTAGAATTTCCTGAGTCTGAAGCTTGCTACCACGAGTCCCTAGTTTTCAAGATCGTCAAGAAGGCAAGTTCACTTTGACCATGCTTTCATACCTATGTTTATTGCATTTAGTGGCTTCTTTGCAACCACCCCTCAAAGAGTGTTATTGAATCCTTGTAGTTGAGTAGTATGCATGAGGTAGGAACCCATCACCCTGTTACCAAGCCCGGGACGTTATTTGTTTTAATGCTACGCTATAGTAGACGAGGTTTGGTATGAGTGTTCGAGAGTGGTGTGAAGAAGGAGGACTCTACGTCAATGACGACAACTCCATGATGGAACCTGCAAGGAGCGCATCTTCAAGGCCTCAAGACTTCAAGACTCGAGACAAGAATTCAATACACACTCTTTGGGTGAAGGATTTGCTGACGGCACCTGGAGAAACCAGTGGTTGGCCGGGATGCATGGAGAAGCGCCATGACATCTTGCGTAAAGCTTCACCTGCACTCAAAGAGACGGAAGAATACTTCATGCGGGAAGCTTACCTGCAACCGCAAGTCAATATGGGCTCGGCTTGGTTAACCTTAGTTGTGACTCTGGCTGGGACGGTGCTAGCAGATGTAGAACTACGGTAGGATTGGATGGGCACGGACGGTGGCGAGGAACTCTTGGAAGACCATGTTTCGGTCATCTTGTTCTCAAACACCTCAAGTGCGAGAACGTAAAAGAGGGATCGAATCTTGCGGGTAAAGTGTACAAACCTCTGCAGAGGGTTTAAACCTAATCGATTAGTCGTGTCCCGATTCACGGACAATTTGAGCATCCGGACTTGGATCTATCTCGGAACTCTCAACACCGGATGATAACTTAATTGTGGGCAACTTATGATGAATTTGGGCTATGAGACATCGGTTGGCGGAACCATGTCATGATAGAAAACTCTATAGTACAGACTTCATTTATTCCTTTGATGTAGGGAAAATAAAACCAGCTTTTACGCAAACAAAACTCGATACTGAGCCACAAAGCCATACCGCATATAGTATAGTTTATCATCTGCTTTTCTCTTATTGTGATCTTGCGGTACATTCAATGTACTGACCTACACACGGCTGCAACGTATCATGTTGCAGATATTTCCTCGACAGTAAGAGTTACGATACAGGGTTACGGTCTACACTCAACCCGCCGATGGCGTTGATGGGACTCCACACCCGCTTTGATTGTTTCATTGTGACTTATGAGGTATATATCAGTTTTACGTTAATTATACATGTGATTGCACTTTGGTATATACATTGATGTACTTGTGTGTGCCAAAGATATCTTGATCTGTGGATGGCACAAAGAACACGTAGGCTTGACTGTTCGAGGTCGGGTCGCATGTAAATGGTATCGAGCACATGTTGGCTGTAGGACGTGACCCTAGAAAATGACTTAGTAATATGAAGACCCCAATAGGAATGACCTTTGTTTTGTACTACTCTCGTAACACCTGATTTCTTTTACTGAACCTTCCTTATTTCAAACTATAGATGGAGAGCTACATTCTGAACAAAAGAGGACACTACGAGAAGGTTCTTGGAGGCCCCTTCCTTGTGGAGCTAGTCAGGCTGCTGAAGTTACCAATACCTGAAATCAAGGCAACTAAGAGGACGTCTAGATCGTGGGGAGTCAAGACCCAAGTTTTTGGTCGTAAAGAAGACCCCAAGACGGCAGACATCCGCTTCGGAACTATAAATGGTGACTGTGATATGGGCATCAACACTACCGTCCAAGATGCTATTGCACGTTTATGCTATCGTCATCGTGCTGCACTAAACCCACACTTCTTTGGAAGGATTGGATGGCAGAAGTTTGATGGAGCAACTATTGCCTTGACGGAAGCGCAAAAGATGAAGTTCTCCCCACTTTTAGTGTACAATCAGGATCTAGAACAATACGTCAAGAATCTTTAGATGGACCTCCTGGAAGCCCTGTTTGACAATGAAGCACTACGAGAAGAGGTCAAGACTCAGAGGCTGAAGGTAAACAAGCTGGAGGAGGAGAACCTCGAGATCTCGAGAATGCGTCAGGAATTGAAAAGCAGCAGGACCATGTCTCATGCCAAGGACGTTGAAATCCAGAAGCTCAAGGAACAACTTCAGGACATACAGGGTCGTCACAAGAAACTCCGCGTCGACAGGGAAAATCTAGCAGAAAAACTGGAGGAGATCAAGTCCACACAGAAGAAGCCCCAGTGGGGACAATGATCAAGTTCCTAATAAATTAGCTTAGTAGTATCCCACCATGAGAGAAATAAAGATGAACGCCTTCTCGATTTAAGTATCGACCATACCAATTTATGTGGGTGGCGATCTTTGTAGAATTGATTGAATAAATGAATGCTTGGTTGCTATTTTTTGTGTGTTTATTGAATGGTTGGATAGATGCAATATTCAGAGGCTTGTATTTATTTCAACCATGAGAGACGTAAGTTACGGAAGAATGGTAGAAGGCCTTCATATGGGAAAAGCATCAGAATTGGAAACTCCCGAGCATTGAAGACACGAAGAAATGAGGACTTAGAAAGCGAAACCATAGTAGAACGGCCCATTACAAACGGTACTTTTGAGATAGGATTCTTTTGTTGATGGGTGAGTATTTGCTTTGTCTTTCTATCTCAACTGCACTCAAATCTTGAACCCATGGACAATCGAACACCAAACTCTTCCGGAGACAATTGTAATTTCCCCATGGAGATACATTCCTTGTTCCGAAAATTCTCTTATCCTACACATGCAGATGACAACCCTTTATGAGTCTTTCCTTAAGGGCTCAAACGATCATGACCACGACAAGTGATCATGATTACCCAAGATCCTGAAGGACATGATGAAGCATATTCACCTTGAAGGAGATGCAGTCTACAAAGGCTACCCTTCATGCAAAAGGGAGTGGAACTTTGGTATGTGGAGGTACACCTCCACCGCTTTGAAAGGAGTTTGCCCAAAGATGATGGGGCAGTACTTTTTCATCTCACGTGTACCACAAGCAACTTTCTTCGATGTCGTTCGTGAAGCAGCCATGGAAGCCATACGCCAGATCGGAGAAATACTTGAAGCAAGACTACATTATACTCAGGAATACCTAAGAGAAGTGCATGCCGAAATGGTGGAAGTAAAGCTCAAGGCCACCACGATGAAACGGAAGATTGAAGACTTCAAGGCGCATGTCGCACAATTCCAGCGGGACTAAAGAATCCTCGAGGAGGATAAATAAATAAAGTTGGAAGTAATGCCTGACCATACCGAACCATGTGGGTGGCAGCATTTGTAATAAACTTTTGGAATTTGGATTCACGAAAAATGGTGAAGGATGTAATAAAAGATCGATATGACAATAATGAGATTTATGGATAAACTAGTGCATTCTTTTGGTGTCGTAGTACTCCGTAAAGCCACATGATCAATGAAGAAAGAAACGTGTTATTCATGACGGTCCATAGAAGGGAGCTGGACCAAATAAGTTGGAGTTTTGGTATGATCGTCACCACAAGAGTATGAAGAAACAGAGTACTACTGGATTTAAAGGAGGTGTAATATGGAACAAGAGAGTTACTCCAAGGATGAGTTAAAGCTGCACTAGTGTTGAAGTGGGCCATAACCCACAGGCCTGTGGATTTTGAAAAGGAACGGATGTAACCTTGAAAAGGAATAAATTTGGAAGAATCGGTGATTCAATCAGCATACGTTTTGTAGGAGGTTACGCAAAAACCTGAGAGTGGTGAAGTAACGATAGATGTTTTGTTTGGCTTGCTGAACCAAAGGATTTACTCGAACCCAGTTCGAGAACAAGAGAAATTCTGCAATACTTGTGAATATGCCCAAGTGTTAGAATACGTGATTCGATATTTGCATATGTAGTAATGGTTCAAGTACGGGATGGATTGGCCCCATACCGGAGACTTCTATCATGAACTATCATATGTTGATGGAATATCAGAGAGCCTTGAAAACCTTAGAAGAGTGTCGACGCGATAAGCCATAAAACCATAGAATGGTAGGACGATGGAACCCTTTACAGGCAACCGTTGCCAATCGTAGATCATACGGTGAGGTTCAACCCAGACCCGTTTTCTGCAGGAGAAACCTGTAATGGTCGACCACCATGAGATCTCGATAGTTGTTTATTGGCGACAGACCTGTCAGCTAAGGAGACACAGTCTCGGAAGAACCTCACCAGGATGAAAGGACACGTGTTTGAGGAAAAGTTTATGACCCTATCGGAAGAGCCTCAGTGAAGGAGTTATTCCAGAGAATATGAGAAGACCGACACCATCAACCCAAATGATGGAGTACATGAATTTTGTTGGAACCGTAACCTTGTTTTTAAGTGTGGTAGCACCCCTGACCTTTCCGACCAAAACATTTGCCAGAAGACCCCCAAACCCTAACCTTTTCTTTCTAGCCTCTTCGAATCTCGAGGACGAGATTCATTTTAAGTGTGGTAGGTTTGTAACATCCCAAAATTCTAAATTTTGGAATGTTATATTAGATAAATAACTATGCTTGTTGTCTGAATGTTTGTTTGATTGATTGAGTGAAATTGAGTGGAATTTGAAACTTTTGAAAGTTGGATGAGAGGGAATAAAATGACTTTCCAAACTATCCCTTTGCCCTTTGTGGATCTCCAAGAATTCAATTCCATTCCAACACCAAAACCCTAGAGTGAAGATGAAATGACTTCTTCCATTTGAAATGAAAAGGGTTTTGAAAATATTTGAATTTCATTTGAGAATATTTCAAATTCAAAGCTTTATGCAACTCAATGATTTTCATGAGGGAAGATAAAATGACTTCTTCAATTATATGAAATATGAGTTGGAAGTTAAAAAGAATCAAATTGAAAGTCATTTGAAGGTATTTTGAAATTCCCCTTCAAATTTGGAATTTTTTTGGATTTTATTCAAACTTGAAAAATAGTTCATGTTGTAGGAAATCTTTTTCTGATCATTTTGATATATATATGTCCTATATAAAATATTTATATTATATATATATATTCTCTGTTTTTATTTTCAAAAAATTACCCAGCGCCAACCAGTCGACCCGGCCAAGGCGTGCCGAATGACCCACCGACCAGGCTGACCCAGCGGCCTTGAGGCCCCTCGCCCGAACCGGCTCGGGTCGGTCGACCGACCGATCCCCTCTCTCCTCTCACGACACCGGCCCCACCCGTCACCTTCCTCGCCCGCCACGCCAGCGCCGCTCGCCGGATCCCGCCGGATCCAGGATTCGCCGCGATCCCCTCGCCCGATCTACCCCTCCTCCAAGCCGGGTGCCCCCCTATATAAACCCCCCCCCCCTCGACCCCGTTCCCCCCCTCGCCCCCTCGCCCGACCCTCTCTCCCTCGTCGCGTCGCTCGCTGGAGCAACCGAGCCGCCGCCGCCATTAACTCCGTCGCCGACGCCCCCGAACCCCTCGAGCTCGCCCGACTCCACCCCGAGCTCCCCTCGTCACGCCGCACCCGCCGGAGGCCTCCGCCGTCGTCCTCGAGCACTGGAGACCCCGCACCAACGTCGCCCGAGCCGCCGTCGACCGTCAGCGTCTTCCCATGATGAGTCGCGGAGTTCCCCCTCGCCGTTAGATCCCGATCGAACGGTTAGGATTAGATCCCCCCGAAGGGGTAGGTTCATTTAAAATAAACCGGTTCAGTCCCGGTTAGTTCCGGTTTATTTTAGCTAGGGTTTTTATTAGACCGCCCGACTGCTTTAATCCTAGGGCCGTTTTTGTTATATTACGACGAAGCGTAATAAAGGCCCATTATACCCGGTTCGTTTTAATTTTTATTTTTAGTTTTCTGTTTGAACAGAATAGTTTCAGATTTGAAAAATTCATATCTTTTAATTTACTTAATATCTTTAAGTGATTCTTTTTTTGTTGGTTTGCAAATTTCTTATAGTTTCTGTAGAAAATATAATTAGTCATGTTAAAATTAGTTAAAATAACTTTATTTTAGATTTAGACAGAATAGTAATTCCGCTATAAAATGAGTTAGGAATATTATTTTTAAATGATTCTTTTGTCACAACTTTGTTTTGACATTGCCTAACCGTAGGAATTTATTTGGGCATTTTAGGATTAATAAAAAATAGTTTTAACCAGAATCATGTTATTCTTAATTATTTAACTAGCTACTGTTTTCCTATTGTTTTACTTAGCAAATAAATTTATTTTTCATGAGAGATAGATTATTCTAGGTTAGTTTCTGTAACTTTAGAGCATGAACTTTTATTTATAACAAATAAAACTTTTATTTTATTTTTCTTATTAGAAATTGCTTTAGGCCTAATAGGAGTTTTATAATAGCTTTTAAGGTGATTCTTTTTGCTCCTAGTTGCTTGATGAATCCTTTTCTGTTAGGTAGCATAAACCCATGCTTAGGTTCTGTTAAGAAAATTTTTGTTATGTAAAACTATTTTTTAGTTGTTGCTTGAAGTAGGAAAACTTTGATTTGGTTTTTCTTGAGTTTCCTTTGGGTTTTGATTCGTTTGTTTTGTGTGTTTCATATTACTATGCTGTTATGTAAGTGATCATATGTTGTATGCTTATTGTGGTTATTGTTTGCCTCGGTAGAATTTCCGGAGTGAAGCTTGCTACCACGAGTCCCTAGTTTTCAAGATCGTCAAGAAGGCAAGTTCACTTTGACCATGCTTTCATACCTATGTTTATTGCATTTAGTGGCTTCTTTGCAACCACCCCTCAAGAGTGTTATTGAATCCTTGTAGTTGAGTAGTATGCATGAGGTAGGAACCCATCACCCTGTTACCAAGCCCGGGACGTTATTTGTTTTAATGCTACGCTATAGTAGACGGGGTTTGGTATGAGTGTTCGAGAGTGGTGTGAAGAAGGAGGACTCTACGCCAATGACGACAACTCCATGATGGGACCTGCAAGGACAGCATCTTCAAGGCCTCAAGACTTCAAGACTCGAGACAAGAATTCAATACACACTCATCGGGTGAAGGATTTGTTGACGGGCACCTGGAGAAACCAGTGGTTGGCCGGGATGCATGGAGAAGCGCCATGACATCTTGCGGAAAGCTTCACCTGCACTCAAAGAGACGGAAGAATACTTCATGCCGGAAGCTTACTGTGCAACCGCAAGTCAATATGGGCTCTGGCTTGGTTGACCTTAGTTGTGACTCTGGCTGGGGCGGTGCTAGCAGATGTAGAACTACGGTAGGATTGGATGGGCACCGACAAAGGGCCGGAGGAACTCTTCGGAAGACCATGTTTCGGTCATCTTGTTCTCAAACACCTCAAGTGCGAGAACGTAAAAAGAGGGATCGAATATTGAGGGTAAAGTGTACAAAACTCTACAGATGGTTTAAACCTAATCGATTAGCCGTGTCCCCGTTACGGACAATTTGAGCATCTGGACTTGGATCTATCTCGGAACTATCAACACCGGATTGATAACTTAATTGTGGGCAACTTATGATGAATTTGGGCTATGAGACATCGGTTGGCGGAACCATGTCATGATAGAAAACTCTATAGTACAGACTTCATTTATTCCTTTGATGTAGGGAAAATAAAACCAGCTTTTACGCAAACAAAACTCAGATACAGAGCCACAAAGCCATACCGCATATAGTATAGTTTATCATCTGTTTTCTCTTATTGTGATCTTGCCGGTACATTCAATGTACTGACCTACACGGCTGCAACGTATCATGTTGCAGATATTTCCTCGACGAGTAAGAGTTACGATACAGGGTTACGGTCTACACTCAACTTGCCGATGGCGTTGATGGGACTCCACACCCGTTTGATTGTTTCCGCTGTGACTTATGAGGTATATATCAGTTTTACGTTAATTATACATGTGATTGCACTTTGATATATACATTGATGTACTGTGTGTGCCAGCATACTGATCCAGGGATGGCACAACAACACAGAGGCTTGACCGTCTGAGGTCGGGTCACTACATATGATCTCTACCATTAGCCCTAGCTCGAAATCAACGCGACGCTGCAGATGTTGACATCCCTCAGCATCTCTCCCCTGAGATCGACTTGCACCTCTACCTTGTGCTGCGCCAGGTGCAGCTGGTTGGAACTTCTCTTCAATCGATGCGACGCTTCCTTGATCCGATTTGCCCTTGCTGCCCACCTCCTGAAACGCAGCCCTGGCATGTCCTCCGGCGCCACCGATCTGTGATTCCACAGCAATGGATCCCCTCTAAAACACATGTGGGTTTTGCTCAAAGGCGGCAGTGTTGCGGGTCGCAGCGAGAGGGCAGCCCGCGGGATCGTGGGATCTAAGGGATTATCCATGGCGGGATCCGGTGGGCGAGGCGGGGAGGCGAGCCTAGGCGCTGGGAGAGCCCTACGCGGCTAAGATAAAGATAGTACTACTCCACTCCGTCCATATTTAAATACAAAGGCTACCAACAGTAGCCCTGGCAAAAATTGATCATGCTTCCCGCGTCCTAGTTTATTGGCCCCATTTTTTTTGTGCCACTTTCTATGACATGCATAAATATTATGTTACGTAACAATATAGTAAAAAATTGGCGCAAAATACAAAGGAGACCAATGGAAGTAGCAACCCATGATTTAACTACTCGCATGCATAACGTGGAGTAGTAATGTCTTCCTCAACTACTTCCTCCCTCACGTCCACTCCATTTGCGTGCGCTGTATTAATTTACCATCAATGAAGTGAAGGACTTTACACGTGTCAAATTATCACTTCGGGTGGATCTTCGTACAAAAATGCGTCTCCCCGTGTACCCGTGTGTGCGTGCGAGGGAATGAGTGTGTGCGTGGTGTGCGTGCACATCTTCGCTTCGTGCATGTACTGCCAATGTGCATCGGAGAGGACGAGTGCATTCTTCTGGAACCAGTAGCACATCACTATGATCAATCCACACAAGGAGGTCGTGAAAATGCCTCCACATGTGCCGCGTGGCTTCATGAACTGAAAGAGAGACACTGTGTAGCATGCCATTGGAATTATAATTTACGTGTTTTGCACACACTCGAAGTACTAGTAAGTTACACGTGCATTGCACACATCAGATTTGGCAACCAAATTGTGAATAAATACCACACTATAGCATGTAAGTTTGAGTCATATATGCATGATGTAGACGTTCGTTTAATTCTTATAGTTCATCTAATTCAAAATCAATTAGTTTTTATAAAAAAAACCTAGGGCCTCTTTGATTCATAGGATTTCCAAAACGCGGGAATAGGAAAAACATGGGATTAGAGTGGAATGTCATCTTGAATCCTACAGGATTGTACGAGTGTTTGATTATGCATATAAAAAAGGTAGGATTTTTTCAAAGAGGTTTGAGTGGATGGAATGTTTCCTATGAAATCTAGTGCAAATGAATCCTATGGAAAAATTCCTATGGTTTACAATCCTACGAATCAAACAACCAAGATACGAAAAATTCCTAAGGATTAGAATCCTCCAAAATTCCTTTGAGAATCCTTTGAATCAAAGAAGCTATTAATCTATTTTATGATTTTTGAATTGTGCGTTGTAAAGCATAAAGTAAAAGCAAATAATGGCAATTCAATTAGAAAAAAAGTTTGGGCAGTTATGATACAGAAGATTCTAGAACAAAGGAGAAGCACTTGTGTTTTGAGGTTTGTGCATTATGCTTAAGTTCAACCACGGAGTCTACTAGATTGTACATGTGGCAAAATCCGGTTGGGGGCTAGAAGATGGTGCGAGGGGCCAAGTGGAGGGAGACTATGATGGAGTGCACAAGTGCGATATCGATATTTAAAGAGAGGGGGCGAGAACGTGTGTTGTTGCGCGCAGTGGCGGAGCCATGAAAAATAAATGAGCTAGGGGGCCAAGCATTGCTAATCCTTTATGAGGAGGGCCAGTTCATCAACTTAAACGATTTTACCAGCAATTGTCTAATATATAGTGATGTTAGGGGGGGCAGGGCCCTTGCTGCCCCCTGCCTTTGCCACTTGGGCGCATCTGAGAGATGAAGCGGAAGACATGGATGATGAGAGGGGTACGTTGGATATATAATTAATGTGGGTGTATTAGCTATGCAATCCTATATAGAGATGTATAGATTGATTGATGTGTACGTGGGAAAGAGGGCGAGACCTCACTAGATATATAGATTGATCGGTTTGTGTGGAAAACTGGGAAAGACCTAGCCATATATACACACACATAGAGGAACATCGATCGTTGCGCATGCACGTGAGAGATAAAGAATGCCCAATATGATGAACAGGGGGAGGTGTGTGTGTGTGTGCATGCTTGAGAGAAAGTTAGTGGTACAGTTATAAAGAGAAGACGATTGTGTGGGTGTAGATGACTAGGTGAGGTCATAATCAATGTAGTTGAATTCAAATATTTGAATAAGAGATCATGATGTTTGAAACCCATGCATGCATGAATATAACTGAGATATGTGCGGTGTGGTTAGGAAATGAGCATGTTGTAATGTATACGCATTGAACAAGGTCAGACTAATTTGAAATTGAGATACCGATGGCAGACATCGTTTGGCCACATTGCATCCGTGCATGGACATACTATTCTAATTAGAGATAATGGGTGGCTTTCGCATCACATATCTATATCTATACCCCTATATGTATGTATTATATTATATATGTTTTATATAGTGTGCAGATAACTTTAACTTTCAAAGATGGTCGTTGGATGAAGCCAATCCGATGGTGCAGAGATGGCAAATTTGAGCACTACTGGCCGTTGGATATCATCTAAATTCCACTTGGCCCCTCGCACCATCTTCTAGCCCCCAACCGTATTTTGCCACATGTACAATCGAGAAGACTCCATGGTTGAACTTAAGCACAATGCACAAACCTCAAAACACAAGCACTTCTTCTTTGTTCTAGAATCTTCCGTATCAGAATTGCCCAAATGTTTTTCTACATGATTTGCCATTATTTGCTTTTACTTTATGCTTTACAACGCACAATTCCATGAATCTTAGAATAGATTAGCTTTCTTATAAAAACTAGATGATTTTGAATGAAATGAACTATAAGAATTAAACGAACATCTACATCATGCATATATGAATCAAAGCTTATATGCTATAATGTGGTGTTTATTCTTAATTTGATTTCCAAATCTCATGCGTGCAATGCACGTGTACCTTACTAGTCTAAATGGTATTTGTGTGTGTGTTGTGCATGTTAAACACATTATACGTAGTATCATACATGGTTTAGATTCCGAACATCTAGCTAGAGCATTCATGTACTACGATTTGAATCCAACATAAAATGGATACATATATTTGAATTTGAGATCGTATGCACATGTAGTTCGTATTTATATAGGAATGTACTTCTCCTATATTCATGTCATGTGTTGTGAAGAGAATATTTAGATGGTTGTATAACTAACCCGAGTACAATCCCATTCAAACAGGGAAAATGTACTTAAATTTAGTCCATATGCTAGACAACACACACTGTTTTTTTATTGTTGAGGGAAGTGCAAATTGTTTTGTTACTGTACACATTATGTTTGTTGTCCCGATTTTTTTGAATGCATTTCTAGTAATATAGTAAAACGGGACATGGCTCTCTCTAGTGATGAGGTGCGAATTGTCTTTTTTTGGGTACACGTTAAGCTTGTTCTCTCGAAATTTCAAGCCGCGCCTTGTTATGCCGAAATTTCAAGCTAGCATCTCTGTCCATCGTGCTGCGAAACTCCCGCCTCTTCACCCTGCGTCTTGTCACCCCGAAATATTTAAGATATATCTTTGTCTCGTTATGCTCCGAAAACTCCCTCCATCTCAACCCGCGCCTTGCTATCCCAAAATTACAACGCGCGAAAACTCCCACCTCCTGTGAAATCCCAACACGTGAAATGCTCCTGATACCCGTGAACCGAAAGAACCGCCTAGCTCAAATCGGTGGGGGTACTTTCGTAACTTACCCCACATTTCGGACAAGCGCGTACCTAAGCCATGGTTCCCCACTCCCATCCCATCCGCCCACTCATTCGTACACAGAGGCCGTGAAAACCTGCGAAGCCCCACACCCTCCTCCGTCCGCCACCTAGCTGGAGCCTCTTCCCCGACGACGTTGTCCACAGCAACACCTTGACGTCCCTCATCCACCGTACCGGATGAGGATCCATCGTCGATCTTGTCGTCCCGCCGGTTCAGCCACCCCGTCCTCCACCTCCAAGGAGCTGCCCCGACGTTCCCCTCATCTTTCGCGCCACCTCCATTCCCACACCGCCGTCTTCACCTGCACCGCCGGAAGAGCAGCATCATCGCCGTTTCCTTGGATGAAGATGAGGCCTAATCGGTGCCACCAAAGAGGTTGTGCACTAATCACCGCATTTTCTTCTTGATTCGATCTCACAGTGATGCCGGCACTCGGGCCCGAGCTGACATGGCGCAGCTCCATCCATTGTGGCGTCGCCGGCCACTTCCTCCACGGCAACGTCCACATCAGTAGGAGCTGCTACCGCTTTAGCTCTCGCTTGTGCTGCTGCTCTGCTCTTGCTCTCAGTCCCCTGCCTGGTCTTCTCTTGCTATTGCTCTTGCTCGCGCTGCTGCTCTCGGTCTTGCTCTTGCTTGCGATGCTGCTCCGATTTAGCTACACTTCAGTCGACTGAATTGACTTTTGGGTCAGTCAATTTTCAGGGGGTGGGGGCTAGCCGGAGTTAAGGAAGAACCAGCCGCCACGGGAGGGGGGATCTCCGGAGAGGTACCCCACTATCTATCTTAGGGTTCAGGGTGGGGGCGGTGGTCGCCGGTGATGGTGGACCGGTGCCGTGGGGATCGAGGGAGAAAAAGCTCGGCGCGGGGGGGGGGGGGAGGGGGGGCTAGAGGGATGGCCGGGCGGCAGCGGTGGTGGTGGGGAGTGGTTTTGGGCGATGGGCGCACCGTCGACCACGGGAGGCAGGGGGCGACGGTTTGGCTGGTGGCGGCTGGCGGCTCAGGGGGGTAGAGGTTGAAGATGAACTGCAGGGCCTTGATTTCGTATCCAACGGCTGGAAAATCGACTGACCAGAGATGAAAAAGTCAGTCGAATGACGTGTAGCCTCACCCTGATGTTGCTACACGACCGGTACAGCTCTCGCCTTGGCTAACTGCTGCGGGTCTTCTGCTGTTACTCTTGCTTTTCTGCTACTAGTGCATTCAGTTTTGACAGTAAAATTAAGTTTCGACAGCAAAATTCAGTTTCGATAGTTAAGTTCAGTTTCGACAGTTAAATTCAGATTTGATAGTGAAGTTCAGAGATGAGGCTGATGTATTTTACATCTAGCACTTTTTGGTTATGTATTTTATGTCATCTATTGGAGATGGTATTAGAATTCCACTCAGGTTAACGTTGTCTCTCTTGTCGTGCTTCAGCCTCGGCGTCGTACAACTCACCGGAGCTACTCGAACGAGGAAACCCTCCATCACAGCGGAGCAGTACCCCGGGCTCCATCTCCAGAGGCCTAATATCTTCTTCCCCTCCTCCGACAGCCAAGTCAGCCGAAGCATCCTCACCGACCGACCCAATCACGCTGAGATCGATATGGTTTCGCCAAAGAGGTTGTACACTTGTTGCATCTCTTTTTTACTCTAATGTTATATATATTGTCCACTGAGCACATGTAGTAATGTGAAATACGATTATTTTATCCTACTATATGACAAGCAGTGAGGTACCAGGCAACTTAGCTATCCGTGATGGACTCTCTTGAACGCCATCATTATTTATCTCAGCGTGTTTGAGCTGTGCATTTGTCGATGGGCCTGGGAGTTAAGCTAGTAGGACAGTGGCCTGGGTCCAAAGTAGTAGAAGTAGCACAAAAATATTTTTTGAGTGTAGGCTTTTCCTTGCTCAAGCCTGCCTACTAGAATCGCCAGTGCTTGAAAGGAAAAGTGAAGGAAAAACATAGGAATTGGAAAGTTTCCTATGGTACTACTATTCATGCATTTGGTTCAAAGGAATGGAGCAAAGGAAAACTGTAGGATTTGTTCCTTTAGTGTCTCCTTAAAAGAAAAACCGTAGGAATTTTAATATCCACTTGTCCTCCTTTTCAAATTCCTATTCATGAAGCACAAGACTAAGAGATAGTAGCATAATAGCATTATAACCGTACATTTTCTTGTGGTTTGACTTAATCTCACCATGCTTCTTTGCATCCTGTGATCTTCCAATTCTTGTGAACCAAACACCCAGATTGGCAGAAATCCAGTGTGTTTTAAATTCTCAGTTTTGCACGTGCATTCCTATCTTATTCCTATGTATTTCCTATCCCTGGATTGTTAGAATCCTCAAATTCAAACAAGCCCTTACACAATTACTTTTGTTATAGATATGTGTCAAAGAAAACCTTGTGTGGTTTGTCCCGCTCCTGCTGCGCTGTGTTCCACCCCAGCTCGGCTGCTCCATCGACGGAAGGGTTCGCCATAGTAGGGATCCGCTCTCCAGACTGTCTTTCGCTGCCTCAAATCTTCTTCCCCGCCGCCGGCAGCGATGACAACTGCATTACCATCATCAACTGAGCAGATGACCTTGAGGACTACAAGGTTCCGCAAGAGAGGTCACACTCTTCCGTGTCTTCTTACATTATGCATCGCTTAATAAAATGACATGCTACTTTATCATCGTGTTCACCTATTATACTCTGAGTCAGGTCCAAACTAATGCTGAAACTTGATTTTTTAAATGGTTGTGGGGTACATATTGGGGCAGCAATCAGTACTATCTGTCTACTATCTGGTTAATCTCGGGTGTCTACTATGAGTTTAATGTTGGGTGCAAACAAACATTAATGGAGCCATTATCTATATTTTTTAACTAAAGCTATTATCTGCCTGCTATTATTGGTTCTGGGTCTATCCACAGTTTGCTACCATCACTTTGGATTTGTGCATGCACTCCTTACATATTCTCACTATGTTTTATTCCTTTCCATGTCAGTTATTGTACACAATGGACCTGAACATGTAGAGCAATAGAGACGAGCCTTGCGTGGCAATAAAATTTCATGCTTACGTCGCTCCATGGTGGGCGCAAAGGCAGCCCCCCTCCACCCATTTCGGATTGTAATCAAGAGGAATATAACTGTTCTGAGGGGGACTCAGAAGGAGAAGACCACTCCTATTTACCCCCTGAGGTCTTCGCTCTAACTTGGCATGCTGATGTTGGTAATATCATGCATATGGTGCCCTGCATTGCTTACTTTATACATCAAATATGTCATCTGCTTAGTTTAGACATGCTTTGTGTGAATGCCATCTATTTAGTTTCTTTATTGTATATGTGAATCATGCAATGCCATCTTGTTTAGCCAGGTATCATATATGTGAATTTTGCAATGCCACCCTGGTTAGCCAGTCATCTTATATGTGAATTATATCATGCCATCATTTTCTATTACGTATTAAATTTGTCAACAATTTTAGTACATTCAATTACTCTTCCTTTGCATCAGCCATTCGGCACGGTCATGGAAAAATATGGAGTGGAAACAAGGTCTTCAGAGCAGACAATGCTATATGACGAAGCGCATGTCTTGCTGGTTAAGCATAGCTCCTCAGAGGAGGATTCAGAGACAGATGACCAACCTTATCCCCCCCACCCCGAGGTGCATGCTCTAACTTGGCAGGGTTATGTTACTCATATCGTGTTTATGGTATCTTGCATCGCTATGTCATTTGCTTAGTTTGGACATGCTTTGTGTGAATGCCACCTGTTTAGTGTCTAATTACCATATATGTGAATTATGTAATGCCATCTTGTCGCAAGACATTATATATGTGAATTATGCAATGATATTTTGTTACAAGGCATTATATATGTGAATTATGCAATGCCATGTTGTTTAGCCAAGAGTCATATATGTGAATTATATCATGTCGTCCTTTTTTTGTATTTCTCATTGCATTTGTCGACAATGTTTGTATATTCTATCGCTTCTTCCCGTGCATCAGCCATTTGAATTGGTGATGGAGAAATCTAGAGTGAAAACAAGGTCTTGAGCAGACAATGCTACTCGCTAAAGCAGATATCTTGCTTTGGTTACGGATAGCTCTTCAGAGGAGGATTCAGAGGCGTATGACCAGTCCTATTATCCCCCTGAGGTGTATGCTCAAACTTGGCAGGGTTATATTACTCATATCATGCATATGTTGTATTTCAATGCTTAGTTTTTACATCATATACACAATATTGAATGCCATCTCCTTAGTTGATACATCATATATGCGATTGCCCTCTGCTCACTTGCTTAGTATATAAATCATATATTTGAATTATATCATGCCATGATGTTTACATAGACATGTATCTGAATTATGGCATGCCAACCCATTTTCTAAAGACATAATATAGTTATATCATCTCATCATGTTTACATAGTCATCATATTTTGAATTATGTCATTCTATCCATGAATTATATCATGCCATCATGTTTCCATCGACGGCATGTTTGTGATTTATGGCATGCCAACCACTTTAATAGACACATCGTATAGTTATATCATGTCATCATGTTTACATAGTCATCATATTTTGAAGTATGTCATTCTATCTTGTTTAGTTAGCCATCATACATGTGAAATTGTGTCATGCTACCCTGTTTAACTAGCCATCATATATGTGAAATTATGTCCTGCTATTCCGTTTGGTTAGACAACATAAATGTGAATTATTTCATGCCCTGTTTTCTTCCCTACAATCCATTGCACCTGTCTTTCTTACAATGTCTGTACATTCAATTACTTTTCTTGTTTATCAACCATTTCAATTGGAGGGGGTGATGGCAGTATCCGTGGGAGTAAAAACACGGTCTTCAGAAAAGATCGTGATACCTGTCGATCCAGATAGAACCACGGTTGTACTTGCCCAAGAACCAACCTCACCACACATAACCGAGACTCGCGCATATTGTATCCCTACCTAGTTGGACACAGAACCAGCTATACCCCTTCTAACCCCAACCCTAGCAGATAGTAACCCAGTTCCAGTTGACACAGCACCGTCTCCACCATAGAGCACCCAAACACGAGTAGTTAGTAAGGCAACTGCAGTGCCCAAAGCACGATGACCACCACTCCGAACCCCAAGTCAACGCTTAAAGCAGAAGAAGAATTGTTCTCAGGTCAGGTTCTGTAGCTATGGTTCATACTACTTTGCTCTTGCATCACTGTATTTACTCATACCAACTAATTTCAAATTTGAAGGATGCAACTGAAACTCCAATGGCCCAACAGGTATGTTTTAAACCTGTTTCTTTAACGTGTTTGCTGTTGTAACTTGCTCTATGTTGATTTCAGTTTCAATTGAATAAACAGTTAAGTTCTCATGCCATGGACATTACAAGTGTTGTTATTGTTGTGTAGTTTCCCACAGTTATATTCTGTCTATGCTGCTTTGTCTTAAATAGATATGATTCGAACTGTCTCTATCTTGATTTGGCAACATAAATTAGAATGATATAGACCATACAACGACCATAATACGTAGATATATGTTTGTTTCATGCTGTTATCATGTCCACCTTACTACTGAACTGGTTTACCAAAATGAGTTTCATATACAACATGGTAAACCTATGATGTGTTTGTTTGTTTCTCTTTTAGAACGCGGATAAAATATTGGAGAAGAGTACCCTGTTATGCAATGGTAAAGGAAGTGATGCAGATAAGGTTCAAGATAGTGAGACATCCCTATTGGTCTCCAAGAAAGCTGATAAAAACTATATTGAAGACACTGAGACAACCCCAAAGTCATGTCTTGATGTAGTGTTCGAGTTACTAGCTACTATTGTTGGCACCAGCTCTTTGAACTCGCTGCTGAATCAGTTCGGCTTCTTGAGTCTCAACTTCAAGTTGAAAGACATTGATCAAATGTTATGCAACAGGGAGCTGAAGGACTGAGGAAGTCCCTGTAGAATTCAGATGCATACTTTCTAGTGCAACAACAAGTGTTGGAGGATTTAAGCGCCAAACAAGAGAAAGTTAATAAGCTTGCTAAGCATCTTGCCAGCATTATGGGTACCCAGGATATTGTTTCTTGAGCTCTTCTGAAGTTGTTTCAGTTCTGGACTTGTTTTGCTGCGGCGTTTATTTTCACTATCGCCAACTTTGACAACCAGTGTATATGATATGCGGTCCCTATATTTACACTGGTGGATAACTTTGATGCCCAGTGGATGTAATATGTGTAATAGCCGTGATAGCCTAGCATAAGTTGCTTGCTTATTTATTTCCTTGTTGTCTTGTTTATTTGTTTGCTTATAGTCAGTGTAGTTCTTTTTCCGTATGATCGATCGACCAAACATGGGCCAATAACAGACCGCATTATGGGCCGTAAATGGGCTAGATTTGGAATCGTCCGTTCATGGGCCGACCATAACAGGCCATCGTTAATTGGCCGTATTTGATGACACTATGAAAACAGTCCAACGGATTAACGGGCCACAAACGGGCCGATTGTAACCACGGGCTGAATTTGGCCCACAAGCAGAAAAGGCCAGTAACAGGCAATAAGTAACTGAAGGCTGGAAATGAGCCCAAGAATAAATGGGCCCTGAGAAGGCCGAAAGATAACACGGGTTAGAAACGGCCCAATGGTATAATGGGTCGTTAATGGGTATAGAGCGGTACACTGTTCATTGTGGGCCAGATTCACCACGGGCCGTTAATGGGCCAAGAGTAACAGACGGCCTTGTATGGGCCGAAAGACATCATGCGCCATACATGGGCCGGAAGTTACAATGGGCTGGAATCATATTGGACGGCTGATACGTCTCCAACGTATCTATAATTTTTGATTGCTCCATGCTACTTTATCTACTGTTTTGGACCATATTGGGCTTTATTTTCCACTTTTATATCATTTTTGGGACTAACCTATTAACCGGAGGCCCATCCCAGAATTGTTGTTTTTTGCCTATTTCAGTATTTCGAAGAAAAGGAATATCAAACGGAGTCCAAACTGAATGAAACCTCCGGGAACGTGATTTTCTCACCGAACGTGATCCAGAGAACTTGGAGTGCAAGTCAAGAAGCAACTGGAGCCTCCACGAGATAGGAGGGCGCCCCCCTATAGGGCGCTACTGCCTTGTGGGCCCCTCATGACCACCGACATACTTCTTCTTCCTATATATACCTACGTACCCCGAAAACATCTAGGGGCACCAGGAAACACAATTTCCACCACCGCAACCTTCTGTATCCGCGATATCCCATCTTGGAGCCTTCGCCGACACTTTGCCGGAGGGGGAATCAAGCACGGAGGGCCTCTACATCAACATCCTTGCCCCCTCCGATGAGTTGTGAGTAGTTTACCACAGACCTACGGGTCCATAGTTATAGCTAGATGGCTTCTTCTCTCTTTTTGGATCTCAATACAATGTTCTCCCCCTCTCTTGTGGAGATCTATTCGATGTAATCTCTTTTTGCGGTGTGTTTGTAGAGACCCGATGAATTGTGGATTTATGATCAAGTTTATCTATGAATAATATTTGAATCTTCTCTAAATTCTTTTATGTATGATTAAGTTATCTTTGCAAGTCTCTTCGAATTATCGGTTTAGTTTGGCCTACTAGATTGATCTTTCTTGCCATGGGAGAAGTGCTTAGCTTTGGGTTCAATCTTGTGGTGTCCTTACCCAGTGACAGAAAGGGTTGCAAGGCACCTATTGTATTGTTGCCATCGAGGATAACAAGATGGGGTTTATATCATATTGCATGAGTTTATCCCTCTACATCATGTCATCTTGCTTAATGCGTTGCTCTGTTCTTATGAACTTAATACACTAGATGCCTCTTTGGATAGCGGTCGATGTGTGGAGTAATAGTAGTAGATGCGGTGAGGAGTCGGTCTACTTGTTATGGACGTGATGCCTATATACATGATCATGCCTAGATAATCTCATAACTATGCGCTTTTCTATCAATTGCTCGACAGTAATTTGTCCACCCACCGTAATACTTATGTTATCTTGAGGGAAGCCACTAGTGAAATATATGGCCCCCGGGTCTATCTCTTATCATACTTGTTTCCAATCTACTTTTATTTGCATCTTTACTTTTTGCATCTATATTATAAAAATACCAAAAATATATTTGTCTTATCATACTATCTTTATTAGATCTCACTTTCGCAAGTGGCCGTGAAGGGATTGACAACCCCTTTATTGCGTTGGTTGCGAGTTCTCGCTTGTTTGTGTAGGTGCGTGGGACTTTTGAGGAGCCTCCTCTTTGGATTGATACCTTGGTTCTCAAAACTGAGGGAAATACTTACACTACACTTTGCTGCATCACCCTCTCCTCTTCGAGGAAAACCAACGCAAGATCAAGACGTAGCAAGAAGGATTTACGGCACCGCTTGGGGAGGTCTTCGCTCAAGTCAAGAAATACCACGTACCCATCACAAACCCATCTCCCTCGCATTTACATAATTTGCCGTTTGCCTCTCGGTTTCCTCTCCCCCACTTCACCCTTGCCGTTTTATTCGCCCTCTCTTTCCCAATCTCCTCTCTCTTTTTTGCTCGCCGTTTTTCTGTTCGCTTGTGTGTTGGATTACTTGTTGCCATGGCACAAGATAATACCAGATTGTGTGACTTCTCGAATACCAATAATAATGATTTCCTTAGTACTCCGATTGCTCCTCTTAATAATGATGAGTCTTGTCAAATCAATACCGCTTTGCTGAATCTTGTTATGAAAGATCAATTCGCTGGCCTTCCAAGCAAAGATGCTGCTACGCATCTAAACAACTTTGTTGATTTGTGTGATATGCAAAATAAGAAAGATATGGATAACAATGTTGTCAAACTGAAGTTATTTCCGTTTTCACTTAGAGAACGTGCTAAAGTTTGGTTTTCGTCTTTACCTAAGAATAGTATTGATTCTTGGAACAAGTGCAAAGATGCTTTTATCTCTAAGTATTTCCCTCCCGCTAAGATCATCACTCTTAGGAACGATATTATGAATTTTAAACAACTTGATCATGAGCATGTTGCCCAATCTTGGGAAAGAATGAAATTGATGCTTCGCAATTGCCCTACTCATGGTTTGAACTTATGGATGATCATACAAAAATTTTATGCCGGTTTGAACTTTGCTTCTAGAAATCTCTTAGATTCGGCCGCAGGAGGCACCTTTATGGAAATCACGTTAGGAAATGCTACAAAATTACTTGATAATATTATGGCTAATTATTCTCAATGGCACTGAGGGAGTTCCGGACTAGGGGGTGTCCGGATAGCCGAACTATCATCATCGGCCGGACTCCAAGACTATGAAGATACAAGATTGAAGACTTCGTCCCGTGTCCGGATGGGACTTTCCTTGGCGTGGAAGGCAAGCTTGGCGTCTGGATATGTAGATCTCCTACCTTTGTAACCGACTTTGTGTAACCCTAGCCCTCTCCGGTGCCTATATAAACCGGACGGTTGTAGTCCATAGGACGAACAACAATCATACCATAAGCTAGCTTCTAGGGTTTAGCCTCTCTGATCTGGTGGTAGATCCACTCTTGTAACACACATCATCAATATTAATCAAGCAGGACGTAGGGTTTTACCTCCATCAAGAGGGCCCGAACCTGGGTAAAACATCGTGTCCCTTGTCTCCTGTTACCATCCGCCTAGACGCGATTCGGGACCCCTACCGAGATCCGCCGGTTTTGACACCGACATTGGTGCTTTCATTGAGAGTTCCTCTATGCCGTCACCATCAGGAAGGATGCCTTTTCCCGTCTTTAAAGATGGCGCCGTCGTCAAAGGGAGCTTTGGCCCGCCGAACTATCCGGCTAGGCGGTTTTCTCATGACCGCTGCTCGCCACCGCCCGACAATGACCTCTCAAGTCATTAAAAGCGATCTTCACGTCAGCTCGAATTCGCCGAGCAGCTAGATCCAATTGAGATCTCCTCCGTAGAACGAGCTCTTGGATCGCATCGCATACAGGAGTCGCTACCGACTACGATCAGATTGGGCTTAAAACCGATGCGAGAGAAATTAACTCTCCCAGGTTACCCACCACGTTGTCGTGGTAGAGGAACAATCTGGCGACTCTTCTTCTATGTTAAAATCCAACTATGTCCGGATTCCGGATCCCTCCATGCCGGATCCCCGCGGAGGGACGGACGCTAATCAAATACGGAACCTAAAGTCAGGCATCGGACCAGATTTGTTGGAAAGCGCTCAGCAAACCAAACTTCAGAATCTGGAAGCTTCTTGGCCTTTGAGCCTCAGACCGGGCGGGGTTCCGAACTTAATTCCACCCGCCCACCCAAACATAAGCGATTTATCTCAAATACGGCAAGAGCCCGATGAAACAGTACATCATTCTTTGGGCGATTCCTCCTGGTTATGAACAAGATAAAGGACTGCCGTGAACAAAGCGCGATTTCAATCTTCTCGCAACAATTGCACGGACAAGGGAATCATAACGCCATCGCCGTCGCGAAGTTTCACGCCTCGCCGACCTAGCGACCATCATACAAAAATCTTTGCGCGATGGAGAGTGCAGAAAACCGAAACTAGGTTTTGGGACAATCCGCCCACGAATACAAACCCAGTCCAAAATAAAAGGGTGCTTCATACTCAAGCACCTGGGTTAAAACCAAAAAGCAAAAACCCCTAAAGTGCGGAACCCGTCTTGGAGGGATGGCTCAACGGACCTCGCAAAATCCACACATGGAGGGCGCCACTCCAACACACAGCCTTCGAGCGTGTTGGATACTATGGCAGGTGGCCAAAAGTGGCGAGGCTTTTTAGCCCCGCAACCAACCCAGCAGTACCAAAGACGGTATTAACAGGTCTTGAGACTTTCGCATCAAATAACATGCGGAAGCGAACAATCCGCAGCCTCGCGAAGTCTACCAAGTAGCAACAACAAATCCATGGAGCGACACGGCTATCACCTTCAACGCCAGCGACAAACCTAAATTCGAACAGCTAGAGCACCGGCCGCATTGGTCCTCGGTCCGATAGTGGACGGTTTTCGTCTTACTAAGGTACTCATGGATGGCGGCATGGATTAAACCTCATCTATGAGGAAACCTTCAAAAATGGAAATTGACTGGAGCCGCATTGAGCGAAGCAGCACAACCTTCAGAGGGATAATCCCTAGTCGAGAAGTACGCTGCAGGAAAAATCACACTAGATGTAGTGTTCGGCTCACCGGACAATTACAAGTCCGAGGAGGTCACGTTCCAAGTGGCCCCATTCGCAGCGGATATCACGCTTTGTTAGGGCGAGAGGCATTCACAATCTTCCAAGCTATACCCCACTACGGGTACATGAAGCTCAAAATGCCCGGACCCAATGGGATAATCACTCGCCAATGATCCGGATACTGACACTCCGCTGAAAATAAGAAAGCCAGACCGCCCTAGAGGCATTGTCCAAAGCCCTAGCGGCAGAGGAACTAACTACGCTGCGCTCCCACGGTGGATAGGGACGATGTGATACTCGATAAGAGGTCCAAGTCCACCTCTTTTAAACCAGCGTATTTAAATAGTCAAAATTCAAGTCCATCCAACGGACCCCACAAAGACGGCCTCCATTGGGGCACAATTAAGTCCTGATGTCGAAGTCGCATTCCGAGAATTCCTTCGGGAAAATTGGGACATTTTTGCCTGGCACCCTTCGAGACATGCCAGGAATCACGCAGTCGGGCAGAGCATGACCTAAATATCCTAAAAGGATTCAAGCCGGTCAAAAAGCTCTTGGCGATTTTCCGAACCCAAAAGACAGGCAATGGGAGAGGAGCTAGCCAAACTATTAGAAGCCGGATTCATCAGAGATATAGAACATCCGGACTGGCTAGCAAACCTGGTAATGGTACCAAAAAAGGACAAATCCTGGCGCCTTTGTGTCAATTTTAAAGTCCTTAACAAGGCATGTCCAAAGGATCCTTTCCCCCTTCCCCGCATCGACCAAATCATCGATGCTACCGCGGGGCACGATTCATTATGCTTCCTCGACGCATACTGCGAGTACCATCAAATCAAGATGGCGGAGAAAGATCAGCCGCATAGCGGCATTCATTACTCCATATGGGCCATTCGCTTCAACACAATGCCCTTCGGACTCAAAACGCCGCGCAACATATCAGCGCATGATTCAAACATGTCCGGCTACGGATAGGCAAAACAGTAGAGGCATACGTGAGACGATGTGGTCACAAGACCAAACACGCCGGAGCTCTAGTAGAAGAGTTGAGGTGACATTCGACAACCTCCGAGCATATGACATTAAGCTCAATCCGGAAAAATGCATCTTCGGCGTACCGGTAGGAAAGCTCTTGGGCTTCATCGTATCCGGTAGAGGAATTGAAGCAAACCCGGCCAAAATCCGAGCTCTGTCACAATTGGATATTCCAAAATACCTCAAGCAGATACAAAAACTAACCGGATGCGTAGCAGCCTTAAGTCGCTTCATCTCCGTTTGGGAGAAAAGGCTCGCCTCTACCGCCTCCTCCGGCAAGACCTTTGAACATTTCGAATGGACGGATGCTGCCACAGCGGACTTCGAAGAAATAAAGGCCATCGGGCAACAAATCCGGTTACGCCGCGCCCAACCTGGGTGAACCTATGTTATTATATATCGTAGCAACACATCAAGTTGTCGGTAGCGGTACTCGTCGTTGAACGAGAAGCGAGAAGGGCACAAATTCCTCTACAAAACCAGTGTACTACGTATCCACTGTTCTAACTCCATGCAAATCCGGTACCCACATTATCAAAAGATAGCGTGTCACGGTGTTCATGGCATCCGGAAGCTGCGACACTACTTTCAAGAGTGTTCAATAACGGTGGCCTCAAGTACCTCTCAACGATATTATAAACAATCGCGACGTTAACGGGCAGGATTGCAAAATGGGCTATCGAGCTCTTACCATTTGACATAATCTACAAACCACGGCGAGCTATAAAGTCGCGAGTTACGCTGACTTCGTGCCGAATGGACGAAGCCGAACTCCCTAAAGAGTACGGCGTGTACTCCAACCGGATCATGCATTTCGACGGATCCAAAATGTTGGCTGGCTTGAAATTTGGCGTCGTCTGGCGTCCCCAACTAGAGACACAATCCAATACGTACTTCAAATAATGTACATGGACTCCAACAACGCATGGCGAATCTGAGGCCCTTCTACATGGCCTCCGGATGGCAATCTCCATGGGCATTCAACGCCTAGAGGTGCGCGATTCAAACCTCGCAATATCCCAAGTAAATGGAGACTTTGACGCCAAAGATCCAAAATGGCAGCTTACCGCAACGCCGTCCTAAAAATGTCAGCTCGGTTCGAAGGACTCGAATTCCACCATGTAGCCCGGGATAATAACCAGGCAGCAGACGTGTTAGCACGCATTGGCGCGAAACAAGACGCCGTCCCTCCAAACATCTTCCTGGAACGGCTCTTTAAGCCATCCGTATTATGGGAAGAGGAGTCCGGAAATAACAATCCGGAGCCAGGTGCATCACCTAACTCGCACCATTACGACACAATCGGCGGCTCACCCAATGAAATAACACCTTGACTCACGAAATAATGGCAGTAATTGCCCGTGGACAGAACCATTCCTAGCCTACTTAATGCAGTAGGAACTTCCGAAGACCAAAATGAGGCCCGCTGCATAGTTCGGGCGATCTAAAGCCTACAAGGTCCATGAGGAGAACTTTATAAGAAAAGCACAACCGGAGTCCTACAAAGGTGTATCTCCGAAGAGGAAGGGCAAAATCTCCTGGCTGAAATTCACGCTGGACTCGGCGGGCACCACGCTGCAGCCCGGGCCCTTGTAGGCAAGGCCTACCGAACAGGATTTTATTGGACGACAGCCAGGCAGATTCTCAGGACTTAGTCCAACGATGCGTCGGTTGCCAACTCTTTGCTAATCAGAGCCACATGCCACCCACCGCCCTCAAAACTATACCCATTACCTGGTCGTTCGCGGTCTGGGGGCTTGACATGGTTGGACCCCTTAAAGGGGGAACCCACAAGCACAAATACTTATTGGTCATGGTGGACAAATTCACCAAATGGATTGAGGCCAAGCCGGTTAAAACGGCAGAATCTGGACCGGTGATAGACTTCATATCCGGCGTAGTACACTGTTTTGGCATCACCCACAGCATCATCACTGATAACGGCACGAACTTCACGGCCGACGAGGTTAAACTCTGGTGCAAAAACATGGGCATCAAGCTCGATTACGCTTCAGTCTATCACCCCCAAACTAACGGTCAAGTCGAGCGAGCAAATGGTCTAATCACGAGCGGCATCAAACCCAGACTAGTGCGGTCCCTCAAGGAATCTAACACGCACTGGGTAGAGGAGCTCGACTCCGTACTCTGGGGGCTGCGGACCACGCCAAACCGAACTACTGGATTCACACTATTTTTCATGGTATATGGCGCAGAGGCAGTTCTGCCCTGCGATATAATTCATGACTCACCTCGTGTGCGCATGTACGAAGAAAGAGAAGCCGAGTTGGATCGGCAGGACAGTTTGGACGCCTTAGAGGAGGATTGGGACGTGGCAAAGGCTCGTTCCGCATTTTATCAGCAGCAGGCTCAAAGATATCAAAGCAGAGAAGTACGGGCCAAAACTTACAATGTTGGCGAACTTGTTCTACGCCTGCCGGACAAGAAAAAGGACAAACTTAAGCCCAAGTGGGAAGGTCCCTTCATAACCGACCAAGTCCTGACCGACGGAGCATACCATCTACGTAACGCATCTGACAACCGACTCGAGCCGAACCCATGGAATGCAGCCCGTCTCCGAAGATTCTACGCCTAACGCCGGACTCCGAGTTCGTCTCACTCCCCGCCCACCTTTTTATATTTTTACTGCCTCTTGTCCCCTCCTTCTTCCCACTTTTTTCTATTCCTTTTATAGGCTGATTTGAGCTTTGTTCTCACACACTTGTGGTACTCCTGGCACTCATTATACGTGGGGGCTTGTTCAACAGAAGCTTATTCATACGGGCTTCACGCCCAAGACATCTGTCATACTTCCGCATGTACCTTTTATTCACCATTGTATGCATCGATATGACTTAAGTTTTGGCCAAGCTGGGTTGCTCGGCTCTGTGCTTACCCTACATTCCCGATTGTTCGGCTAGGAGGTAAAGGGAGCACCTCTGCGATTACTACTGCCGGGTCACCGGATGTGTACCTCGGTAGGTGAAGCCGAAAGCTAAGCGTTCTTAAGAGAATATTCGGTCGGTGACTTGAAAGATGATTTATTACTTACTTATTTATCTGCCCCGGATGCTTTTTACGCTATTTTCGCAGTCGGCATTGCACTTTAGGGCATGCCTCCCGAGAAAAGGAACCCTTAACGGAACTATTCTCCCTGGAAAATGTTTCTTACTAACTATGTAATATAACATAACTAGTTGGGCACTTGTCTGATAAAGCAATTATGACCCCGACGCCTTGTCTCCATGCATGCCCCGGTTCTTTTATAACTGTAAGGGTATTGGGACACACTCCGGACTGTTGGGTCCCGAGGTTGAAGCGAAACGGTCCGCAAAGACAAACGATCTACAATCCGGCTAGAAGGCATTTTACATGTCATTTCAAATTACATCGTCAAACCGGTGATTGTACTCCTCCTCAATCCCATCTAACAGGCTGTCTAATTTACTGATCTGTTGGGAATATTTCATGACAGTTCTACTTGGCCGTACATCAACTCACAGGATCTCCTTCCCATCGGGCCCCGCAGTCGGACCTCGGCCATGTGGTTTGGGTCAGCCTTGTAACGTGTCTTCACCATGGCCCAAGCCTCCTGGCGCTCGACGGCAGCCGATATCTTCCACAAACGGAGGCGTCGCGTGCTCCTGAAGCTTCTCGGCAAGCTCACCAAGGCACTCGAGTAGGGAGGCGGATGGCCATAAAGCATGAACTTCGCCACTCGCCGCTTTTGCCGAACACGTTCGAGCAATTGCACCAGCTCGGGAAGTTGGTCACCCGTTGACCTGAGCATTTCCTCCATGAGGCGACACTGTGAGCACACCTAAAGACATATTTACGTCAATCGACTTCCTCGCGAATTCTTCTTTTCAAAGGAATTTGTTCAAGCACTTACTATAAATGCCGCTGACAAGCCGTTGATTCTCCTTCACGGAGCAGACAGTTGGGCGAACACCTTTCAGCTCTTCTCCTCGCTGGGTGTGGGCATCTTGGAGCTTGTTTCTCTCTGCTGCACCTTCATAAGCACCCTCTCGCCGGCCTTTAGTCGACGCAGTAGCTGTTGCTTGTCCGGATCTAGTCCGCGCCCTCTGCAATATTATTGTCGATTCACGCCGCACTTTGTTAAATAATTATCTTTTCAAAGTATGTCTTACCGGTGGGGTCTCTATGGCTCCCCTGTGGCGGCTTGATCGACCTCAAGTTGGGCCTTGCACTCTTGGAGCTCCCAGGGACAGATGGGTATTCTTCTCCGTAAGATCCTGCATAATAATTGATCCTTAAATCAGTTATTTCAACTATTTTAAGTCTCGGGGCTCTTGGCATATATAACTTTTAAAATTACTTACCCGTATGTCTTTCACATACCGCTCGTGGCTCTGGTTAACCCATCTTGAGCGGCACGGAGGTGCGCGTTTCCGCATCAAAGGCATTTAACGCCTTGGGAGAAACACGCTTCACGAAGAACTGTCCGGCGACGCCTGTGATTCATGGCGCTCTCCACCTCGCATCGGGTGGCGGACAGCCTGTCGGCATCCTCCGTCGGAGGAGCGTCCGGCTCATGCCTTGTATTCGCCTCCCCTCCTGGACCATGCGTTGGAGCATGGCTGGCGGAGGCTTGATTGGCAACCTCTCCGGACACTGTCCGGCGAGCGCTCTTTCTGGAAAAGTTATGAGCATTAATATACCTCCTGGGGATCCTTCCCTTAAAAATAGCGGTGCTCCGTACCGTTGCGGCGACGTTTCGGTTCGCGTCGCACTCCTCTTCCGCCTGCTGGGCCGGACTGACCCTTGTTGGTCGGTCGCCGCGGGTTCGGCTTCCCGCCTTAAAGGCACCTCCTGCGATGCACCATCAGTATGGGATGGTCAGAATTGATCGCGGATCAAATGATGGTGTCAAGACCTCGGTCGTAGTCACCTGGGAGGCCGAAAACAAACCGGGGTAGTCAGCCGTAATGGCGACTAGGGCATTGTCTATGCTACGTTGGTGGAACACCCCGTCAATCAGCTCCACCTTTATGTCCGGATCCTCTTCGGAGGTCGGATCAAGGGATCGTTCCGGATCCTCGGGCTGTGGAGTTAGGCTTCGTATGCCCTCCACGTCCTGGCGCAGCTCCTGCGTCGAAATCACAGAGTAAGATACTTGACTTTAAAAGTATGGATTGGGTAGATGAACATCCGCTTACCCAGCTCCGAGGGTTATTCATAGAAAATCCATTCAACGGATTCGTGCGGAGGAAGTCCTCCTCCTCTATCTTGTACAAGCCGGACAGGATCTTTGCCAGATCGGCTGTCGAGCCTGGCCCTTTGCGGCCATCACGGGTGGCGTCATCTTCCCCGTTGAAATCCCACATAGGGTGGCCCCTATATTGGAGTGGCTGCACCCCTCGCATAATGCACGTGGCCATGACTCCAATCATGGTCAATCCGGAGTGGGCCAAGAACCTAATCGGCCCATCGGATAATGGACGCTCCTATCATCTTCCCGTTGAGGGCTCCAAGGAGCCAACTCAGCGTTCTTCAAGGGAGCATTGTTGAACTCGGAGGCCGATCCGAACCGGATCCGGCAGAGAGGGGCATCCTCCATGTAGAACCATTAGAAGGCCGGTCTTGGACGCCTTCTTCGGGGTGCGGATAGATATCGGTCCCGGCGATGCACCATATTTCGCTCCGCCCACTTGATATATCGACCCCTCATCAGAACGGGGTACGAGACAAAACAATCTCTTCCACAGCGTAAAATGGGGCTCGATGCCCAAGAACAGCTCGCAAAGAGCTACGAAGCCCGCGATGTGCAAAATGGAGGCGGGCGTGAGGTGGTGAAGCTGGAGTCCGTAGAACTCTAGGAGCCCCCGGAGAAACGGATGTATGGGAAATCCGGGTCCCCTTATTAGATAGGGGACAAAGCATACCCGCTCCCCTTTGGAAGGGTTGGGGACGCTCTCCGCCTGCTTTCCACCCTTGTAGGTGGCTAGTCCGCTCGAACCGGAACCATGAAAGCTGGGAAGATATCCCTCGGTTTGGAGTGCCACTTGCTCACTTTGTGTGGGCCGAGCATCTCCCCAATCTCACGGCTTAGGGCTGGGAGCGCGAGAGGAGGAGCAGCGTCGGCTATTGATGATGGAATGGATTTTTGTCGAGGCGCTTGATGAGAACTTGCGGATGGAGGATGGTGTGAGCTGGATCTAGATCCTCGCCTCTCTTATAGGCGGCTCGTTACATGCGGCTAGGGGTAAAATGTAAAAATACTGACCTTTCGCATCCGTCACGACACGTGGAAGAAGGCCCTTATTGGGCGTAGAAGCCAAGGAGCGCAACATTTATAAAGAAGCGGACACTATTCGACGGGAACATGAAGTTTGAAGGAGAACCCGCCTTGCAACGCCGAAGACAATATACGGCGGACTCGCTGTCGGCTGAAGCCCGGTTCGGGGCTCTCGAGGGAGTCCTGGACTAGGGGGTGTCCGAATAGCCGAACTATCATCATCGGCCGGACTACAAGACTATGAAGATACAAGATTGAAGACTTCGTCCCGTGTCCGGATGGGACTTTCCTTGGCGTGGAAGGCAAGCTTGGCGATACGGATATGTAGATCTCCTGCCTTTGTAACCGACTTTGTGTAACCCTAGCCCTCTCCGGTGCCTATATAAACCGGACGGCTGTAGTCCATAGGACGAACAACAATCATACCATAGGCTAGCTTCTAGGGTTTAGCCTCTTTGGTCTCGTGGTAGATCCACTCTTGTAACACACATCATCAATATTAATCAAGCAGGACGTAGGGTTTTACCTCCATCAAGAGGGCCCGAACCTGGGTAAAACATCGTGTCCCTTGTATCCTATTACCATCCGCCTAGACGCATAGTTCGGGACCCCCTACCCGAGATCCGCCGGTTTTGACACCGACAGGCACACCGAAAGATCTTCTAGTAAAAAAGTGCATGTTATAGAAGAAATCAATGTTTTGAGTGGAAAGATGGATGAACTTATGAAGATGCTTGCTGCTAAAAATACTCCTCTTGATCCCAATGATATGCCTATGTATTCCTTGATTGAGAATAATAATGAATCTATGGATGTGAATTTTGTTGGTAGGAATAGCTTTGGAAACAATGCTTATAGAGGAAATTTTAATACTAGACCGTTCCCTAGTAATCCTCTAATAATTATGGAAATTCCTACAATAATTCTTATGGTAATTTTAATAAGATGCCCTCTGATTTTGAGAATAGTGTGAAAGAATTTATGATCTCTCAAAAGAATTTTAATGCTATGCTTGAAGAAAAATTGCTCAAAGTTGATGATTTGGCTAGGAACGTTGATAGACTTTCGCTTGATGTTAATTCTCTTAAAATTGGACCTTCTTCTCCTAAGCATGATATCAATGAGTCTCTCAAAGTAATGAGAATTTCCATTGACGAGTGCAAGGAAAGAACCGCTAGAATGCGTGCTAAAAAGAGAGAGCTTTATAAAAGCGTGTTCGTCTAGTTTCCGTGAAAATAATGATGAGGATCTTAAAGTTATTGATGCATCTCCAATTAGATCTATGTTTTGCAATATGAACTTTGATGATTATGGGACTGATGATGAATCAACTTTGCCTAGAAGGCGTCCCAAGAATTCGGAATCTTTAGATCTTAATGATAAATTTGGTAAAAGTGAGATTGGAGAATCCTCAACTTCTAATAATGTTGAACCTACTATCTCGGACTTCAAGGAATTTAATTATGATAATTGCTCTTTAAAAGGTTGTATTTCCTTGTTGCAAGCCGTTGTTAAATCTCTGCATGCTTATAGTCAAAATAAAGCTTTTACCAAGCATATTGTTGATGCCTTGATACAATCTTATGATGAAAAAACTTAATTTGGAAGTTTCTATACCTAGAAAACTTAATGATGAGGGGAACCTACTATAAAGATTAGAATTAAAGATTATGAGTGTTTTGCTTTGTGTGACTTGGGTGCTAGTGTTTCCACGATTCCGAAAACTTTATGTGATATTCTAGGTTTCCATGATCTTGATGATTGTTCTTTAAATTTGCACCTTGCGGATTCCACCATTAAAAAGCCTATGGGTAGGACCAACGACGTTCTTATCGTTGCAAATGGAAATTTGGTGCCCGTAGATTTTATCGTTCTTGATATAGATTGCAATCTTTCATGTCCTATTATTCTTGGTAGACCTTTCCTTAGAACGATTGGTGCGATTATTGATATGAAGGAAGGGAATATTAGATTCCAATTTCCATTAAAGAAAGGCATGGAGCACTTTCCAAGAAAGAAATTTAAATTACCTTATGAATCTATCATGCGTGCTACTTATGAGTTTAATGTCAAAGATGGCACTACTTAGATCTATCCTCGCTTTTATGCCTAGCCAGGGGCGTTAAACGATAGCGCTAGTTGGGAGGCAACCCAATTCTCTTTATGTTTTTTGTTTTCGTTTCTGTTTAGGAATAAATAATCCATCTAGCCTCTGTTTATATGTGGTTTTATCTTTTAATTAGTGTTTGTGCCAAGTTAAACCTATTGGATCTTCTTGGATGATAGTTATTTGATCTTGCTGTAATTTCCAGAAACTTTGCGCTCAGTTCCCGAATTGTTAAAAATAACCAGAACGTGATAAAATAGTTATTCCAATTGCTGCTGATCAATAAACAAATTTTCTAGGTCGTCTAATTTTGGTATAATTTTTGAAATTCCAGAAGTTTGCGTTAGTTACAGATTACTACAGACTGTTCTGTTTTTGACAGATTCTGTTTTTCGTGTGTTGTTTGCTTATTTTGATGAATCTATGGCTAGTAAAATAGTTTATAATCCATAGAGAAGTTGGAATACAGTAGGTTTAACACCAATATAAATAAAGAATGAGTTCATTACAGTACCTTAAATTAGTCTTTTGTTTTCTTTCTCTAACGGAGCTCACGAGATCTCTATTGAGTTTTATGTTGTGAAGTTTTCAAGTTTTGGGTAAAGCTTTTATGGACTATGGAATAAAGGGTGGCAAGAGCCTAAGCTTGGGGATGCCCATGGCACCCCAATATATTCAAGAATAGCCAAAAGCCTAAGCTTGGGGATGCCCCGGGAAGGCATCCCCTCTTTCGTTTTCGTTCATTGGTAACTTTACTTGGGGCTATATTTTTATTCACCGCATGATAAGTTTTTTTGCTTGGAGCGTCGTGTGTTATATTAGTTTTTGATTTTTAGTTTACCACAATCATTCTTGATGTACACACCTTTTGATAGAGCCATACAAAAATTGGAAATTTGATAGAATACTCTATGTGCTTCACTTATATATTTTGAGCTTGATAGTTTTGCTCATAGTGCTTCACTTATATCTTTTGAGCGTGATAATTTTTGCTCTAGTGCTTCACTTAGATCTTTTAGAGCACGATGGTATATGAGTTTTAAAGAAACAATTGATCTCTCATGCTTCACTTAGATTATTTTGAGAGTCGTTAATAGCATGGTAATTTGCTTAATGTTAATATACTTGGTATTCAAGATATGTGAAACTTTCTTTTGAGTGTGTTGAATACTAAGAAAAGTTTGATGCTTGATAATTGTTTTGAGATATGAAGATGGTGATATTAGAGTCATGCTATTTGAGTAGTTGTGAATTTAAAAAATACTTGTGTTGAAGTTTGTGATCCCGTAGCATGCACGTATGGTGAACCGTTATGTGATGAACTCAGAGCATGATTTATTTATTGATTGTCTTCCTTATGAGTGGCGGTCGGGAACGAGCGATGGTCTTTTCCTACCAATATATCCCCCTAGGAGCATGCGCATAGTACTTTGCTTTGATAACTTCTAGATTTTTGCAGTAAGTATATGAGTTCTTTATGACTAATGTTGAGTCCATGAATTATACGCACTTTTTCCCATCCTTTCACTATTGCTAGCCTCTCTAATACCGCACACTTTTCGCCGGTATCATACACCCAATATATATCTTCCTCAAAACAGCCACCATACCTACCTATTATGGCATTTCCATAGCCATTCCGAGATATATTGCCATGCAAGTTTCCACCGTTCCGTTTATTATGACACACTCCATCATTGTCATATTGCTAGCGTGATCATGTAGATGACATCGTATTTGTGGAAAAGCCACCATTCATAATTCTTTCATACATGTCACTCTTGATTCATTGCATATCCTGGTACACCGCCGTAGGCATTCATATAGAGTCATATTTTGTTCTAAGTAGCGATTTGTAATTGTTGAGTTGTAAGTAAATAAAAGTGCGATGATCATCATTATTAGAGCATTGTCCCAAGTGAGGAAAGGATGATGGAGACTATGATTTCTCCACAAGTCGGGATAAGACTCTGGATGGAAAATAAAAAAATAAAAAAAGAACAAAAAAAAGAGGCCATAAAAAAGAAAGTAAGAGAAAATGCCCAAAAAAAGAGAGAATAAGAGAGAAGGGGCAATGTTACTATCCTTTTACCACACTTGTGCTTCAAAGTAGCACCAAGATCTTCATGATAGAGAGTCTCTCATTTTTTCACTTTCATATACTAGTGGGATTTTTTTATGGAACTTGGCTTGTATATTCCAAGATGGGCTTCCTCAAATGCCCTAGGTCTTCGTGAGCAAGCGAGTTGGATGCACACCCACTTAGTTTCTTTTGTTGAGCTTTCATATACTTATAGCTCTAGTGCATCCGTTGCATGGCAATCCCTACTCACTCACATTGATATCTATTGATGGGCATCTCCATAGCCCGTTGATACGCCTAGTTGATGTGAGACTATCTTCTCCCTTTTTGTCTTCTCCACAACCACCATTCTATTCCACATATAGTGCTATATCCATGGCTCATGCTCATGTATTGCGTGAAGATTGAAAAAGTTTTAAAAATGTTAAAGTATGAAACAATTGCTTGGCTTGTCATCGGGGTTGTGCATGATTAAAATATTTTGTGTGGGGAAGATGGAGCATAGCCAGACTATATGATTTTGTAGGGATAACTTTCTTTGGCCATGTTATTTTGAGAAGACATAATTGCTTAGTTAGTATACTTGAAGTATTATTATTTTTATGTCAATATGAACTTTTGTCTTGAATCTTTCGGATCTGAATATTCATACCACAATTAAGAAGATTTACATTGAAATTATGCCAAAGTATCACTCCGCATCAAAAATTCTCTTTTTATCATTTACCTACTCGAGGACGAGCAGGAATTAAGCTTGGGGATGCCTGATACGTCTCCAACGTATCTATAATTTTTGATTGCTCCGTGCTACTTTATCTAATGTTTTGGACCATATTGGGCTTTATTTTCCACTTTTATATCATTTTTGGGACTAACCTATTAACCGGAGGCCCAGCCCAGAATTGCTGTTTTTTGCCTATTTCAGTATTTCGAAGAAAAGGAATATCAAACGGAGTCCAAACGAAATGAAACTTCCCGGAACGTGATTTTCTCACCGAACGTGATCCAGAGAACTTGGAGTGCAAGTCAAGAAGCAAAAGGAGCCTCCACGAGATAGGAGGGCGCCCCCCCCTATAGGGCGCGCCCCCTGTCTCATGGGCCCCTCGGGCGGCCATCGACATACTTCTTCTTCCTATATATACCTACGTACCCTGAAAACATCCAGGGGCACCACGAAACACAATTTCCACCACCGCAACCTTCTGTATCCGCGAGATCCCATCTTGGAGCCTTCGCCGGCACTTTGCCGGAGGGGGAATCAAGCACGGAGGGCCTCTACATCAACACCCTTGCCCCTCCGATGAGTCGTGAGTAGTTTACCACAGACCTACGGGTCCATAGTTATTAGCTAGATGGCTTCTTCTCTCTTTTTGGATCTCAATACAATGTTCTCCCCCTCTCTTGTGGAGATCTATTCGATGTAATCTCTTTTTGCGGTGTGTTTGTTGAGACCCAATGAATTGTGGGTTTATGATCAAGTTTAGCTATGAATAATATTTGAATCTTCTCTGAATTCTTTATGTATGATTAAGTTATCTTTGCAAGTCTCTTCGAATTATCGGTTTAGTTTGGCCTACTAGATTGATCTTTCTTGCCATGGGAGAAGTGCTTAGCTTTGGGTTCAACCTTGCGGTGTCCTTACCCAAAGGATGTAAAGGGTTGCAAGGCACGTATTGTATTGTTGCCATCGAGGATAACAAGATGGGGTTTATATCATATTGCATGAGTTTATCCATCTACATCATGTCATCTTGCCTAATGCGTTGCTCTGTTCTTATGAACTTAATACACTAGATGCATCTTTGGATAGCGGTCGATGTCCGGAATAATAGTAGTAGATGCATGCAGAGTCGGTCTACTTGTTATGGACGTGATGCCTATATACATGATCATGCCTAGATAATCTCATAACTATAAACTTTTCTATCAATTGCTCGTGATAATTTGTTCACCCACCGTAATACTTATGCTATCTTGAGAGAAGCCACTAGTGAAACCTATGGCCCCCAGGTCTATCTCTTTTCATACTTGTTTCCAATCTACTTTTATTTGCATCTTTACTTTTTGCATCTATATTATAAAAATACCAAAAATATATTTATCTTATCATACTATCTTTATTAGATCTCACTTTCGCAGGTGGCCGTGAAGGGATTGACAACCCCTTTATTGCGTTGGTTGCGAGTTCTCGCTTTGTTTGTGTAGGTGCGTGGGACTTTTGAGGAGCCTCCTACTGGATTGATACCTTGGTTCTCAAAACTAAGGGAAATACTTACGCTACACTTTGCTGCATCACCCTCTTCTCTTCGAGGAAAACCAACGCAAGCTCAAGACGTAGCAACGGCCCAGATGAAGCTATTGGGCTTAATTCCGATAGGCCGTAACGGGCTGTGGGTTAGTGGGCCGTAAATGGGCTATATACAAACAGACCGTTAATATGCTTTTCGTGGGTCGGCCCGTTACCTTTTGACCAAGTCAAAGGGCCGGCCTTTTCACCGGAATGGGCCTCTGTTGGGCCGTGCCATGTGTCGACGTGTCATAGGCGCCTCCTGTCCAATGAATGGATGACATCTGTCCCAACGATGAGCCAACACGTGTTTCCTCCGGCCAATGAGAATTTTACACGGGGAAAAGCCTCATTGGTCCGGACTGTTAACGGGTTATCTGATCCAAAACCGGACCCGATAGCTTAACAGCGACCCGTTGCGGTGGATGCCACATGTCGGTTACCCTTGACGAAAACACTTCCATGACGCGCCATTTATCGTCATGGAAGTGGACACTTCCGTGATGATAATTTTGGTAATGTCATGGAACACTTCTATGACAGCACAGGTATGACTATCTTGATTCTTTCATAAAATCGTCATGGATGTACATGCATGACAGAAAACGTGACCTACCATGACAAACACATATCATCACAGAAGTGTATTTTTTTGTAGTGCAACTCGTAGCACGGCGGAAGGAGAGTTTGTGAAGATCGTTGGTGCATATCCCAACAGCTAGGAATTTACAATCTCCCAACCTCGAGGGTTTTCTCCCTCGTACAGTCATGAGTAGTCCCTTAAACAGTCACTCAAATATAAGATCAAACGTACGATCTCTCTATTGGGTTGTGTACATCCGATGTCATCTATGCGACAAACTTGACTATCCAGAACTAATCACTATCAGAGACTAGGCAGCCTTGCGGCAGAAGGAAACAATTTCATGTAGGACAAGAGAGAGAGAGAGAGAGAGAGAGAGAGAGAGAGAAAGAGATGCAGATCATTGCATGCCTTGGTGGTGAGAAAATGAGATTAGTTGGACAGTGCCTCTCCACCTCTATTTATACTGGAGGGAGGGGTGGAGCATGGCTGCACAAGAAGCACCCTCCTCCACAAACATCATCCTACCAAATGGCGGGAAGTTGCCCCATGTGGCCCCCATGGGGGCCCCCTTCCAACATTGCTCCACCAAATGGGCTGCTTCTCACCATGCTCCCCAACAGGCTTATCTCATCACATTCAACCCAATCGGATTCACCTTCAAATTCATATGGAGCGCGAAGACATCACCAAAAAAGTCTGACGCTGCTACAGAATTTGAGTCAAACTACAAGTCAAAAGGTGTTGCATCACCTTCGCTTGGGCTCATGGGCCTTGTACGACCTAGGGTTAGGTTTAGGCTACCATGGGACGTCCTCCCACCTCCTTGGTCCTCACCCCTTGGTCCTATATAAGTAGATCAATCTAGTAGTGTTATCTTTGGGTTTTAATTAGTTAAAAGTTAGTCATTGCTACAACTTCGTGTACTTCTCTTTTATCCAATGACCGGACCAAGACCGCTTTTGGAACCCCACTTTTATCAATACGTCATCCATATACCCAATATTCAGTTTGCTTTTATCATATTCTTGCTCGTTCTTCAATTGCTTGCAGGAATAGACATTCGTGGTCAGATTGATCATGCTTATGGCATCATCAGTAACCTCTAGGAGATTGGTTTAGCGATTGCTAAGGTGCAGCATTGTGCATGATTGCAGCTGGATCATTAAAGTAGACTCCACCAAATCAATAGTTATTATCTCGTCAAAGGAACGGGACACCTTCACATCTATCAAGTGGTATCAGTTTTCAGGTTGCTCAGTGAGAATTTCCAGTTGTCCGTAGTTTAGATTTTGTTTTATTACCTATCGTTCAAGAAAAATCCACAAAAGAAACTTAGATCCATCCGTCCTTGTCCAAGACAGTCTGAGCCTTTTTGCCATTACCACTTAGTTTCTGCATTGTTGAATTTTCGGTTGCATCATGTGTCGAGTTGCTTGTTTTTAGTGTCTAAACTTTTAGATTTTCAAGTTCTAGTAACTTTTTGTTCACACCGCATACGCATCCACCTACACCATTGTACATTTCACTGCGATTTTCGTTACCATTTTTTCGCGCCACCGCTACCGCCATCCGTTCTTCATTTTGCTGCCCCCATTGTTCATCACCTATGTTGAAAAGAAAATTAGTTGATTCTTTATCAACCAGGAGAAAATCTAAGAAGGGAGAGATATTTTAGGGCAGATATGTGGGAATGACATGATTTCTCTCCTAGCTTATAAAAATGAAAAGGAGTTTGCTGTTGTTTGGATTTGTGATATGACGTACTATTTGAATAGTACCCAAATTAGTTAAGGAAATAAAACAAGTAAAAAAGGAAGCAAGGAGAGGATATAAACTTTTTTTGAAAGATCCATGAGAGGATACGTCTACCACATTACAAGAACAACAATAACAATCTCTCATCTCTGTACCCTGAATGGGGACACTATGCATTTTGCTCCGGCCAGCTACCATTGCTCCATGTAGCTTCTGATTGCTTTTTCCACCATGTTTATATTTGGAACTTGCACTCCGAATGTGCAGCAATTTTTCTCCAGCCATATGTGCCATAGGGTAAGTGCCAATAATGTCTTGGTTCCCTTTCTGTCAACACGACACTACATTGGCAACCCGGCATGATTTCAGTCCTTGTTTGTCGGTTTTCGGGCTCCGCACACCCTCGAGAGGTTCGAACTCTGGGGTGTGTGCGAAGAACTCGACCTCCCCAGTCTGCCAACTCGCCAATCTCACGGCCTAGCTCGATGAACTAGAAGGAAACGGGACACATCAGTTTACCCAGGTTCGGGCCACCTTGCGGCGTAAAACCCTACTCCTACTTTGTGGTTGATTGGCCTCGAGGTGCTGGATGAACTAGTACAGTGGGAGAACAACCTCAGGAGGAGGAGTGTTCTTGTGCTCGGGTGAGCTGGTGAGTGTGAGGATGGAATGGATCTCCTCTCCTCGTCCCCCTCTATGGTGGTGGCTAAGTCCTATTTATAGTGGCCTTGGTACTCTTCCCAGATGAAAGGCGGGAAGGGATCCCACAACGGCCAAATTCGAAGGGAGACAACTAGTACATGCTATCCTGACAAAAGTAGTCTTCGCCTGCAAAAGCCTCTGGTCGTGACGCTATGGTGGGCTCGGTGATGACCTCTGTCCTACCGTCCTAGCGGCCTTGGTCGTGTTGCACCGGAATGGAAACCTTTGGTTGATTCCTCGGGACTCCGCGCCTGCTCTTGCCTCCTTAGCACCAAAGAGGAAACTAGTACACTGCGCCCGCCTGGCCTTGGTCATCATGGCTCACATCATCCGGACCTTGCGAGGTGAGGCTTGCATAGAAATCTCCGCTCCCCAGGAGCCAGCCCAAGGAGGCCGCTCCTCGTGGAGGTCTTGGTGTCGTCCGCCTCGCGAGGCTTGGACCCTCGCGAGGGTCTTGATTTGTTGATGTTGAAGCTGGGCCGTACCTGGCCGTCGATGGAGCCATGACGTGGGCCACAGGCAGGCAAGTCTGGGTACCCCCGTTCCCAGAATGACGAGATTAGCCCCCGGGACCAAGGCACGCTCGGACTTGGCTTCGAGGCAAAGCCAAAGGGCAAGTGCGGAGCGCCGCGGGCCCTAACCGCCCAGGGCCTTTGTCGACGCGTGGAGATTGATGGGACCTGGGTGTCTCCGCTTCCCCATGCGGTCTCAGCAACTGTACGACTTGACGAGACTCTGCTGCGTGCTGAGAAAAACCATCATTGCGTGGGATCGTGGCGGCCGGCGGTTGGCCTTCCTCCGGCTATAAATGAGGGGAGGGGCAGAGCCCCCCTCGCTCATCTCCATCTTCTGTCCGCCCGCTCTTTCTCCTCCTTCCTTGTCTCATCGTATTGCTGTAGCACCCATGGCGCCGATCAGGAGATTTTCTGCGGCGGAAAAGGGAGAAACCCCTCGGGAGGAGCTTGAGCCACTTCTGCCGAAGAAGAGGTTTAGCCGCCCTTGCGACGCCGGCACAGGGTGGGAGGTGATGTGACGTTGGTATGAGCGGCCTCCGCCTGGCTTCCCGCCCCCCCTATATGCCTGAGTGCTGGGCGGCAGAGCCCAGTGCCGCGCTGTTCTGGGTTGTGGTGGATAGGTTGAGGCCGTGTGGCCAGCCGGCCCACGAACTCACACCGAGGGTAGCTCGCGCGAGTTCATGATATGGGCGGCAATGCCGCTGCGCACATGGATCCAGTTCTCGAGGTTCTTCACCGAGGAGATGCCGCCGAGGGGGCCGCTCGAGCTATGGCTGCAGCATGCTGGGTGTTGTAGCCTAGCCACAGGGGCGGAGGTCGAGGTCGTCCCCCCGGGTGCCATCTTTATGACTCGAGGGTGGGGCGAGGTCGCTCGCGCTTACCGTCCAGAAGGGGCCCTCACCATCCACTTCGAGTACGATGGCTCCTCCACATTGTTCTTCAAGGTCTTCGACGAGGAGGGCCGATGCCTAGAGTGCTGCTCCGGGAGTGGCAGCCCACGCGGTGTGGCTGCGGGTGCCGTACCCGCCCCTGGCCTTGCCGGCGGCTCCTCCAGCAGCATCGACGACTCCCTGGAATCCAGCGACTCTCCCAAGCCCAGCGATACCCCGGAGTCCAGCGACGACAACTACGTGCCGCCGAGCTCCCGCCGCGCCCGGAGCGCGGCAGCGGCATCCGCCCGGCGTCGTCGGTGATCTCCAGCGGCTGGGTCCCTCAGGTCTTCTTCTTTTGTTTCCCTGCATGGAATTTTGACAAGCCCCATGTGGGTATGTAAAAAACTACAATGCTTTTGTTTTAATGCTATCCTCCTTAGTATAATGTCGAGATTGCATATTTTGCTCCGGCACGGTTCCCCCTTTTCGTTCTCTCGGTAGCTTAGTGCTCTACGCCGACAGGACCCAATCCCCAGGCAGGCTTCAGCCGTCGCTGGTATGCCAGGTCGCGATGCCGTGGTCAAGGCCAGGTGGTGAGTGGCCCGAGGTCTGGTAAGAGCTCCTGAGGCACGATGCTCAAGAGGTTCCCTTTGGCATGCAAGCAGCTCTCTAAAGGCCGAAAAGGAAAGCGACATTGCCCGAGCGAGGTTGCGAGAGTCGAGAGATTGGGTCACGGGGTTCGCTCTAGTATGTATGGGTTACTTATCTTAGTGATCCTGCGGCAAATCCCTTGCGCGGCGCCTGATTGTGCCTTAGTGGTGACGCTTCTAAGTAGGGCTCATGCATGCCTCCCCCTTTTCCTCGCTCATCTAGATGCTCTACATCCTCGGGTCCCGTCCCTCGAGCGAGGCTCAGCCACCGCTGGTATGCCAGGTCGCGATGCCGTGGTCAAGGCCAGGGGGTGAGGGTTGGAGAGCCAATAGGAACTACTGAGGCGCGGTGCTCAGGAGCCCTCTTTAGCATGCAAGCGAATTACGTGAAAAAGGGACGGCCGGCAGGGCCTGCCCATAGTTAAGCTCCGGAGGTCCCCGCGAGTTCGTCTAAGGAGGAGGACATGACGCATGGCCATGCTTGTTGTCCTACCACTGTTGGATTCATGGTTCTGCAGACCCTTGAAAGGTTCAAACTCTGGGGTGCGTGCGAAGAACTCTCCCTTCCCAGTCTGCCTGCTCAATGATTCCATGGCCTAGCTCGACGTATCCAGGGGACAAGAGACACAACGGTTTATCCTGGTTTGGGCCACCTTGTGGTGTAACCCTAATCCATCTTTGTGGTGGATTGGCTCGAGGGGCTGAGGATGAACTAGTACAGTGGATGAACAACCTCAGGAGGTGAGGTGTTCTTGAGCTCGATGAGCGGGTGAGATGGTCAGGGTGGAATTAATCCCTCCTCTCTATGGTGGTGGCCGAGTCCTATTTATAGTGGCCTTGGTCCTCTTCCCAAATGTAGGCGGGAAGGGATCCCACAACGGCCAAATTTGAAGGGAGACAACTAGTACATGCTATCCTGAAAAAGTAGTCTTTGCCTACAAAAGGCTCTGGTGGTGACGCTGCAGTGGGCTCTGATACGTCTCCAACGTATCTATAATTTTTGATTGCTCCATGCTACTTTATCTATTGTTTTGGACTATAATGGGCTTTATTTTCCACTTTTATATTATTTTTGGGACTAACCTATTAACTGGAGACCCAGTCCAGAATTGTTGTTTTTTGCCTATTTCAGTGTTTCGAAGAAACGGAATATCAAACGGAGTCCAAACGGAATGAAACCTTCGGGAACGTGATTTTCTCGTCGAACGTGATCCAGGAGACTTGGACCCTACTCCAAGGAGTGCCAGAGGCGGTCACGAGGGTAGGAGGCGCGCCCCTCCCCCCTGGGCGCGCCCCCTGCCTCGTGGCCCCCCTGACGCTCCACCGACGTACTCCTTCCTCCTATATATACCTACGTACCCCCAACAGATCGGGGACGGAGCCAAAAATCTAATTCCACCGCCGTAACTTCCTGTATCCACGAGATCCCATCTTGGGGCCTGTTTCGGAGCTCCGTCGGAGGGGGCATCCACCACGGAGGGCTTCTACATCATCACCATAGCCCCTCCGATGAAGTGTGAGTAGTTTACTTCAGACCTTCGGGTCCATAGTTAGTAGCTAGATGGCTTCTTCTCTCTTTTTGGATCTCAATACAATGTTCTCCCCCTCTCTCGTGGAGATCTATTCAATGTAATCTTCTTTTTGCGGTGTGTTTGTTGAGATCGATGAATTGTGGGTTTATGATCCAGCTTAACTATGGAAAATATTTGATTCTTCTCTGAATTCTTTTATGTATGATTAAGTTATCTTTGCAAGTCTATTCGAATTATCCGTTTGGTTTGGCCAACTAGATTGGTAGTTCTTGCAATGGGAGAAGTGCTTAGCTTTGGGTTCAATCTTGCGGTGACCTTACCCAAGGATGTAAAGGGTTGCAAGGCACGTATTGTATTGTCGCCATCGAGGATAACAATATGGGGTATTTATCATATTGCATGAATTTATTCCTCTACATCATGTCATCTTGCTTAAGGCGTTACTCTGTTTTTAACTTAATACTCTAGATGCATCTTTGGATAGCGGTCGATGAGTGGAGTAATCGTAGTAGATGCGTAATCGTTTGGTCTACTTGTCATGGACGTGATCCCTATATACATGATCATTGCTGGATAACCTCATAACTATGCTCAATTTCATCAATTGCTCAACAGTAATTTGTTCACCCACCGTAGAATACTTATGCTCTTGAGAGAAGCCACTAGTGAAACCTATGGCCCCCGGGTCTATTCTCATCATATCAATCTCTATCACTTTATTTACTTGCTTTGCTTTTACTTTTACTTTGCATCTTTATACCAAAAATACCAAAAATATTATCTCTATCAGATCTCACTCTTGTAAGTGACCGTGAAGGGATTGACAACCCCTAAGCGTTGGTTGCGAGTAGCTATCGTTTTGTGCAGGTACGAGGGACTTGCGTGTGGTCTCCTCTTTGGATTGATACCTTGGTTCTCAAACCTGAGGGAAATACTTACGCTATTGTGCTGCATCATCCTCTCCTCTTCGGGAAATCCAACGCATAAGCTCGAGACGTAGCAAGAAGAATTTCTGGCGCCGTTGTCGGGAGGTCTACATAAAAGTCAACATACCAAGTACCCATCACAATCCCTATCTCTCGCATTACATTATTTGCCATTTGCCTCTCGTTTTCCTCTCCCCCACTTCACCCTTGCCGTTTTATTTGCCCTCTCTTTCCCAATCTCCTCCTCTCTTTCCGTTGCCTTTTGTTTTCTCGTTTGGTTGGATTAGATGCTTATTTATTCCTAAACAAAGAAGCCAATATCTATGAATCCTGATCCGCTTGCCAATCTTTTTAAGAGATCCAATTATGATGAACCAATTCCTAGTGATTTGGATGCACTATATTATCTTTATAAGGTTTTTCCTGAAATCCGTAAAGTGACTCACGATAGATCTTTGAATAAAAGCATGATTGCAATGATTTTATCATGAATTCTTTTGATGTCAATTGTGCTAATAAGATGCAAAACCCTAAGCTTGGGGATGCTAGTTTTGATATATCTACTACTTGTTGCAATGATCATGATTGGGGTGATTCTTCTTATGATCTTGAAAATTTATTTAAGCCCCATGATGAATATAAGATTGATAATAGTGTTTGCAATAATATTGAAAGTGGGTTTGGAAGAGTGTCAACTTTAGATCCCACATATTTGGATAACATTCAATCTTATGAAATTTTTGATAAAAGTGGGCTTGGAGAAATCATGACTTTAGTTAATGATAATCCCACTATTTTGGAAGAGTGTCAACTTTGCATGCATGTGGATCATGTTGAGAATATGTTATGTGATAGCTATATTGTTGAATTTTCTTATGATCGTACATGTAATTATTATGAGAGAGGAAAATATGGTTATAGAAATTTTCATGTTACTAAATTACCTCTCGTTATGTTGAGATTGCTATAAATCACTTGTCTTCTTCCTCGCATATGCTAGTTTTTGCTTGCCTTGCAAATTTGTTTGTCTATAATATGCCTATGCATAGGAAGTATGTTAAACTTAGATGTGTTTGTCACATGCTATATGATGCTCTATTTGTGCTTCAATTCTTGTCTTTCATGTGAGCATCATTGAAATCTCAATGCCTAGCTAAAAAGGCTTTAAAGAAAAGCGCTTGTTGGGAGACAACCCAATATTTTTCCTTGCTGCTTAGTAATAAATAATCCATCTAGCCTCTGTTTAGATGTGGTTTTATCTTTTAATTAGTGTTTGTGCCAAGTTGGACCTATTGGATCTTCTTGGATGATAGTTATTTGATCTTGCTGTAATTTTTACAGAATCTTTGTGCTCAGTGCCCGAATTGTTAAAAATCACCAGAACGTGATAAAATACTGATTACAATTGCTGATGATAAATAAATAAATTTTCCAGGTCGTATAATTTTGGTAGAATTTTTGGAGTTCCAGAAGTTTGCGTTAGTTACAGATTACTACAGACTGTTCTGTTTTTGACAGATTCTGTTTTGCGTGTGTTGTTTGCTTATTTTGATGAATCTATGGCTAGTAAAATAGTTTATGGTCCATAGAGAAGTTGGAATACAGTAGGTTTAAAACCAATATAAATAAATAATCAGTTCATTACAGTACCTTAAAGTAGTCTTTTGTTTTCTTTCTCTAACGGAGCTCACGAGATTTCTATTGAGTTTTGTGTTGTGAAGTTTTCAAGTTTTGGGTGAATTCTTTTGATGGATTATGGAACAAGGAGTGGCAAGAGCCGAAGCTTGGGTATGCCCATGGCACCCCAAGATAATCCAAGGACACCAAAAGTCAAAGCTTGGGGATGCCCGGAAGGCATCCCTCTTTCGCCTACTTCCATCGGTAATTTACTTGGAGCTATATTTTTATTCACCAACATGATATGTGTTTTGCTTGGAGCGTCTTGTATTATTTGAGTCTTTGCTTGTTAGTTACCACAATCATCCTTGCTGTACACACCTTTTGAGAGAGCCATATATGAATTAGAATTTGATAGAATACTCTATGTGCTTCACTTATATCTTTTGAGCTCGATAATTTGCTCATAGTGCTTCACTTATATCTTTTTGAGCTTGATAATTTTTGCTCTAGTGCTTCACTTAGATCTTTTAGAGCACGGTGGTGGATTTGTTTTAAAGAAACTTGATCTCTCATGCTTCACTTAGATTATTTTGAGAGTCATTAATAGCATGGTAATTTGCTTAATGTTAATATACTTGGTGTTCAAGATATGTGAAACTTTCTTTTGAGTGCGTTGAATACTAAGATAAGTTTGATGCTTGATAATTGTTTTGAGATATGGAGGTGATAATATCAAAGTCATGCTAGTTGAGTAGTTGTGAATTTGAGAAATGCCTGTGTTGAAGTTTGTAAGTCCCGTAGCATGCACGTATGGTTAAAGTTGTGTAACAAATTTGAAGCATGAAGTGTACACAGCTTGTGCATCCTTATGAGTGGCGGTCGGGGACGGCGATGGTCTTTTCCTACCAATCTATCCCCTAGGAGCATGCGCATAGTACTTGATTTTTGATGACATCTAAATTTTTGCAATAAGTATATGAGTTCTTTTTGACTAATGTTGAGTCCATGGATTATACGCACTCTTACCTTTCCGCCATTGCTAGCCTCTTGATGCACCGTGCATTGCCCTTTCTCACATTGAGAGTTGGCGCAAACTTCGCGGTGCATCCAAACCCCGTGATACGATACGCTCTATCACACATAAACCTCCTTATATCTTCCTCAAAACAGCCACCATACCTACCTATTATGGCATTTCCATAGCCATTCCGAGATATATTGCCATGCAACTTCCACCATCATTATTATGACATACGTTACTTTTGTCATATTGCCATTGCATGATCATGTGGTTGACATCATATTTGTGGCAAAGCCACCATGCATTATTTTCATACATGTCACTCTTGATTCATTGCACCATCCCGGTACACCGCCGGAGGCATTCATATAGTCATACCTTGTTCTAGTTTCGAGTTGTAATCCTCATGTTGTAATCAATAGAAGTGTGATGATCATCATTATTAGAGCATTGCCCAAATAAAAAAAGAGACAAAGGCCAAAAAAAAGAAAGTCCCAAAAAAAGGGCAATGCTACTATCTCTTTTTCCACACTTGTGCTTCAAAGTAGCACCATGTTCTTCATGTAATGAGTCTCATATTTTGTGCTTCAAAGTAGCACCTCGTTCTTCATGTAGTGAGTCTCATATATTGTGCTTCAAAGTAGCACCATGTTTTTCATATAGTGAGTCTCATAAGTTGTCACTTTCATACTAGTGGGAATTTTTCATTGTAGAACTTGGCTTGTATATTCCTACGATGGGCTTACTCAAATGCCCTAGGTCTTCATGAGCAAGCAAGTTGGATGCACACCCACTAGTTTTATTTTGTTGAGTATTCATAGCTCTAGTGCATCCGTTGCATGGCAATCCCTACTCCTCATGTTGACATCAATTGATGGGCATCTCCATAGCCCGTTGATTATCCTCGTCAACGTGAGACTTTCTCCTTTTGTCTTCTCCACACAATCCCCATCATCATATTCTATTCCACCCATAGTGCTATATCCATGGCTCACGCTCATGTATTGCGTGAAGGTAGAAAAGGTTTGAGATTATTTAAGTATGAAACAATTTCTTGGCTTGTCATCGGGGGTATAGAAGTTGGGAACATCTTTGTGTGACGAAAATGAAGCATAGCCTAACTATATGATTTTGTAGGGATGGACTTTCTTTGGCCATGTTATTTTGAGATGACATAATTATTTTGATTAGTATGCTTGAAGTATTATTATTTTTATGTCAATATGAACTTTTGTCTTGAATCTTTAGGATCTGAATATTCATATCACAATTAAGAAGATTTACATTGAAATTATGCCAAAGTATCACTCCGCATCAAAAATTCTCTTTATATCATTTACCTACTCGAGGACGAAAGGTGAATTAAGCTTGGGGATGCCTGATACGTCTCCAACGTATCTATAATTTTTGATTGCTCCATGCTACTTTATCTATTGTTTTGGAATATAATGGGCTTTATTTTCCACTTTTATATTATTTTTGGGACTAACCTATTAACCGGAGGCCCATCCTGTAATTGCTTTTTTTTGCCTATTTCAAAGGTGTTCAAGAAACGGAATATCAAACGGAGTCCAAACGGAATGAAACCTTCGGGAACGTGATTTTCTCATCGAACGTGATCCAGAGACTTGGACCCTACTCAAGGAGTGCCGAGGCGGTCACGAGGTAGGAGGCGCGCCTCCCGGGCGCGCCTCTGCCTCGTGGCCCCCGACGCCTCCACCGACGTACTCCTTCCTCCTATATATACCTACGCACTTCAACAGATCGGGACGGAGCCAAAAATCTAATTCCACCGCCAGAACTTCCTCAGATCCACGAGATCCCATCTTGGGGCTGTTTGAGCTCCGTCGGAGGGGCATCCACCACGGAGGGCTTCTACATCATCACCATAGCCCCTCCGATGAAGTGTGAGTAGTTTACTTGGACCTTCGGGTCCATAATTAGTAGCTAGATGGCTTCTTCTCTTTTTGGATCTCAATACAATGTTCTCCCCCTCTCTCGTGGAGATCTATTCGATGTAATCTTCCTTTTGCGGTGTGTTTGTTGAGATCGATGAATTGTGGGTTTATGATCCAGCTTAACAATGGAAAATATTTGATTCTTCTCTGAATTCTTTTATGTATGATTAAGTTATCTTTGCAAGTCTATTCGAATTATCCGTTTGGTTTGGCCAACTAGATTGGTAGTTCTTGCAACAGGAGAAGTGCTTAGCTTTGGGTTCAATCTTGCGGTGACCTTACCCAGTGACAGAAAGGGTTGCAAGGCACGTATTGTATTGTTGCCATCGAGGATAACAATATGGGGTATTTATCATATTGCATGAATTTATTCCTCTACATCATGTCATCTTGCTTAAGGCGTTACTCTGTTTTTAACTTAATACTCTAGATGCATGCTGGATAGCGGTCGATGAGTGGAGTAATAGTAGTAGATGCAGAATCGTTTCGGTCTACTTGTCATGGACGTGATCCCTATATACATGATCATTGCCTGGATAACCTCATAACTATGCTCAATTCTCACAATTGCTCAACAAAGTAATTTGTTCACCCAATCGTAGAATACTTATGCTCTTGAGAGAAGCCACTAGTGAAACCTATGGCCCCCGGGTCTATTCTCATCATATCAATCTCCATCACTTTATTTACTTGCTTTGCTTTTACTTTTACTTTGCATCTTTATACCAAAAATACCAAAAATACCAAAAATATTATCTCTATCAGATCTCACTCTCGTAAGTGGCCGTGAAGGGATTGACAACCCCTAAGCGTTGGTTGCGAGTAGCTATCATTTTGTGCAGGTACGAGGGACTTGCGTGTGGTCTCCTCTTGGATTGATACCTTGGTTCTCAAAAACTGAGGGAAATACTTACGCCATCTTGTGCTGCATCATCCTCTCCTCTTCGGGAAATCCAACGCAAGCTCGAGACGTAGCAAGAAGAATTTCTGGCGCCGTTGCGGGAGGTCTCATAAAAGTCAACATACCAAGTACCCATCACAATCCCTATCTCTCGCATTACATTATTTGCCATTTGCCTCTCGTTTTCCTCTCCCCCACTTCACCCTTGCCGTTTTATTTACCCTCTCTTTCCCAATCTCCTCCTCTCTTTCCGTTGCCTTTTGTTTTCTCGTTTGGCTGGATTAGATGCTTATTTATTCCTAAACAAAGAAGCCAATATCTATGAATCCTGATCCGCTTGCCAATCTTTTTAAGAGATCCAATTATGATGAACCAATTCCTAGTGATTTGGATGCACTAGATTATCTTTATAAGGTTTTGCCTGAAATCCGTAAAGTGACTCACGATAGATCTTTGAATAAAAGCATGATTGCAATGATTTTATCATGAATTCTTTTGATGTCAATTGTGCTAATAAGATGCAAAACCCTAAGCTTGGGGATGCTAATTTTGATATATCTACTACTTGTTGCAATGATCATGATTGGGGTGATTCTTCTTATGATCTTGAAAATTTATTTAAGCCCCATGATGAATATAAGATTGATAATAGTGTTTACAATAATATTGAAAGTGGGTTTGGAAGAGTGTCAACTTTAGATCCCACATATTTGGATAACATTCAATCTTATGAAATTTTTGATAAAAGTGGGCTTGGAGAAATCATGACTTTAGTTAATGATAATCCCACTATTTTGGAAGAGTGTCAACTTTGCATGCATGTGGATCGTGTTGAGAATATGTTATGTGATAGCTATATTGTTGAATTTTCTTATGATCGTACATGTAATTATTATGAGAGAGGAAAATATGGTTATAGAAATTTTCATGTTACTAAATTACCTCTCGTTATGTTGAGATTGCTATCACATCCTTTGTCTTCTTCCTCGCATATGCTAGTTTTTGCTTGCCTTGCAAATTTGTTTGTCTATAAGATGCCTATGCATAGGAAGTATGTTAAACTTAGATGTGTTTGTCACATGCTATATGATGCTCTATTTGTGCTTCAATTCTTGTCTTTCATGTGAGCATCATTGAAATCTCAATGCCTAGCTAAAAATGCATCATCCTCTCCTCTTCGGGGAAATCCAACGCAAGCTCGAGACGTAGCAGGCTCCGCGATGACCTCCGTCCTGGCAGTCTTGGTCTTGTTGCACCGATATGGAAACCTTTGCCTGATTCCTCGGGACCCGGCGCCTACGCTTGCCTCCTTAGCGCCAAAGAGGAAACTTGTACACTGCGCCCTCTAGCGCCCGCCTGGCCTTGGTCGTCATGGCTTACGTCATATGAACCTCGTGAGGTGCACCTAGCATGGATATCTCCGCTCCTCGGGAGCCATCCTGGTGAGGCCGCCCCCCAGGGAGGTCTTGGTGTCATCCGCCTCGCGAGGCTTAGTACCTCGCAAGGGTCTTGAGTTGTTGTTGCCGAAGCTGGGTCATACCGGGCCGTTGACGGAGCCACGCCGTGGGCTGCAGGAAGGCAAGTCTGGGTACCCCCATTCCCAAGACGCCGACAGTAGCCCCCAGGCCCAAGGCGTGCTCGAACTTGGCTTCGAGGCGAAGCCAAAGGGCAAGGGCGGAGCGCCATGGGCCTCAACCTCCTGCAGCCTCGGTTGACACGTGGCGATTGATGGGACATGGGCGCCTGCTTCCCCACCTTGCCTCTAATCGATCCTGTAACGCCCAGACACACTCGCTGTGGTCAAGCATTACTCTGGCGGGATCTAGACTGGCCCCACAAATCAATACTAGTCTTTTCTGCGCCCTTTGTCCTCACTCGTGCGCACCCGAGAGCAACTTCCAGGTCGGTCACCCATCCTGAAACTACTCCAAGCCGAGCACGCTTAACTTTGGAGTTCTGTCCGAATGGGCTCCCGGAAAAGAAGGAATTCCTTATTGATATGAGTATTCTATCATCCCTATTGAGCTAGGCTATCACATACACCCCCACTCAGAGGAGTCGGCATCCTCGTCGGGCCACAGGAACATTCCCTCTAGGCACACACGTCTGTGTTTCCAGTCGGGCACATGTGCCATGTCATGTGCCACGACGGGTCACAAACGTCATGCACAACGTGACCACGCACCTGTCTGCAAACATCCATGTAACCGTGAGGGTTGGCTCTGATACCAACTTGTAACGCCTCGACACACCCGCCGGTGGTCGTTACTCCTGGCGAGATCTAGACTGGCCCCACGGATCAATACTAGTCTTTTCTGCGCCCTTTGTCCTCACTCACGCGCACCAGGGAGCAACTTTCCGATCGCTCACCCATCCTAAAACTACTCCAAGCTGAGCACGCTTAGCTTTGGAGTTCTGTCCGAATGGGCTCCCAGAAAAGAAGGAATTCCTTATTGATATGAGTAGTCTATCATCCTTATTGAGCCAGGCTATCACATCCTGGCTGACAAAAAGGCTGCCACTAGCCGCAAGGCCTTCATTGCCCTTCCTTCGTCTTGCTCCAGATCCCCTTCTCCTTCTCACCCAGAGAGACTCCAGATCCACCGAAACTTTTCCTCAAGCCCGCAGCCGATGGCCATAGACAAGGCTACGTCCGCAGGCTCGCCCTCCTGGTTCGAGCCTGCCCTGAGCGCGTCCACAGTCACAAAGAAGAACCTCACCGTCTCGCTCCGGGTGACGTCGGGTAGCAGCAACGAGGGGGAAGAGACGATGCTCCGGGCCGGCTCCGCCAAGCCGGAAACTTGTGGCGGTACCTTCTATCCCTTCTTCTTGCACAGAGACATCATGGGGCTGGTCCCCCCTTTCTCCAGTTTCTTCTACGCCGTCCTCCGCCATTATAATCTCCACGCCCTCCATCTTCATCCCAACTCTATCCTCCTATTGTCGATCTTTTCCTTCTACTGCGAGGCGTTCGTAGGGGTGATGTCGTCCGTGGCGCTGCTCTGCCATTTCTTCTACCTCTGGGTCAAGGAGGGCCAGTGTTTGGGGTGCGCCAACTTCGTCACGGCTAACGGTAGCAACGCGATTTCGTGAGCCGGGAAGAAGGTGGAGGACTTCAGGAACAAGTGGGTCCTCATGGATGCCAGGCGCTCCTACCCTCGACTGGGGCTGCCGACCGGGCTGCCAGTGCCTCACGAGGAATGGAATCACGAGAAGCTCACAGACCCCCGGGTGGGTCAGTTGATGGAGAAGATGGTGGCCGATCTGAAGCCGGGCGACCCGAAGGCAGAGAAGCTGACGGGGGCCATGATCGTCAAGGAGTTCCTGACGCAGCGCCTGGCTCCGCTCCAGGCGCACCCGCGCCCCTTGTGGGAGTTTAAGGGCACAAAAGACGATCTCCAGCTGCACGCGGACGACCTGTCCAAGGAGGAGCTGGACTAGATCTTGCATGCCCTACTTGGGAAGGACCAGGGCTGCCCCCCGGAATCTCATCTTCCGCTGTACCGTCGCCCGGACGGAGAGAACACCGCTGCCACCATGCCTGTCTTCAACGAGTGCGGGCTCGTTCCTCTAGAGCCTTCCCAGCTCCCGGGCACCATGGTGCCGATGTCCTCCGGCGAGTCTGACCAGGAGGAGAGGACGTACTCGGAGGCGACCCGGGAGGGGGCGGGGGATACCTCTCCCCCACGCTAGCCTGATCTCCTCCGCACCCTCTCCGATGACGATGACGCCGGCGAGCACCCTGTCAGGGAGTCGCCATGCTCTGCCAGGGTCTCCACGAGGTCCAAGGGCACCCCTTCGAAGGAGCTGAAGCAAGGGGTCCCAAAGAAGAGCAGGTCGACGCTGATCCCGTGAAGCGGTGCCTCCGCCTCGTCGTCGGGCGAGACCGCCGCAGACCCGGGCATCGCACCCTTGTCCGCCGTTGGGGCTCGCGCACCAGTGCCCTAGTCCGCGAGGCCTGTGGGCATGGTGCTTTAGAAGAGGGTGAGGGACTACGCTGCTGTGGACCAGTAAGTGCACCGTCCTGGTCTTTGTTCCTTGTTCTTGCCATAGTGTCTTGATGCCTCCTTATTGTACGGCTAGGCCAATGCCGGTGTGAAGAAGAAGAAGGAGACGACCGAGACCACTATGGCCCGACAGCTTGTCGTGGTTGCGCCGCCTCTGCCGCAGGAGGACGGGCCGGCCTGCGTGCTCCTACGACGGGGTCTTCCTCCCGAGGCCTTGAGGCCCGACCTCATGTGGAGGTGATCTCTGCGGCCAAGCCGACTCCGGGGACGCTCGCCCTCAGCTCGCCTGCTGAAGTCCCAAAGGCTCCGGAGCCCCCGGCCCCTTCTGCTGCTCCTGATGCTCTGGAGGAGGCTCTTTCTGCACTGAACCAACTTAGTGGCGATCTGCAAGGCGCCGACCGGCGCCCAGTGTCAGGGCGCCTGGAGCTGATCTCGAGATGGCTCCGAGACGACGCATCCGTCAGGGCAGCATGGAGCCAGGCCGTGGCGGCCTCAGAGAAGGGCAAGCAGGCTATCGGCCTGGCCGCAGTCGCCCGTGATGCGGTGGTGAAGGATGCCGAGGCTCCTGAGAAGCAATGCCAAGCGGCGGAGGCCGAGCTGAAGACCCTTCGCGACCAACAGGCCACCGAGGCCCGTTAGTGCGAGGTGCAAGAGGAGGAGCTAAAGGCCTGTGAGGCTACAATTGCTGATCATGACGCCGAGCTAGAGCAAGCGGGCCGGGCGCAGGCTGTGGAGCGCGGTCGCCTAGAAAAGCTGAAGGAGGAGGTGGAGGCGGAGAAGGCTCAGTTGGATACCAAGGCAAAAGTTCTCGCCAAAGATCGTGCTGCCTTCAATTCTCTTGAGCGGAGGTCCCGCAAGGCGCTGCGGGATCTCTACGGGAGGGGGTTGAAGAAGCCGTTGGTGACTGCTGAGGAAGGCCCGCCGAGCTGCTCCCCCAGCTTGTCACGGCGCTCGAGGGCGTCGTTCTTGGGGTCGGCCCCATGGTGGAAGGAGAAGCCTACATGCTCTCCGCCTCGGCAGTGACCCGCGTCTTCAGCCACCTCCACCTTCGCGACCCTAACTTCGACCTCGGAGCCTTGCTTGAACCTGTGGACCTAGTGCATTGCACTGCTGCTGCCGAAGCCGTGAAGGACCAGGTGGAGGCCCTTCTATGAAAGTTCCTCACCGTCAATCCCGCGCCTACGGCAGACGGCGCCGCCGAACCTGTGGCCATGACTGATGGCACAGGAGATGGCGACGTTGTCGATGACGGGACACACCTTGCGGGCAATGACGACGTCCAAGTGTAAGTGCATCTAGTGCCCCTTAGTGATTTTGGTGTATTGAAGACTTATAGGTTAAGGGACTAATGTGTTTATGAGTGTACACAGGTCTATAAGTCTATGAGGAGTTTGATATTTACAGAGAAAGTCGACCCCTAAAAATGAATATCTTTGACTGAAGATTTTCGATTTCTGAAGACTTTGAAAGTGAAGAAATTGGTGTGACCTGAAGACGGTATTCATACGAGGAACTTGAAGCGTGAAGACTTTTGTTTTCATCGTTTCATTTTCTCTTTCTTGAGTCATAGGAAACACCGTACTGTTAAAGGGGGTCGAGGAAATACGAAGGAAAAAAATTTCCATGTGATGCTCAACTCAAAATCCTACACCTACCAATCCCTTCGAGTGAAGCCATTGGAAATCTCATACAGCTCAGTCAATTTCTTCAGTGACAGAGACGAAGTTCTTCTGATCGCTAAGGAATTTGTTCTGACTGAGGAGTTAGGAATTTGCCAGTGCGGATTGCCTACACAGTGAGGAACATGATAGCTCTGAGGAAATTGAGCCTCAAAATTCCGACCGTTGCTGTGCTATGCGCCAGCTGTCCCAGAATATCTACCCACCTAACGGTCATATCATTGAAGGGCATTTATGTCTTATCATGTCGGGCTGCTCCCTAGGCTATAAATAGCCGCCCCTACAACCACTAGCTGGTTGGCTGCTCCAAGAGAAACTGACACTTGTCATTTGAGAGCATCCCATCCTCCGAGGACTTTGAGCGAAAATCATCAAGTGAGGAAAACCCAAACCCAAACACCTACAAACCCAAAGTGATTGAACATCACTGAAGAGATTGATCCTGCGTGGATCTGACGCTTGTTACCTTTGAAGACCGTGCATCTTCCAGACGGTTAGGCGTCATGGTCTAGAGCATCTAAGAGGAAATTGTGGATCGCCGAGTGACCGAGTTTGTGAAGGTTTGGAAGTCACCTGAAGACTTATCACGAGTGATTGGGCGAGGTTTGTGTGACCTTAGCTCAAGGAGAATACGGTGAGGACTGTGTGTCCTCAGGTTTAAATACCTAGCCGCTCCAACCAGACGTACAACTATCACAGCAGTTGGAACTGGTCTACCAAATCATTGTCTTCACCAAGCCTACTGGTTCTATTTCCTCAACTCTTCCATTTCCTCATTACTTTGTTGTGCACTTGTTCATATATGTTTTGAAGACTTTGACTGAAGACTTTCTCAATTTCCTCAGTTCAATTTCTTCAGTCTGATTGTCTTCATTCTGTGTTATCCTGTTTTTACGCTTTCTGTACTCTGTGCTTGTCTTCATTTCTTCATGATGACCATGCTTGTGTTCTGTTATGTTTACATCTGAGTACTTATTCTGCTGCAAGTAGTTCTTCACTCAGGAATTTCCTCGCCCACAAATTCCTCAGTGAAGAATTCATAAAAATCGCCTATTCACCCCCCTCTAGTCGATAAACGCACTTTCAACTGGTATCAGAGCAAGATACTCCCTTGTTCTGTGTGATTTTGGTTTAACTGCCTGGAGTTTTAGTTATGTTGACTGCAGGTATGATCAAGGTCTCTTCTGGGTGCCCTACCTTCGATGGGACGGACTACCCCTACTAGAAGAATAAGATGCGAATGCATCTTGAGGCAATTGATAATGATCACTGGTATGTTGTGGAAAATGGTGTTCCCTCAGTCACACCTTCTCTGAATGCTGATGATGTGAAGAGATTCAAGCAACTCGATTCTCAAGTGAAGAACATCATATGTGGCCATCTGAGCAAAGGACAGTATGGTAGAGTGAATGCTTTGGAAACTGCTAAGCTTATCTGGGATAGGCTGTCCCAAGTCAATGAAGGAGTCTCAACATAGCGTGACTCTCGAGTTGACATTCCTCGCAATCTCTTCAACCGCTTCAAAAGACTCGACAATGAAAATGTTCAACAAACCTTCGGTCGCCTCACTGACATCTAAAATGAGCTTCAAGCACTTGGTAACACTGACATCACCGACCATGAGGTGGTGAAGAAACTGCTGAGATCGCTTGATTCCTCATTTGATACTCTGGCACTGATGATACAAGAACGTGGAGACTACAAGTCACTTGATCCCGCTGATATCCTTGAGAGGCTAAACACTCATGAGTTCCAGCTTGCTGAGAAGAGAAATCTCTATGGTTCAAGCTATGGCAGATCACGTGCCCTGAAGGCCAAGGCAATTTCTGAGTCTGAAGATGAAGATTCTGGCAGCAGCCTTGGCGATCCCAAAGAACTGAGCCAGGAACTAGCACTGCTCGTGAAGAAATTTCATAAGTTCTCAAGACGTGGTCGCTTTGGAAAACCCTCAAGGAGCAATGATTCCTCATCCAGTGACTACAAGAAGAGGCTATGCCACAAATGCAAGAAACCTGGTCACTACATTCAAGATTGTCCTCAGTGGGAAAACGAATCAAAGAAGAAGAAATACAAGGATTACAGTTCTGATGATGCGAAGAAGAGGAAGAAATCTTCAAAGTCTTCATCATCAAGATCCTCAAACTCTTCATCTCACAAGAAGAGCAGCTCCAAGACGGCTCGGGCATTCATTGGCAAGGAAATGGACTCTGAGGAACATGAGGAAGAGGAGGCATCTGAGGAGTCCAAGTCTGGTGTGGCGAGTCTAGCTCTTGCTACTGCATTTGTCAGCAAAGTCTATCTTCAACTCTGAAGAAAATGGCTTCACCAACAAGGCTGATGCAGGCAATGATGACTACGCTCCCACCTATTGCTTCATGGCAAAGGGTGCCAAGGTACTCAAATATACCTCCTCTGAATCAAGTGAGGATGAATCTGGTGAAAACCTCAAGCCCAGCTACTCTAAACTTGCTAAGATTGCTGTGAAACAACAAAAGGCTTTTGAAAAGGTTCAAAACATGCTAGACAAAAGTGATGATATGTTGGGTGAAGAAATGGATCGCACTAAAACCTTGGTGAAAATCTTGAGAGACTTCAGTCTAGGTTTGACAACCTTCAAGGTCATCATAACACTCTCTTATCTGATCATGAGAAGCTTCCTTATGAATTTCTTCAAAGAAAGCAAGATCTTGAAAAGCTAAGGGTGAGTTATGAAGATCTTCAGAAGGAGCGCGACTCACTACTTGCTCAACAAATCAGCGCTGCTCAGGAAGAGTTTGTTCCTCCATGTTTGAAGGGCATTGAACGTGAATCTGCTAATTCTTCACCTGAATGTTCAAATGCTTCTTGTACATGACAGGCATGTACAAAAGCCTCAAAGGGCATCAGACTCTTTGTGATGTGCTTAAAAATCAGATCCTCAACATGAACCCTAGGAAAGAGGGTATTGCCTTTGAGAGGAAAATCAATGCTGATGGGACATATTAGAAGCCTGAGCAGTACCCGAAACCTCATGGGTTGCTACAAAGGGACCTCCAGTAGATCCATCTAACCTATCTGGCTTTACATGTGATTCTCCTCATTCTGCTGATGAGTTATTTGACTCCAACTATAAACTGTTCAAAAATCGGAATGGTGAAGTATTTGCTAGATATGTTGGCACTAACTGTAGGAACGGCTCCCCTATGAAGAAAATCTGGGTTCCCAAAAGGTACCTTGAAAATCTTAAGGTGAATGTCATCATGACACCACCTGTGAAGAATAGGAACCCCAGATCAAATTCTTCATATGGACCAAATTCTTCATATGGATCCAAGTCCTCATACGGACCAAATTCCTCACGTGGATCAAATTCCTCAAAAGGATCAAAGTCCTCATATGATCATCATCATGCTAACACCTCTGTTTCGCAGGGAAGAGCTAAGGATATGAATATGAGCATTATTCTTCTAACCATTATGTTCATAAGTCCTCGAAGAATTTCTCTGCTTATTCATATGCCTATACTAACTCCTCTTATGTGAAACGAAATGGACCGGCGTCTATGCCACCCTTCTCGTATGGATCTCACAGAGTGATGAACTCTTTGCCACCCCTTCAGATGTGGGTGGTGAAGAAAAAGAACTAATCTCTTCTGCAGGCTCAGGTCTCCAGACGTGCTTAATCGTCTGAAGAATTTTCTGGAGACCTGAAATTGCCTGAAAGGGCCTTGAGCTAATCATGAAGAAATGAACCCTCATTTCTCACGTCCTCATACTGTTTTATCTGTTCTATTGGTTGATGAAATTGATCTGATGAATTAATGTCATATTCTTCACTGATGAAGTATATGAGTTTGTAAGATGCACTAATTCATCTGCAGGATGATCAACCCAAAGCAAATGAGTGGGTCCTCGATAGTGGATGTACAAATCACATGATTGGTGACAAGAATCTATTGATGGATGTTCCCTTATCTCCATCGCATCTGAAACATATCATCTTCGCTGACAAAGGCAAAAGTCAGGTATTGGGTCTAGGTAAGGTTGCAATCTCAAAGGATCGACACATGGACAAAGTCATGCTTGTTGAGTCCTTAGGATACAACCTCATGTCTGTCTCAATGCTTTGTGATCTTGATATGGTTGTTGTCTTTGGCAAGTATCATTGTGTTGTGACCATGGAAGCTGACAATTCCAAAGTCTTCGAAGGCTTTAGGAGAGAAGATCTGTATATTGTTGATTTCTCTACAGGACCACAACCAGCCGTATGTTTACTTGCAAAAGCTTCAGAAGTCTGGCTATGCATCGATGACTTGGTCATGCTGGAATGAGGAATCTGCACACGCTGGCGAGGAAGAAGCATTTCATTGGCATTGCGGATGTCAAATTTCTCAAGGATCACTTGTGTGGAGCCTGTGAAGCTGGAAAGATGACCAAGGCCAAGCATCCAGCGAAGATAATCATGACTACCACTCGACCATTTGAATTGCTTCACATGGATCTTTTTGGTCCTAATCATTATTCTGCAGTTACAAATGATGCATCTCTATATGGCTTTGTTATTGTTGATGATTACTCTCGTTACACATGGGTGCATATTCTCACTTACAAACATGAGGTGCAGGAAGTCTTCAAACGATTTTCTTCGAGGGCTTCAACCAACTTTGGTGTGAAGATCAAGCACATCAGAAGTGACAATGGAATTGAGTTCAAGAATTCTTGTCTTGATGACTATCTTGATGAACTCGGTATTACTCATGAGTTATCTGCTCCTTATACTCCTCAGCAAAATGGCGTCGTGGAGTGCAAGAATAGGACTCTTGTTGATATGGCTCGCACTATGCTTGATGAATACAAGACACCTTGTCGTTTCTGGATTGAGGCAATTGATACTGCGTGCCACATCATCAACAGGGTATATCTTCAAAAATTCTTCAAGAAGACTGCTTATGAACTCCTCACTGATAAGAAACCCAATGTGAGTTATTTCAAAGTCTTCGGTGCTAAATGTTGGATTAGAGATCCCCATCACAACTCAAAATTTGCACCAAATGCACATGAAGGTTTTATGCTTGGTTACGGAAAGGACTCGCACACCTACAGAGTCTTCAACAACGTTCTTCACAAAGTTGTTGAAACTGTAGATGTGCGGTTTGATGAAACTAATGGCTCGCAAAGAGAGAACCTACCTTCTGTGTTAGATGAACAGTCACCTAAGGAAAACAGTCACCTAAGGAATCTATCAAGTTCAAAGCTACTGAGGATGCCATTCCTACCGAAGAATCTGTTGAAGAAATCATTCCAGAACATGAAGAAAATGGTGCTGATGAAAATGCTGATCAAATTCGTCGATGACAACCCGCTCATCCTCGCGTTGCCAACGAAGTGCAGATTGAGAAAATCATCAGTGACATCAACATTCCAGGTCCTCTCACACGCTCAAAAGCTTCACATTTGTCTAACTTTTGTGGGCACTTTGCTTTCGTCTCTATCACAGAGCCAACTAAGGTAGATGAAGCATTTCTGGAGCCTGAGTGGATTCAAGCTATGCAAGAAGAATTACATCAGTTCAAGCTGAACAACGTCTAGGAACTGGTTAATCGCCCAGATCCTCGCAAGCACAATATCATTGGCACAAAGTGGATCTACCGCAACAAGCTAGATGATAATGGCCTTGTGGTGAGGAATAAGGCATGGCTTGTAGCTCAAGGCTACACACAGGTTGAAGGAATTGATTTCGATGAAACTTTTGCACCTGTTGCTAGACTTGAGGCTATTCGCATATTACTTGCTTATGCTAACCATCATGATATCACTTTATATCAAATGGATGTGAAAAGGGCATTCCTCAATGGTAAGCTTGAGGAAGAAGTATATGTTGCGCAACCCCTAGGTTCTGAAGATCCAAAGCATCCTGACAAAGTCTTCAGACTCAATAAGGCCCTCTATGGCCTCAAGTAGGCCCCTCGGGCATGGTATGATACTTTGAAGGAATTCCTCATGAAGAAAGGCTTCAAACCCGGTTCACTTGACCCTACTCTTTTCACTAAATCTTATGATGGTGAATTGTTTGTGTGCCAAATTTATGTTGATGATATTATCTTTGGCTGTACTGACCAACGTTATAGTGATGAATTTGCCTATATGATGAGTGAAGAATATCAAATGCCTATGATGGGAGAATTGAAATTCTTCATAGGTCTTCAAATTCGTCAACAGCGCAATGGCATATTCATATCTCAGGAGAAATACTTCAAGGATGTACTGAGGAAATTCGGCATGCAAAATAAAGGGGTCAAAATTCCAATGCCCACAAATGGCCATCTATGCACTGATGAAAATGGTATTGACTTCGATCAAAAGGTATACCGGTCCATGATTGGTTCTCTATTGTATTTATGTGCATCTAGGCCAAATATTATGCTTAGTGTTTGCATGTGTGCCCGATTTCAAGCTATACCGAAGGAATCACACCATAAGGCTGTGAAGCATATTCTTCGATATCTAGCTCACACACCAACACTTGGATTATGGTACCCCAAGGGCTCGGCTTTTGATATCATTGGATATTCAGACTCTGACTATGCTGGTGATCGTGTGGACCGCAAGTCAACATCAGGCACATGCCATTGCCTCAGACGATCATTGGTCTGTTGGTCCTCGAAGAAACAGAACTGCGTATCACTGTCTACTATTGAAGCTGAGTACATTGCTGCTAGTTCTTGCTGTGCTCAATTGCTATGGATGAAGCAAACTCTCAAGGACTACGGTGTCAACATGAAGAATGTGCCTCTCTACTGTGACAATGAGAGTGCAATCAAGATTGCTCACAACCCAGTTCAGCACTCGAAGACTAAGCACATTCAAAATCGTCATCATTTTCTTCGTGATCATGTGTGGAAGGGCGAAATCTCTATTGAGCATGTACGGACTGAAGAACAGCTAGCCGATATCTTCACTAGGCCCTTGGATGAGAAGAGATTTAGCAAGTTGAGGTGTGAGCTAAATATCCTAGAATCTTCGAATGTTCATTGAAAAGGACACTCATCCTAACACTTATGCAAAATTTATGACTTAGATGTGCAACACATGAAGAAACGTTTTTCTTCAATCAATGAAGACTAACACTCTAAGTGTGAAGAACTTAATGAAGAATTTGATTCTCAGAGCCCTACAACAATTGTACGCGGTGTCTAAAATCATCATTCTTACACGGTGGGTTACGCCACCACCGAAAGTTGAAAATCTTCAATTGAGTTTTTCCTCAGTTTTGAAATTCCTCAGTTGTTCATTTTTTTCTTCAACTTTGCATTGTATTCGCCATCTCCATCGTTTTTCTTCATTGGGTATTTATATATAGAGAGTTTATGTCCTCTACAGCATTCACTTATTGATATTTCTTCAAGTTGCTTTTTCTGCTAAGTGAATGTGATCGGACCCTCCCCCCTCTATGCTAAACTCAACCCAGTCTATGCACAAATTCTTCATGTGCGTTCTATTTGAAACTCGTTCAAAATCTTCACCGTGTCCTTGTCAGCTGAAGAATTTGCGAGCGGTACTTTAAAACCTATCTTATCTAAATTTTCGGCTTTGCTGCTCAAATCGTTCCGCATTCTGTGAAATGTTTATCTATTCACCCACGATCTCACATGATCGCCACCTCTCAGTACGTGGGTGACACATGTCAAGCGAATGAGGGTCAGGGGCACGTTCGTCCAATTTCTTCGGGCGAACAGTTTTTCACTCCGTCTATAAATACCCCTTTCGTTTCTCTCTTCACTTTTACTCCGACCTCTCCCCCGCTCGAGCTTCCTAAAACCTAGCGCCACCGCTACTTCATCGCCGCCGGTGAGTAAGAGCTTCACTGCCTCGACCTCGTCGCCGTCGTACTCGCGCCGGCTGCGGATTTCTTCACTCCGCCGCCAACATAGCTGTCTTCCTCTGCCGAGTTAGGGCATGGAAGATCTGAATTGACGAACTTCACATCTACACTTCCCAGTTCGTCGTGTTCTTCATCCAGGGTAATTAAAATTTACTTTTACTGCCCTCTTTGATTCTAATGTTTACTACAAAATCTTCAAAGGTGTTTATTCCTCAAATTCTTCACACACTAAACACCTCACATGTCATCTGTTCTTGATCCGTTTCTCTAAGCAACATTTGTTTTAAGATTCCTCAATTGTGTGGATTTTCGATCTATACAACTCTGGAACCTATGACAAGTCGCAGGAGGCCTCACCCGCGCTCGTGGCCCAGTCCGACCCGGGAGTGGAAGGCCTGCCAATGACGGCCCACACCGCGCAGCCATACAAATGGCTTTGGCTCCCCCGTGGAACCGTAGACATCTCGCTAGGGTTTCCTGCCTCCAAATCGGAGATGCGGCGATTCGGTCACTCTGCTCGCTTCCTCCACCCCACTCCACCCCCACCCTTGCTTTGTTCCTTCGCCGAAGTGGTGTCGATGGGATCCAAGCCCGACCACCGATGGGAGAAACCGCCCATGGAGCCGCCACGGGACCGCACTCGTGGGCGCGCCGACGACAAGGGCGGTTGGGGGCCGCCGCCCGCATGGTGGCTCAAGGAGCAGGAGCGAAAGAAGAAGAAAAAGGAAGAATACAGGAAGAAAGGCCTCGAGCTCAAGCGCAAGGGTCAGATGGCAGCTCAGGGTGGCGACCGCGCCGGCGACTCGCTCGCGAAGAAGCAGAAGTCCAAGCCTGCAGGGACGGCGGCTACCAAGCCTCCCCTCCCGCCCATATCTGAGGCGCCGGTCTCGTCCAAGGGCACGCAGGAGGAGCCAATCCCTGTCGAAGATGCTGGCGGCCCAGAGTGCTTCAAGTGCGGACGCACAGGCCATTTCCAGAACCTGTGTACCTTCCAGCCGCTCTGCGTGGTGTGCAGCAAGGAGGGGCACACCTCGGCGCAGTGCCCATCCCGAGGCAAACCTCTGCTCCTCCAGACCATGGGGCACGCCATTGTCGGCGAGGGATTCTTCTGCCTCCAGTTTCCGGTCGATGCGCGGGAGGAGTCCCCGGTCCAGATGGGGGCCAACACGGCGGTGCTCTCCATGCCTTCTGGCGCGCTCTCCCATCAGATCCTGGAGGCGGAGCTGCAGCATCTTTTTGAGGGTGAGTGGGATTGGCAGATCTCCCCTCTTGAAGGCGGGGCCTTCTCGGTGGTCTTCCCAGATCCAGCAATGCTTCGGATGGCTACTAGGAGCGGCAAGCTCTTCTTGTCCCTCAACAATCTCATGGTGGATATTCGCGATGCGGTCCTCGACGCGCCCAAGGGGCTGGAGATGCCAGAGGTGTGGGTCAAGTTAGGTGGGATTCCCCCCAAGCAACGGTGCTCAGAAAGGCTCATGGCGGCGACTATCATGCTCGGCCGCCCTCTACTGGTCGATGAGGAATCTCTGCTCCGCCCTGGGCCGGTCCACATGCGCTTTGCTTGCCGCAATCCTCGCAAGCTTCGCGGGTCGGTCCAGATCTTGTTCAACAACAAAGGCTACAACATCTCCGTCGACCCGGAGATCCCCCCGGAGCAGCCCGCGGCGCCCACCCTCCCCCCACCTCCCCCTCACGGCAAGGGCCCGGACGGGAAGGGCCGCGACGGCGACAAGGACTGCGACAAGGAGCCTGACGCAAGCATGGAGGACGGCTCCATCAACACGGTGGTGTGGGAAAAGTTGGGCATCACCGACATTAGCGGGGCGAGGGCGTGCGAGCTGCAGCCCCAGGTGGAGAACTCTCTCGCGGGAGGGTCATCGGAGATGGAGCTCTCCATCCCGAACCAGTACGGCTCCAATCTGGGCTCGGTCACGTCTCCTCCGGTGCGGACGGAGGGGGCGGTGGAATCTCTGCTGCTGGCGGAGCCGACGGGGAACCCCTCTGCGGTGTCTGCGGACCCGAAGCCCCTGTCTCCCCCCTCGCGCTCTCCTTCCCAGGGAGGCCGCAGCGGCAGCAAGCTCGGCGGGATGAAGCAACTCAAGAAGGTGGCGGTGTGCAAGGTGACAGTGGAGGCTGGGCATGCAGCGGAGAACTTGGTGGCGGCGGCGACGCCGCGTCAGGCGGTGATGGCGCTGGCCGTGCCTGCCTCCACTTCGGTCGGGCTGGAGACGCCCTTGATGGCACCCGTCCCGAAGGCCAAGCGTTCTAAGGCGGTGGTGGACGGGCAGGCGGCCCCCGTGCACGCCAGTGCGCGTGCTAAGGGCGCCAAGGGAACCTTGCCGTCGCTTCAGCGCGCCCAACTCCTCCAAGCACAGAAAAATCTGGAGATCTCAGGTAATCCCATGCCCCGCTTTACGATTCTTGACTCCTTTTCGGACGAGCATTTGAGCGAGGTTTTGGGGGAGAGTGGGGTGGAACCAACGGGAGGAGGTGAGATGAGCGAGCTTATCTCGTTGATTCGCGTGAAGGAATTGGCGCAAGCGGCGCTAACAGCGGCGGATGTGCAACACACAGCTCGTTTGGCACTGGAGGCTGAGGCCTCGACATCGCTAACGACCCGGCCCGACGAGGAGACAGCAACATGGGTTGCTTGTCCTCCCTCGCCTCGCCGCGGCAGGGCGAGACGTGTGGCCAAGGCGATCACATCCAGGGGGTGCGCCTGCGCAATCGCGTCGTGTAGATGCATGCACTTCTATGGAATATATGTGGCTTCGGCCACTCGGGTCGGCGCACCCAACTAAGGGAGTACATTAGGAAAGAAATCATAGATATCGTAGGGCTCCAGGAAACGATCAAATCTGAGTTCCGGCATCAAGATATCTTAGTGATTGATCCCTTAGAGCGTTTAAACGGCATCATAGTCCGATAGCGGCCACTGGTGGCATGTTGCTTGGCTTACATCGCCACGCACGAGGTGCTGAACTGGGAGAGTGGCACCTTCTCCATTGCGGCCAAGTTCCGCGTGCGAGCGTTGCTTCGCGAGCTCGCGATCGTGCAAGTCTACGGACCTGCAGATCACTCACGCTCGGCTGAGTTTCTGGAAGAACTTGAAGCCAAGGTGATGGCCTTATCGGCAGCTCAGACCCCGCTAATGGTGGGGGGAGATTTCAACCTAATCCGTTTGGGGGTGGACAAAAACAACGACAACATCAACTGGCCAAGGGTGTCCATGTTCAACAACTCAATCACATCTATGGCACTTAGGGAAGTGACTAGATCGGGGGCAAGATACACTTGGACTAACAAGCAACTAGCCCCAGTGCGATCCGTGCTGGATCGAGCTTTCATGTCTCCGGACTGGGAAGTTTTGTTCCCCTTGTGCTCACTCCTTGCTGAAACAAGGATTGGGTCGGACCATGTTCCGCTAATCCTATCTTCTGGGGAAGATAGAGTGCATCGCAGCCCGCGTTTCTATTTTGAAACCGCATGGTTCGAGGTCCCAGACTTTGACACCATCTTCAGGGAGAGATGGCGGAGATGTGTCCAACTCACAGGCCAGCAATGCGGCCCTATGGAGTTCTGGATTGCGGTAGGGGGCCGCCTTCGTGCAAGCCTTAAGGGGTGGGGCACGAACTAGGGTCGCGACGATAAGGTCCTGAGGGCGAGGCTCATTGATGAGATTGCTCATCTCGACGTCCAGGCGGACACGCGCCCTTTCTCCGAGCAAGAATGGGCGCGGCGATATGCCCTAGAGGGGCAAGTCGAAGCTCGCTGCCGGGCGAGGAGGAATCTTGAGGCGAGGGGAGGCCTCAAGTGGGCGCTCAAGGGTGATCACGAACACGAAGTACTTCGAGCGTTCGCCAATGGCGGCCACGAAATGCTCGATTCTCGAGGTTGCGAGGCGGAGCAGGGGCTCCTTCTTCAACAATCGGAGATTTCTCGCCACATCTATGACTTTTATATAGGTCTAATGGGGACGGAGGAGGCCCAGCGAGCACGTCTGCGTGCGGATGTTTGGCTTCCGTCTCAACGGGTGCTCGATAGCGAAAATGAGGGGCTGGAGCTCGCTTTCCTACCGAAGGAGATTGATGACGCACTCCAGGGCATGAACTCTGACACGGCCCCGGGGCTGGACGGATGGCCGGTGTCAATGTTCAAGCGTTTCTGGCCTTTGCTACGTGAACCCATTTTCGAGGTGTGCAACGGATTCATGCGAGGATTCGTCGACATAGCGCGGCTTAATTTCGGTGTGTTGTTGCTAATTCCGAAAGTACCTGGTGCGGACAACATTCGCGATCTGAGACCCATTGCGCTCATTAACGTACCTTTCAAAATATGTGCTAAAGGCTGCGCTACTCGACTCACGCCGATCGCTCATCGAACCATTAGTCGTGCATAGTCGGCTTTCATTCGCGGTAGGAACATTTTGGAGGGACCGTTAGCCTTACAAGAGACCCTTCACGAGCTCAAACGCACGCAAGAACCTGTGATCCTACTCAAGTTAGATTTTGATAAGGCTTACGATCGCGTTAATTGGGATTTTCTCCGACAAATTCTTACTAGCAGAGGCTTCTCGTCGGCATGGGTGCACCGAGTCATGCAATTGGTCTCGGCGGGCCAAACTGCGGTCTCGGTAAATGGAGAAGTAGGGAACTTCTTCAGGAACAAGCGTGGCTTACGCCAAGGTGATCCCATGTCACCGATCTTGTTCAACTTTGTCGCAGAGATCTTGGCAGCAATGCCGAGGAAAGCCGTGGAGGCTGGGCATATCAAAGGGGTCTTTGGGACACCTCATCCCGTGGGGATATCACATTTACTGTCTGTGGACGATACGCTATTGCTATTTCAACCGGACCTCCACAGGCGTACACAGATTAAAGCCCCGCTTATCAGTTTGAACTCATGTCGGGCCTTAAAATCAATTTTCACAAGTGTGAAGTGATGCCCATGTGCATGGACGAAAGGGAAGGTAGGCGATCGCGGATCTACTGAAGCGTAAACTAGGCAAAGTTCCGTTTACATATTTGGGCCTCCCATTGGGCGCCAAGCGGCGTCTCGATTGAGGTGGGCTCCGCTCACGGACCAAGGTGGGAGGACGGGTATGCCCGTGGAGGGGAAAATTTATGTCCTCTGCCGCTAGGCTAGTGCTCACGAATGCGAGTCTCTCCTCGCTCCCGCAATTTACCATGGGACTTTTCCTTCTGGTAGAAGGGGTGCATGCCAAGATGGATACTCCCCGGTCCCGTTTCTTTTGGGAAGGATCAGGACCCAAGCGCAAGTACCACATGGTTAGGTGGGAGGCGGTTTGCGTCCTAAAGCCCAGGGAGGGCTAGGGATCACGAACACTAGAATCCTCAACATCGCGCTGATGTGTAAGTGGATTTGGAAGCTTTCGCAGGGGGCGACGGGTTTGTGGGTAGACCTGTTATGCGTTAAAGTACTTCCCTCCGAGAGATTTTTTTGAAGGAGCGGCGAGGGGCTCTTCTTCTCGAACGACACAAGCGGTCCGGCCGGCTTTCGCTATGGGTGCCATGTTCGGCATTGGCAATGGGCGTTCGGCCCGTTTCTGGTTAGACCACTGGGTGGGAACCCGGCCTCCATGGCAAGACTTCTAGGACCACTACAGCCTGGCGGTCAATCCGGAGCAGCACGTTGCCATGGCACTTGCCTCCTCCCCCCCGGCGATTTACTTCCAACGGGAGTTAACGGGAACAGAACAAGCCCACCTCACGGATTTGCTCGCCCTTATTGCGCCGGTCGCGCTTTCCTCGCACAAGGATACTGTGACTTGGTCTCTCACCCCCTCCGGCAAATTTTCTGTCAAGTCCCTATACCGGAAACTTTGCCAGGGCCAGTCCTCCCAAGTGTCGAAAGGAATGCGCGACTCCCGCTTAAAATTAAGGTGTTTTTTTGGCAACTGTTCCGTAACAGATTGCCCACCTCGGCCAATGTTGCTAAATGCAATGGCCCGTCGTCCGGCCTTTGTGCGATTTGCAACATCTCGGAAGACGCGAACCATGTGTTTTTTCGCTGCCCGTTAGCTCGTTTCGCTTGGAGTGCGGTTTGCACCACAGCCAACACCACATGGAACCCGTGCTTGACCGCCGATCTCGTGACCATTGTTGACTCGGTTCAAGGAGGCAACAAACGCGTTCTTTGGACCTGTGTGGGCGGCTGTCACAGGCCCTCGGCTCACGAGGAACAAACTTGCGATCGAGGGTATCTTCCCAACCCACCCTGCTAATATCATCTACAAATCTAACCTTTTCCTGCAGCAGTGGAGTCCGTTGGCGAGGCGCAAGGATGAGGATAAACTTAAACATGCACAAGACCGTCTTCGCCAAGTCTACGTGATGGCTAGGGAGACAACCGCCACTTCTTCGACTTGAAGTGGCCCTTTTGCATAAGCGCCGCAGCGAGCCTGCGTGCTCTAAGCTCGAGCTTGAGCCATGTAATTCTCTGCTTGCTCAGTGCTGCTTTTGGCCTTCCCGTTAACTCTCCAGACTATGCGCTCTCTTTGGCCGGAGCCTCCGTGCTCGTGTTTGTAATCTCAGACTCTGTCATTCACGCTGCCTAGTTGTGGGCTTTATTAATTTAAAGCCGGACGCGCCCAGCGTCTTCGTTCTAAAAAAAATTCTTCAAGGCACATCTCGTCAAATTCCTCAAACTTGTTCTTTTTAAAAAACCGTCTGAGAACGCATATGACCTCTCCAAATTCCTCACAACTATACTCTCTTCACAGGTACTCATGTTAGCTGCTGAATCACTAGGTTCTCATCAACTTAACTCATTTGCATCGTTCCTCGAAGAAAAGTTGCATACCTCTTCAGAAAATTCTGTTGTTCATATTCCTCAGCTGAAGAAAATGGCTGATGGTAAGAAGCCATAGAAAGGAGGAAATAGGCCTGAGGTCAACACAGTGTTTGAGATCCCTGAGGACATCTATGCTGGATACTGCACACCCCTTGAGGAGGATAAAAATCAGCGCAAGGTGCGCATTCAAAAGATTGAGAGGAGATGGGCACGGGAATGGAGGGAGTACAGATATGTTACTCCCAAGTATATGAAGAAATTCGCTCTAAATCCTCCATGCCCAAGACCTACATTGGCACCTGGCCAAGAAGCTGATCCCACCAGCCTCAAGCATGGTGAGGAATATCCTAATGAATGGGCCAAGCACCAGGCCAAGCTAGCCAAAATAGCTAAGGAAGCAGTGAGGAAATTTAATGAAGACTCTGCTGCTGCTGCTACCACTTCTGAGGCCTCTGCTGTCAAGCCGAAGAAGGCCATGGCAAAGAAGCCTGCTCATAAGCCAAGTGCTTCATCCTCAATGCCCTCACGACCAGATTCTTCAATGCCCTCACAGCCAGCTCCTCCGCCAAAGTCCTCAGCTCCTCCGACAAAATCCTCAGCACCTATGCATCTCGCCACGTGCCAAAGGACAACAAGCATCTCTATTGCCTCAGGAGCTTCTGCTAGTTCTTCAGCTCCACCAAATTCTTCAACTGGCCCCTCTCTGCTGAAGAAAAAGGCCACTGCTAGACGAGGCACTCGACCAAGTCCTCACAAGAAGCAGGTCGCCTTTCAAGTGCCATCTGATGAAGACGAAGTTGATGATGAAGAACTTGCCGAAATCATCAGAGACAGGAAGCTCAAGGCCGCTAGAGCCAAAGGCACAAATGTGCCTCTACTTTTGGATCCAAAATTGATCCTTGATTACATTGATCTCTGGCACAAGGACCCCAACACTCCTATGCCTGATTTCAAGCTGACTCCTGGCCAGAGTCATATGCTGACTGCCTTCATTCAAGAAGAAAAATGGAAATTTGAAAAGGCAAAGCAGTTGAAGAAAGCGCAGTACAAGAAGGAGCGCTCCTGAAGAAAAACGTTATCTCCATGACAACTGAAGAACTTGTCACTATTCAATCTGATATCAAGAAGCTCAGTGATGAATTTGACGTTTACCGCACTGACTGGCTTGGAGCCAAAGTCAGATTTGTGAATTTGACTGAGAAGTTCACTTCCAATGTTGCAGCCCCAACGCAACAAGAAAATCCTCAGGCTGAGGCTTCTGCTCAGCCGACTGAAGAACATGCCAGCACCGCTGATGACATTCAGGCTGCTGAAGAAACTCGGAGTACCAGGGCTGATGACTGCATTCCGGCCGCTGAAAAAATTGCCAGGGCAACCACTAGTGTTGCGCCTGAAGAGACTGAAGAAGTCAGGGCAACTGCATCAGTTGTGCCTGAAGTAATTGAACCAAATTCCTCTGCTCCTCCTGCACCTACCCCAACTCCGATCCTTCCATCTGCATCAGATGTGAAGTAGTGAAGAAAAGGAAAGCATCAACTTCATCAGATTCTTCAGCTCCGAAGAAGATGAAGCCATTGACCAGCTCTTTTGCAAATCCAATTGATGCTATTCCGGTCTCATCCATACCATCAAAGGACCTTGTTCCTTTTGATGAAGAATATGTGATTCCAAGTGAATCAAATGAAGAGAATCCTTCTGCTGCTTCGTCAGAGCAGTTGGATCAAGAAATTTAAGCAGATGCAATCCCTTCAACCCCAACAGTCTCATCGCCCATGCCTCAGTTCACTGCTGAAGAGGCCGGCGTTGAGGAAAAGAGTGAAGATGAAGATGTGGACATTGGGTGTACAACACCAGTGCTGAATGATGACTTTTGGGAAAGTCAGCACCCCAACTCTCCTCTGTTCACACCACTACAACAAATTCCTCAGTCCCTTGTCAATACTGAAATAGAAATGGGATCTGAAGAACCTCATGCAACCCTGTCTGTCCATGAAGAGATTCCAGCCACTAGTGCTGAAGAAATTGTTAATGAAGAATTAAAGACCCGGGCTGTCACTGAAGAATAACCCGAAATTCCTCAGCATGTCGAGCCTGAGATTGCGATTCTTGAGGTGGTGATGCAATTGACTGATACTCCTCAACCCAAGCCAAAGGATCCCTTCTCGAAGAAGCAGAAATTCAAGGCTGATGACTTCTTCGGCGAGCATGTTTTCTTCACTGACTTCAACCCATATGACTCTGCTCGTCTTAGAAGGAAGCGTTTCTGGACTGCCAGCCAAGCAAACTTTTATTCTTCACTGCTCTTCAACAAGGACAAAGTCTTCGACCACGAGCATATTCCTCACGTCGACATGAAATCAATGCCTTGTTTTACCCCAGTCCTCAGTGTGCTTCATGATGTAGGATTGCTCAACTTCTGCACGGATATTTGCGATTGGAATGAAGAGCTCATTCTTCAGTTCTATGCAACCCTGCACATCACAGGCAATGTTGATGATATCAACTCTTGGGTGTTGTACTGGATGACCGAAAACACTCATTATAAGGCACCAGCCTCTGAATTACTTCACGCCCTGCCCATCAGTCCACCCCTTTAAGGAGCTCGCTGCCTGTACCAAGAGCCTGAACTCACTGCTCATTACATGCAAGTTCTTATGAAGCCTCTAAAGACCGGTCAAGCCCCAAGGACAAAATTCCTCGTGAAGGAAATGATGTATGTACCAAGATCAGTCTATCGCATTCTGACGAAGACTATGAGTCCAATCAAAGGTCATGACTCATCTGATGAGGAAATTGTTGGAATCATGAAGAATCTGCTATTCAACATCATACATGGCATTCCTGTCAATTATCACGATTTCTTCATGACGACTCTGGCAAATGTTGCACTCTTTGCGTTTGAGTTGAAGCCTTACGCACCTTGGATTATGAGATTCCTCAGAATAAGGTCTTCACTCAACTACAAGGCCGATTTTCAGAATCACCTCAAGTACTTGCCCCCAATCGAAGTCCTCAAGCGAACATTTTCCTCAACTGATGAAAAAGGCAAGGCCACTGCTGTTATTGATGAAGGCATTCGTCCATTGGATGGTCAGTTTCGCAAAGCTGCATCTTATTCTACCAATGATGACTCTGCCACTCATGATTCTGCTGCCAATGCATCCAAGCCAAATCCTCAAGCCACAGCTCCAAGAGTGATGACTGACCGTGAGCTTCTTCTCAGTCTTCACCAGAAGGTGGATCGAAACCATAAATGGGTTAAGCGTCAGTTTGGTTCTATTCTTCTCAACATGACTGCTACACATAATGCAATGAAGAAAAACCATTACTACCTCCATGAAGTCTTCGGTCGCACCTGGGCTATTCTGTCACATCTATATGGTGAAGAAGATCTGAAGCAAATGGGTCACAAGGAGGATTTTTACTGGTCTGCACCTCAACCAAAGAAATACAAGAAGGTCAAGGTTCCTTCCTTGGTGGCCAGCTCCTATTCTTCATCACGCGACACCGACGAGTATGAAGATTTGGACGACACTCCGGCAGGCCCTACTACAACAAACGACCCCAACAACGATGGCGCTCCTCCATCAACTTGATATTCTTCAGGGGCGTTAGTCCTCATTTTCGATCCTTTTGGTCATTCGATGACAAAGGGGAGAAATTTGATTAGTCTTCAAGCGGGTCTATCTATATGGGCGTTTTTGCTAAGTTACAACTCTCATTCTTCTGAGACTTTATTCGATCGAGTTGTAAACTTAAACTCTATGGTGGTCTGATACTTTTGCTGAGATTTTCTGCATGCTTATTCCTCGTTAATGTTAATGCACGCATGCTGAATTACATCAGTCACCATATTTCATCATGCATTTCAAATTCTTCATATTATATGTCAAATGCGTGTATGCATTACAAGATATAGGGGGAGATGTCCATGATTATACTCTTCAAGTGTGCATTGCTTCAAAAGCAAATTCCTCACTATGCACATCTTCAGGGGGGAGTTCTTCTATATCTTACAATCAAACTCCTCAATATCGGTATTTACACTTCATATGATTATCCCCGTTGAAAACTTAACCTATATTGTCATCAATCACCAAAAAGGGGGAGATTGTAAGTGCATCTAGTGCCCCTTAGTGATTTTGGTGTATTGAAGACTTATAGGTTAAGTGACTAATGTGTTTATGAGTGTACACAGGTCTATAAGTCTATGAGGAGTTTGATATTTACAGAGAAAGTCGTCCCCAAAAAATGACTATCTTCGACTGAAGATTTTGGTTTTCTGAAGACTTTCTGAAGACTTTGAAAGTGAAGAAATTGGTGTGACCTGAAGACTTGGTATTCATACGAGGAACTTGAAGCGTGAAGACTTTTGTTTCGTAGTTTCATTTTATCTTTCTTGAGTCATAGGAAACACCGCATCTTGTTAAAGGGGGTCGAGGAAATACTAAGGAAAAATTTCCATGTGATGCTCAACTCAAAATCCTACACCTACCAATCCCTTTGAGTGAAGCCATTGGAAATCTCATACAACTCATTCAATTTCTTCAGTGAAGTTCTTCTAGTCGCTGAGGAATTTTTTCTGACTGAGGAGTTAGGAATTCGCCAGTGTGGTTTGCCTACACAGTGAGGAACATGATAGCCCTGAGGAAATTGAGCCTCAAAATTCCGACCGTTGCTGTGCTATGCGCCAGCTGTCCCAAAATATATACCCACCTAACGGTCATATCATTGAAGGGCATTTATGTCTTATCATGTCGGGCTGCTCCCTAGGCTATAAATACCCTCCCCTACAACCACTAGCTGGTTGGCTGCTCCGAGAGAAAACTGACACTTGTCATTTGAGAGCATCCCATCCTCCGAGGACTTTGAGAGAAAATCATCAAGTGAGGAAAACCCAAACCCAAACACCTAAAAACCCAAAGTGATTGAGCATCACTGAAGAGATTGATCCTGCATGGATCCAATGCTTTTTACCTTTGAAGACTGTGCACCTTCCAGACGGTTAGGCGTCATGGTCTAGAGCATCCAAGAGGAAATTGTGGATCGCCGAGTAACCGAGTTTGTGAAGGTTTGGAAATCACCTGAAGACTTACCACGAGTGATTGGGCGAGGTCTATGTGACCTTAGATCAAGGAGAATACGGTGAGGACTGTGTGTCCGTGACAGTGTGTCCTCAGGTTTAAATACCTAGCCGCTCCAACCAGACGTACAACTGTCACAACAGTTGGAACTGGTCTACCAAATCATTGTCTTCACCAAGCCTACTGGTTCTATTTCCTCAACTCTTCCATTTCCTCATTACTGTGTTGTGCACATGTTCATATATGTTTTTAAGACTTTAACTGAAGACTTTCTCAATTTCCTCAGTTCAATTTCTTCAGTCTGATTGTCTTCATTCTGTGTTATCCTGTGTTTACGCTTTCTGTACTCTGTGCTTGTTTTCATTTCTCAATGATGACCATGCTTGTGTTCTATTATGTTTACATCTGAGTACTAATTCCGGTGCAAGTAGTTCTTCACTCAGGAATTTCCTCAGTGAAGAATTCATAAAAATAGCCGATCCACCCCCCCTCTAGTCGATATAACGCACTTTCACCAAGGCTGAAGGAGAGGCTTGCTGGCAGTGCTTCCCTCCATTTTTATTTCTTGCAACATGCACCATGCCTCGTGGAGGCGTTAAAACTTATGTGTTCTGCACCTTTTAAGAGACAGTGTTTCTTGTAATAATTTGCTAGGATTTTGCGATTTTCTTCCCATTTGCTTTAATGTTCTACGTCGGCAGGGCCCGGTCCCGCGCATACCTTAGCTGCCGTTGGGTCATCTGGATCACCAGGATGAGACCAAGGGGTGAGGGTCTATGTGACCAGTTAGGCTCCTGCGTCACGATGCTCAAGAGTCCCCTTTGACGTACAAACAACACTCGGGAAGGAGATGCGAGAGTAGGCCTTAGCGTTCTGCGTCGGCCGGGCCCAGCCCCGCGCATAACTCAGCCGCCGTTGGGTCGTCTGGATCGCCAGGACGAGTCCAAGGAGTGAGTGGGTACTTGACCAGTTAGGCTCCTGAGTCGCGATGCTCAGGAGTCCCCCTTGACATACGAACAGACCTCCATACCTTTCCTCACCGAGGTCCTGCTCGGGAGGGGGGCGCGACGACCAGGTCCGAGGGACCTGGTAGGGTGGCGTACACTAGGCGTGATGTAAGCGTAGCGCCCGTGCCCAGCCCCCTCGCGCGACTCTCCCGAGCGGGAAGTGTTGCAATGAGGCTAGACAATGAGCCTGGCGGCTCCCTGAGGTTGATGCGGCCATGGGGCCGCCCCCAAGTGTTTATCACCAGCGCGGAGCATGGTGCTTCCGCACTTGCACGGGCATAGCCGCTCCTTGACAATGTCGACTGCCAACATGGAGCATGGTGCTTCCACTAGTGCGTGGGTGGGGGCTCCCTCTGAGTGGAGCCCTCGGGGCGTGTACAGCTCCGCCTTGACACGTGGCTTGCACGACAGGGCTAGAGGAGGTGTGTCTGGGCACTCGTGAGTGAGCGCGGGACTCACGAGGCCCTACCTCAAGGCGGGTTGCGCCTGAATTTGGTTCTTGACACTTGTGATGGCCCTGCGAGATGGTTAGACAACCTGCGCCGAATGAATCTCCTAAGGTTATCACATGAGAAGGCCAAACACCAACGACCCCGGGAGGTGAAGTGAACGGGACCGGCCCGCCAGACAGAGCTCAGTCGTTGGGTTTATCGATGCTGCAGGGACGGACCCGAGCACAGACGCCGTGCCCAGTCTTCTCATGCAAAAATCCTGAAGAAAGACAACCGGCGCACGGCTCCCATGGTGACGAGGCACCGGGTCGCGTGCCCTAGCTCGTCCGCCCGTGATTAGCTCATGCGAGAACAAGGCACCAAGGGCCATGGGAGGTGACATACACGGGAGCTAGCTCGCAAGCCAGAGCTCAGCCTCTTGGGTTTGGCGATGCTGCAGGGACGGACCCGAGCACAGACGCCATGCCAAGCCTTAATCATGAGGCAGTCATGGGTGGGTTTGCAAGGGCGTACAACGTTCATGGTATCAAAGTACTGGACAGGCATATCATAAAGCAACTCATGGGAGGAGGTAAAGCTAGTTCTGATATGCAAGAACGATACATGTCGCAGGGACAGACCCATGCGGCCTGGGGATGGTGCAGCCCGAGGGGCGCCCCCAACAAAGATAATCAAAGATGCAAAAGGATACATGTCGAAAGGATAGGTCCATGCGACCTGGGGATAATGCAGCCCATGGGGTGACCCAATTGAATAAACCGGAAAGTGTCACCTGGCACCTTTGCTGAAGAGATGTTGAAGCAGCTGAAGATGCATGTTGAAGAGGTTGCTCCTCACGAGCCGCCTGGGTCCTAGACCTCGGGAGGCTGGTGAAGATACGTCGCCATCTCCGCCAGGACCGCCTGGTGCCTGGCCTCCTGAGCCGCCATGATGCTCCGAAGGCGGCGCTGGAAGGTAACAGCCGCACTCGGCAGGCCAAAGGGCATGTGAACATAGCTGTGAGGTGGGCCCTCACACCGACCAACGCACGATGGCCAGAAGCGCTCCTGGGATGTGGCTCTATTGAGCCCTGGAATGTTGACGCAGACACGCAGCTCGTTATCCTTGCCAGGACAAGGAGCCGCCCTAGGTGGTGGGCGGCGGTCGCCGCGCATGGCTCTCGCCTATTGAAGTTCCTCGGTCGCCTTGGTGACGAACTCGTGAGCACCTGGCACCTTGTGCCTTGTGCCCTCGTGAGGGAAGCGTGCGATGAAGCATGCCTCCATGTGGTGCCCGAGCGCCTCCCTCGTGACATTCACTAAGTCAGAGGCCCTCCAGAAGAGAGCCCCCGACCCAGCCTGAGGAGGGCACCGTGCTTGCCTTCCTATGCGAGAGAGGGAGGCGCCCCATCCGTGGGCACAGGTCCTGAGGTGGTGCCGCTGGAGACACCGCTCTCCCAAGGCTCTTGGCAGAGCAACTGGTTCTTCCTAGGGACAGCCTCAGGAGGGTAGATGGTGCTTTCGTTGTCTGGGTCTTCGACCGCCGCAGCCTAGTAGGCGCGCTCGAGGGAGCACACCGCGTCCTTCTCCTCGTAGGCGATCGTGATGATGTCACAGTTCCCTGGCATCTTGAGGACATTGTAGCCATGGTGGGTCACCGCCATGAACTTGGCCAGGGCTGGATATCCTAGGATGGCACTGTACGGAAGGCGGATGTGGGCGACGTCGAAGTCTATGAGCTCGGTGCGGTAGTTGTCGCACTGGCCGAAGGTGACAGGGAGGCGAATCTGCCCTATCGGGGTGGTGGAGCCGTCGGTCACTCCTGAGAAAGGCTTGGTGGGCTGCAGCTGATCATATGGTACTTGGAGGCGGTCGAATGTCTCCATGGAAAGAACATTGAGCCCCGCACCACCATCGATGAGGGTCTTGGTGACGAGGACATTGCTGATGACGGGCGAGGAAAGCATCGGGAGGGCGCTGGCAGTTGTCGCGCACTTGAGCTGGTTGGACGAGCTGAAGGTGATGGTGCACTTGGACCGCCCGAGCGAACGTGTGGCCTCGAGCCCGGGGAGGGCCGCGTTCACCTCGCGAGTGAACTTATTGAAGATGTGCTGAGAGGCTGGGGCCTGAGCGCCGCCCAAGATGCAGGCGATGGCGCGTGGCTCCTGAAAGCCCCCAGCCCCCTGTCCTGGTGGTGGTCGTTGTTCCTTCTTGGTGGTGGTGGCAGCGGAGGAAGGCCTGCGTTGCCCTAACAGCGGTCCTCACGAGGCTGGTCTCTCTAGGCGCCCTCGCGAGGCTGGCCCTCCCAGCGGTCCTCACAAGGCTGGTCGCCCCACTCTTGGCGGGGGCCGCGGTCATCCCAGCGGCCCACCCTTCGACCTCCTCCGCGGCCATAGCCTCGATCGTTGCGCTCAGGGCGTCGACCGAGGCGCCCGTCGCGTATGGCCCTGAGCTCCTGACAGTCATTGGTGTTGTGGTTGTATATGTTGTGGAAGACGCAGAAGGGACGGCTGCCCTTGGATGACTCTGGGTGGTTGCAGTCGTGCTTCACCTCTGGTTCAGCCACGAGAACGGCTGCCCCCTTGTGCTTCACGTCCTTGGCCTTGGCCTTCTTGTCTTCTGGGTCGGCCGCTGGGAGCTCGAGGAGGGAGAGGCACCCTTCCTCAGCTCTCGCGCACTTGGTTGCCATCTTGAACATTTCCAGAGCTGTGCACAGGTCCTCATGGATAACGAGCTCCTCCATAATCTTGACATCATGGACGCCATCGCAGAACGCCGAGATGATGGCCTCGTCCGACCCTTGGGGATATTGAGGTGAACGCTGTTGAAGCGCTGGATGTACTTCTGCAGGGTTCCCCCCGGCTGCTGCTTGATGCGTCGCAGGTCACCCGCGGCAGGCGAGCAGTCCCGAGTGCCCTGGAAGTTGGCAACGAAACGCTCGCGCATCTCACCCCAGGAGGAGATCGATCCCACAGGCAGGTTCAGGAGCCACAAGCGCGTGCCATCCTTGAGAGCCATGGGAAACCAGTTCGCCATGACCTTCTCGTTGCCGTTGGCCGCCTCGATGCTCAGCTCGTAGAGCTGCAGGAACTCCGCAGGGTCGGGGGTGCCGTCGTATCGTGAAGGAAGGTCGGGCTTGAACTTGCCCGGCCAGACGACACTGCATAGCTCGGGAGTGAAGGCTCGGCAGCCTGCGGTGGCACGGGATCCCATCGTAGAGGTGGAGCCTGGTCTTGGCGCGCGGTCTTGACGCGGTGGTGCAGGGAGCGCTGGAGCACCTTCTTGCGACTGTCGTACCTCCTGGCAGCTTTCTTCTTCGCGTGCGGGCGCCCTACGTGGCGGGTCACGCAGTGGGGCCATGCGCCTTGGACCGTGGGTGACGTCCTGACGGGGAGGTGGCGGAGGTGCTCCATGGGCTACGCTGCCCTTGATGGGGCGGCGGCGAGGCAGCGAGAGGATGGTGCGGCGAGCCCCGGCCCGTCTTGAACAAAGCTCGGGGATGCGGTCCAGCCAATCCTCGTAGAAGTCGTCGACGAGGCGGTAGCGCAAGAGCTCGCGTGCCATGAGCTGCACAGCCCGTGCATCCGCCAGCCCGCGACGAGTGTGGGACGACGAGCTAGCCGGAGTCAGTGATAGGGTGGCGGTGCATCCATCTTGCCGCACGGATGGGGTGTAGCGACGAAGCTTGTTGCTCGTCCCCGGCCGGGCCGTTGGCGGCAGCTGATGGAGAACAACGGGGTGGCCCGCCGACAGGCGCCGTCTGGGCGACGCGAGCGGCGAGGGCGGCTCGACGCTCAGCACGGGCCCGACGAGCATTAGCCATGGAGGCGGTGGAGCGGCGGCGGGTTGACCGACGAAAGAGAGGCTTTAGCACACCCCTACCTGGCGCGCTAAATGTCGGATTTAGGGTTCCACAGACCCTTGAAAGGTTCGAACTCTGGGGTGCGTGCGAAGAACTCTCCCTTCCCAGTCTGCCTGCTCAACGATTCCACGACCTACCTCGACGAACCCAGTGGACAAGAGACACAACAGTTTATCCTGGTTCGGGCCATCTTGCGGTGTAATACCCTACTCCAGCTTTGTGGTGGATTGCCTCGAGGGGCTGAGGATGAACAACAACAATGGATGAACAGCCTCAGGAGGTGAGGTATTCTTGAGCTCGATGAGCGGGTGAGATGGTCAGGGTGGAATTGGTACCTCCTCTCTATGGTGGTGGCTAACTCCTATTTATAGTGGCCTTGGTCCTCTTCCCAAATGTAGGCGGGAAGGGATCCCACAGCGGCCAAATTTGAAATGAGACAACTAGTACAAGCTATCCTAGCAAAAGTGGTCTTCGCCTGCAAAATGCTCTAGTGGTGACGCTGTAGTGGGCTCCGCGATGACCTCCGTCCTGCCGTACTGGCAGTCTTGGCCTTGTTGCACCGATATGGAAACCTTTGCCTGATTCCTCGGGACCCTGCGCCTGTGCTTGCCTCCTTAGCGCCAAAGAGGAAACTGTTACACTGCGCCCGCTGGCACCCGCATGGACTTGGTCATCATGGCTTACGTCATATGAACCTCGTGAGGTGCACCTTGCATGGATATCTCTGCTCCTCGGGAGCCACCCTGGTGAGGCCACCCCCAGGGAGGTCTTGGTGTCGTCCGCCTGACGAGGCTTGGTCCCTCGTGAGGGTTGTGGGTTGTGGTTGCTGAAGCTGGGCCTACCGGGCCATTGATGGAGCCACGCCGTGGGCCGCAGGCAGGCAAGTCTGGGTACCCCTGTTCCCAGGACACCGACAGCCGCTGATCATTCCGCAAGAAGATGAAGGCACCGAGGACCTGGTGAGGTGGCGTGCGCGAGGCAGGCCGCGAGCCAGAGCTCGATCTCTCAGATTTAGCAGGGTTGCAGGGACGGACCCGAGCACAAGCGTCATGCCAGTATGTGTAGCCCCTGTTACGGGATGAGCAAGAGGTGGGTCAGGAACGCGGGGAGGCTGCGAAGGGCAAAAAGAGCACTAGGCAAGCAGGTGATAATCATAAAGCAACTCATGATCGAAGGTAAAGCCAGTTCTGATAGATGCAGGAAGGATACATACCGCAAGGATGGACCCAGGCGGCTTGGGGATAATGCAACCCGAGGGGCACCCCCAACTGAACAAACCGAAGATGTTACCTGGCATCATTGCTGAAGGGATGTTGTTGTAGTCGAAGACGCGTCCTGCAGAAGTCGCCCCTCATGAGCCACCCAGGTCCTGAACCTCGGGAGGCTTTGGAGGCCCGGGGGGCTCGCGACGATCCATCGCCATCTCTGTTAGGATCGCCTGGTGCCTAGCTTCATGAGCTACCAGGACGCTCTACATGTGGTGCTGATGCACGACAGATAGCCCTGTTCAGCAAGCCGAAAGGCACGCGAACATAGCCGTGAGGGGGGCCCTCGCGCCGGCCAACATGGGACGGCCAGAAGAGCTCCCGAGACGCGGCCATGTTGAGCCCGGGGATGTTGACGCAGGCGCGCAACTCACTGTCCTCGCCAGGGCAGGGAGCTATGCCGGGTGGTGGGCGACAGTCGCCTCGTATAGCCCTTGCCTCCTGAAGCTCTACGGTTGCCTTGGTGATGAACTCCTGAGCGCCTGGCGCCACACGCCCTCGGTTTCCTCACAGAAGCACGCGTTGAAGCACGCCTGCACATGGTGCCCGAGCGCCTCCCTCATGACGTTGGACAGGTCTGAGGCCCTCCAGAATAGAGCTGTGCAGAGCTTGAGGCAGCACCTCTGGACGCCCCACCCTCCTGAGGTCCTTGGCGGAGCAGCTGCTTCTTCTTCTTGGGGACAGCCTCAGGAGGGTAGACAACACCCTCGTCATCTGTGTCCTTGACAGCCGCGGACTGGTAGGCGCGCTCGAGAGAGCACACCACGTCCTTCTCCTCACAGGCGACCGTGATGACGCCACAGGTCCCTGGCATCTTGACAACGTTGTAACCATGGTGGGTGACAGCCATGAACTTGGCTAGGGCCGGGTAGCCAAGGAAGGTGTTGTACGGAAGGTGAATGTGGGCGACGTCGAAGTTGATGAACTTATTGCTGTAGTTGTCGCGCTTGCCGAGGGTGACAGGGAGGCGGATCTGCCCTATCAGGGTGGTGGGGCCGTCGGTCACTCCTGAGAAGGGCTTGCTAGGCTGGTCATAGGGCACTTGGAGTCGGTCGAACATCTCGATTGAGAGGACATTGAGCCCCGCACCGCCATCGATGAGTGTCTTGGTGACGAGCACGTTGCTGATGGTAGGCGAGCAGAGCATTGGGAGGGTGCCAGCTGTTGCCGCACACTTGAGCTTGTCGAAAGAGCTGAAGGTGATGGTGTACTTGGACCACCGGAGCAGACATGTGCCTCGAGCTTAGGGAGGGCTGCGTTCTCCTCACACATGAACTGCTTGAAGATGCGATGGGAGGCTGGGGCCTGAGCACCACCTAGGATGCAGGCGATGGCACGAGGCTCCTGGAAGCCCCCAGCCCCCTCGTCCTGGTGGTGGTCACCATTCCTTCTTGGTGGTTGATGAACCACAAGTATAGGGGATCTATCGTAGTCCTTTCGATAAGTAAGAGTGTCGAACCCAACGAGGAGCAGAAGGAAATGATAAGCGGTTTTCAGAAAGGTATTCGTTGCAAGCACTGAAATTATCAGTAACAGATAGTTTTGTGATAAAGTAATTTGTAACGGGTAACAAGTAACAAGTGTAAATAAAGTGCAGCAAGATGGCCCAATCCTTTTTGTATCAAAGAACAAGCCTGAACAATTTCTTATATGAAGGAAAACGCTCCTGAGGACACATGCGAATTATCGTCAAGCTAGTTTTCATCATGTTCATATGATTCGTGTTCGGTACTTTGATAATTTGATATGTGGGTGGACAGGTGCTTGGGTGCTGTCCTTACTTGGACAAGAATCGCACTTATGATTAACTCCTATTGCAGGCATCCGCAACTACAAAAGAAGTATTAAGGTAAACCTAACCATGGCATGAAACATATGGATCCAAATCAGCCCCTTACGAAGCAACGCATAAACTAGGGTTTAAGCTTCTGTCACTCTAGCAACCCATCATCTACTTATTACTTTCCAATGCCTTCCTCTAGGCCCAAACAATGGTGATGTTTCATGTAGTCGACGTTCACATGACACCACTAGAGGAGAGACAACATACATCTCATCGAAATATCAAACAAATACCAAATTCACACGACTACTAATAGCAAGACTTCTCCCATGTCCTCGGGAACAAACATAACTACTCACAAATCATATTCGTGTTCATTATCAGAGGGGTATTAATATGCATAATGGATCTGAACATATGATCTTCCACCAAATAAACCAACTAGCATCAACTACAAGGAGTAATCAACACTGATAGCAACCCACAGGTACCAATCTGAGGCTTTGGGACAAAGATTGGATACAAGAGATGAACTAGGGTTTGAGAGGAGATGGTGCTGGTGAAGATGTTGATGGAGATTGACCCCCTCCCGATGAGAGGATCGTTGGTGATGACGATGGCGATGATTTCCCCCTCCCGGAGGGAAGTTTCCCCGGCAAAACAGCTCTGCCGGAGCCCTAGATTGGTTCCGCCTCGTGGCAGCGGAGTTTCTTCCCGAAAGCTTGTTTATTATTTTTTCTCGGACGAAAGACTTCATATAGCAGAAGATGGGCACCGGAGGCCAGCCAGGGGGCCCACGTGGCAGGGGGGCGTGCCCGGGGGTAGGGCGCGCCCCCACCCTTGTGGCCAGGGTGTGGGCCCCCTCTGGTATTTTCTTTGCTCAGTATTTTTTATTATTTCCAAAAATAACTTCCGTGGAGTTTCAGGACTTTTGGAGTTGTGCAGAATAGGTCTCTAATATTTGCTCCTCTTCCATTGAGAATTCCAAATTAAGCATTCTCCCTCTTCATGTAAACCTTGTAAAATAAGAGAGAATAGGCATAAGTATTGTGACATAATGTATAATAACAGCCCATAATGCAATAAATATCAATATAAAAGCATGATGCAAAATGGACGTATCAACTCCCCCAAGCCCAGATTAGTATGCTTGAAGTATTACTATTTCTTTTATCAATATGAACTTTTATTTTTTATTCATTCGGATCTGAATATTCATACCACAATTAAGAAGATTTACATGGAAACTATGCCAAGTAGCATTCCACATCAAAAATTATCTTTTTTATCATTTACCTACTCGAGGACGAGCAGGAATTAAGCTTGGGGATACTTGATACGTCTCCAACGTACCTATAATTTTTGATTGCTCCATGCTATATTATCTACTGTTTTAGGCAATATTGGGCTTTATTATCCACTTTTATATTATTTTTGGGACTAACCTATTAACCGGAGGCCCAGCCAGATTCTTTGTTTTATGCCTATTTCAGTATTTCGAGGAAAAGGAATATCAGACAGAGTGAAAACGGAACGAAATCAACTGGAGAAGTTATTTTTGGAAGGAAAGCCACCCGATGGACTTGGAGTGCACGTCAGGAGATACGGGAGGAGCTCACGAGGGTGGGGGGCGCCCCCCCTAGGGCGCGCCCCCTACCTCGTGGGGCCCCCATAGCTCCACCGACGTACCCCCTGCACCCATATATACCTACGTATCGTAAAACTCCCAGAACAGAAGATAGATCGGGAGTTCTGGCGCCGCAAGCCTCTGTAGCCACCAAAACCAATGGGACCTGTTTCCAAGACCCACTGGGAGGAACCCTCACCGGTGGCCATCTTCATCATCCCGGCGCTCTCCATGATGAGGAGGCAGTAGTTCACCCTCGGGGCTGAGGGTGTGTACCAGTAGCTATGTGTTTGATCTCTCTCTCTCGTGTTCTCTCTCGTGTTCCCTCTATGGCACGATCTTAACATATCCGGAGCTTTTCTATTATAGTTGGATCTTATGTTTCTTCTCCCCCTCTACTCTCTTGTAATGAATTGAGTTTTCCCCTTTGAGTAATCTTATCGGATTGAGTCTTTAAAGATTTGAGAACACTTGATGTATGTCTTGCCGTGCGTATCTGTGGTGACAATGGGATATCACGTGATTCACTTGATGTATGTTTTGGTGATCAACTTGCGGGTTTCTCCCATGAACCTATGCATAGGGGTTGGCACACGTTTTCGTCATGATTCTCCGGTAGAAACTTTGGGGCACTCTTTGAGGTTCTATGTGTTGGTTGAATAGATGAATTTGAGATTGTGTGATGCATATCGTATAATCATACCCACGGATACTTGAGGTGACATTGGAGTATCTAGGTGACATTAGGGTTTTGGTTGATTTGTGTCTTAAGGTGTTATTGTAGTACGAACTCTAGAGCTGTTTGTGACACTTATAGGAATAGCCCAACGGATTGATTGGAAAGAATAACTTTGAGGTGGTTTCGTACCCTACCTTAATCTCTTCGTTTGTTCTCCTCTATTAGTGACTTTGGAGTGACTCTTTGTTGCATGTTGAGGGATAGTTATATGATCCAACTATGTTATTATTGTTGAGAGAACTTGCACTAGTGAAAGTATGAACCCTAGGCCTTGTTTCCCATCATTGCAATACCGTTTACGCTCACTTTTACCACTTGTTACCTTGCTGTCTTTATAATTTCAGATTACAAATACCTTTATCTACCATCCATATTGCACTTGTATCACCATCTCTTCGCCGAACTAGTGCACCTATACAATTTACCATTGTATTGGGTGTGTTGGGGACACAAGAGACTCTTTGTTATTTGGTTGCGGTTGCTTGAGAGAGACCATCTTCATCCTACGCCTCACACGGATTGATAAACCTTAGGTCATCCACTTGAGGGAAATTTGCTACTGTCCTACAAACCTGTGCACTTGCAGGCCCAACAACATCTACAAGAAGAAGGTTGCATAGTAGACATCATGGATCAGCGCGAGCGTTTGCAGCTGATGAGCTGAAATTCATTTATAATATCAGTTTGAACCTTGTAATCTTTGAATTTGAACCATATAACTCTAGAATTTGAACCTTGTAATATTTCGAGCTTTTGTGGTACAATCTTTGAAATGCCATCATATGAGACTCGTATATTGGTAGCACTATTTTGACCTTAATATGCAATGGTCTTAGATTTTATAACCATTCTCGAATTTGTTTACCTTGTCGATCTCACAACACACGATCTGTATAGCTAACTCGACTGCGATCTTCGACATTATTGCACACAGTTGGTTTCTTCCACCGTGTGCCCTGTAGAGCGTAGAATTAATTATCGCACTCGAGTGTCCATCATCACCCTTCTATGTAACTTTGACCTCATCACCCACAGGTAAACTTATGACCGAAGTCATTCCACACACTTCGTTTTTACAAAGCTTTTTGCCAATAAACGCCCATGATTTGTCCTTCTTCTAGCCGACGTGTGGCCAAACTAGCCGGGCAGGAAGCTCGCGCGGTAAACTGCGCAGTACCGCGGGAACAGGCTCACCGATGATACATTTGGCGCCTCTTCGAGCCCACGCATGTGGTGCGGTGTTGTCAAGCGTGCACTAGAATCCTCCGCGATGAACGTCGTGACAAGATGTGGCGATTACAGGCCGGCCGGCCCCCATTTATTACAGCGCCCATTTAACCCTTGTGTCTCTTCAACCTTTCGATCGCGCCCACCATTGCAAGAAGCACACCCACCATGAGAAATTCTTAGAGGGTATCCTGCACGGCTCCAATGGCGCTTCGAGCGGCTACCGGCGATGAGCAGCAGTTCACCATGCGTGTCGTGGTGGACACCCACAGAAGGTTCATGGACCTCTCTATGGTGTACACAAATGACCCGGTCTGAGTGGAGCACTCCATCCACATCATGGAGTTGTTGCTTGCCGAGGAGAAGAACATGGTGGTCCGGTTCGACCTTGAGTACACCTGTGCTCGTGCCGGGTCTCGTCCCAAGGTTGTCGTCACCCAGATGTGAGTGCGCCACCACATCCTCGTCTACCACTATTGCTTGGGCACAAGGCCTTGCGAGCGTTTCGCCAGGTTTGTCAACAACCCCCACTACATGTTCGCTACGGTGGACATCACCAACGATGTAAAGGCGCTGGAGAATTCGGGCATCGCCTGCCAGAATATTCTCGACATCCAGGGCCAATACAAGATCTGGGGCAGCAAGAAGCATGAGAAGGACTCACTCGTTCACCTCGCCGAGGCCATCATCGACCCCAACTGCAGAGACATGAAGGATTAGTGCAACAAGGACAAGCGTGCCTGGCACTCGGCCTGGATGGAGAAACTCGACAAAGCTCACGTCATGTACGCAGCCAAGGAGGCATACACGAGCTACGGCATTTACAGGCGGATCGTTAACATGAGGAAGTGCCTCCTTCTCCAAAACGGCGAGGGATCCAGCCGGAAGCAGAGCAATGGCAAGCGTCGTCGCAACAATAAGTAGATGATTAGATCCTCGTTTCTCCTACTTTAGTATGCATGTAATTGCTTACTTTGGTGTGTGGAAATGTTATGTGTGTAGTCACTTGTGTAATTGTATGCCTAATTTGGTTATGCAATGCTGTCTTTTTAAGTATATATGTTGATGCTCTGTAGACAGAGCGTAGATGTTGTGCAGACAAAGAAAATCACATTGCACACGGACTAAACAATGGAACCCGTCGGTCATGTTTTCATCAATCACTCACAATTGTATACCAGCAATCGTTTGCTCACAACACATACGGCTTGTTAGCAGCAATCGTCTGTGTTGTTATCAGTCTTCGCACACATTTCCGATTACAGACCTGTTTGCCGCGTATCACACACATCTTGTTAAGTTGAACCATTTCTGTTCTCTTATCTCAATGGAAACAGTTCATTTGAGTGAACCGCATGCCGTATATCGCACACACCTTGATCTGGCTGACCGTTTCTTTTGTGTTGCCTAATCAGAAACAGTTCATCCGAGTGAATCGTATGCTGTATATCACACACACCTTCATCTGGCTGACCGTTTCTTTTGTTCCTCCTCATCGCAAATAGTTAATTGAACTGAACCGTATTCCTTGCATTGCACACGCAACTAAAATCTGGACCGTGTTTGATGCATCCTCCATCGCAAACGATTTGCACCTTTTTGAGGGTTTTTTACACCACCGTTTGCGATTATTGCATCGCACACAGTTTCCTTGAAGGGTCTCTGATCGTAGTGTCGCGTTAGCAGCATCTTGCAGTAGTGACAACTGCTTAAAATTCCTTTTTAGTAGTAGCATAATTTCTCTGGGCATTGTCTAGAGTTTTACTAGCATAATGAATAACATTTAATTTCTTATCCACTCTTTGTCCTAGAACAACACCAACAACATAATCACTAGCATCACACATTATTTCAAAGGGTAAATTCCAATCGGTAATTTGAACAATAGGTGCAGAAATCAAGGCTTTCTTAAGTAATTCAAATGCTTCTACACAATCATCATCAAAAACAAAACGAACATTTTTTTGCAAGAGATTAGTGAGAGGCCTAGAAATTTTACAGAAGTCTTTAATAAACCTCCTATAGAAACCAGCATGACCAAGGAAATTTCTTATACCTTTGATATCTTTAGGCCACAACATCTTTTCAATAGAATCTACTTTAGCTTTATCAACATCAATACCTCTTTCAGAAATTTTATGCCCCAAGACAATACCTTCATTAACCATAAAGTGGCACTTCTCCCAATTCAAGACAAGATTAGTTTCTTCACATCTCTAGAAAAGTCGATCAAGGTTGCTTAAGAAAGCATCAAAAGAATTTCTATAAATGGAGAAATCATCCATGAAAACCTCAACAATCTTTTCACAAAAATCAGAGAATATAGCAGTCATACATCTTCGAAAGGTAGCAGGTGCATTGCATAAACCAAAAGGCATACGTCTATAAGCAAAGGTACCGAAAGGGCAAGTAAAAGTGGTCTTCTCCTGATCATCTTTTGACACAACTATTTGAGAAAAACTAGAATAACCATCTAGAAAGCAAAAAATGTGTATGTTCGGATAATCTTTCTAGCATTTGATCAATAAAAGGTAGAGGGTAATGATCTTCTCTAGTAGCTTTATTCAATTTGCGAAAATCAATTACCATTCTATAACTTGCAACAATTCTTTGTGGAATCAATTCATTCTTATCATTAGGAACAACAGTAATACCTCCATTCTTAGGGACACAATGAACATGACTTACCCATTTAATATCAGCAATAGGATAAATTGTACCTGCCTCCAGAAGCGTTAGTATTTCATTTCTTACCACTTCTTTCATCTTAGGATTTAACAGTCGTTGGTGATGAACAACTTGTTTAGCATCATGCTCCAAATTAATTTTGTGCTGACATAGAGTGGGACTAATGCCCTTAAGATCATCAAGAGTATATCCAATAGCGGCACGGTGCTTGTTCGGAGTTTTCAATAATTTCTTCTCTTCAAGCTCTGAAAGGTTAGCACAAATAATAATAGGATATATCTTCTTTTCATCCAGATAAGCATATTTGAAAGTACCAGGTAATTGTTTAAGCTCAAACACGGGATCACCCTTAGGTGGAGGAGGATCCCCAAGGATTTCAACAGGCAAATTGTGTTTCAAAATAGGCCCTTGATTAAAGAATATTTCATCTATTTCCCTTCTATCATTCATAAACATATCAATTTCATGGTCTAGCAAATATTGTTCTAAAGGATCAGTAGGAGGCACAACAATAGAAGCAAGACCAATAATTCCATCCTTACTAGGCAATTCTTTATCATGGGGTTGTCTATGAAATTTAGAGAAATTAAAATCGCGAGTCATATCCCCTAAACCAACAGTAAATATATCTTTCTCGCAATCTATCTTAGCATTAACAGTATTCAAGAAACGTCTACCAAATATAATGGGACAAAATTCATCTTGTGGGGAAGCAAGATCAAGAAAATCAGCAGGATATTTAATTTTCCCACACAAGACTTCAACATCTCTAACAATCCCAATTGGTGATATAGTATCTCTATTGGCAAGCTTAATAGTAACATCAATATCTTCTATCTCAGCAGGTGCAATATCATTCATAATTTCCCGGTACAAGGTATAAGGAATTGCACTCACACTAGCACCCACATCACATAAGCCATGATAACAATGATCTCCAATTTTAACATAAACAACAGGCATGCCAACAACAGGTCTATGTTTATCTTCAATATCATGTTTACCAATTCTAGTAGCCTCATCACAGAAATAAATAACATGCCCATAAATATTATCGACCAAGAGATCTTTAACCATAGCAATACTAGGTTCAACTTTAATTTTTTCAGGGGGTGTAGGTGTTCTAGTATAACTCTTATGAACCATAGTTGAGGCTTTAGCATGATCCTTTATTCTAATAGGAAAAGGTGGTTTCTCAATATAAGCAGTAGGAACAACAGGATTAACATTAGAAGTAAAAGCTTCTTCTTCAACTTTAATAGGTTCTACTACTATAACTTCAATGGGAGGATGATAATTAAACCACTTCTCCTTAGGGATATCAACATGAGTAGCAAAAGATTCATAGAAAGAAGCTACTATCTCAGAGTCAAGTCCATATTTAGTGCCAAAATCACGAAAAGCATCGGTATCCATAAAAGATTTGACACAATCGAACTTAAGGTTTATACCTGACTCCTTACCTTCGTCCAGTTCCCAATCTTCAGAGTTGTGTTTAATTCTTTCCAATAAATCCCATTTAAATTCAATATCCTTCTTCATAAAAGAACCAATATAGGAAGTATCGAGCATGGAGTGATCATTATGAGAAAGTTGAGCATAAAAGTTTTGAATAATAATTTCTCTTGAGAGATAATGATTGGGGCATGAATATAACATTGACTTAAGCCTCCCCCAAGCTTGAGCGATACATTCTCCTTCATGAGGCCAAAAATTATATATATAATTCCGATCACGATGAACCAGATGCATAGGATAAAACTTCTGATGAAATTCCAATTTCAATCGGTTGTAGTTCCATGATCCAATATCATCAGATAGCCTATACCATGTCAATGCCTTTCCCTTCAAAGATAAAGGGAAGACCTTCTTCTTGAAAACATCCTCGGGCATACCTTCAATCTTAAATAATCCACAAACTTTATCCACATAGATTAGGTGCATATCGGGATGTAATGTTCCATCTACTGCATAAGGATTAGCTACCAGTTTCTCTATCATACCCGAAGGAATTTCATAATACATATTTTCAGTAGGTGCAGTAGGTTGAGGAGCAACTCTTTGCTCTTGCGGTCGAGGTGAAGATACCCCGAACAAGCCCCTCAAAGGATTATTTTCCATAGTAACAAGTGACAGTAAATTTCAGCACACTATATAAATGTTTCCTTACCAAATTCCACTGACCAAAGGCGCTTCACTCCCTGGCAACGGCACCAAAAAAGAGTCTTGATGACCCACAAGTATAGGGGATCTATCATAGTCCTTTCGATAAGTAAGAGTGTCGAACCCAACGAGGAGCAGAAGGAAATGACAAGCGGTTTTCAGCAAGTTATTCTCTGCAAGCACTGAAATTGTCGGTAACAGATAGTTGTGTGATAAGATAATTCGTAACTGGTAACAAGTAATAAAAGTAAACAAGGTGCAGCAAGGTTGACCAATATTTTTTGTAGCAAAGACAAGCCTGCACGAACTTTTTTTAAAAGCAAAGAACTCCCGAGGACACATGGGAATTGTTGTCAAGTTAGTTTTCATCATGCTCATATGATTCGCGTTCGTTACTTTGATAATTTGATATGTGGGTGGACTGGTGCTTGGGTGCTGCCCTTCCTTGGACAAGCCTCCCACTTATGATTAACCCCTCTCCCAAGCATCCGCAACTACGAAAGAAGAATTAAGGTAAACCTAACCATAGCATGAAACATATGGATCCAAATCAGCCCCTTACGAAGCAAGGCATAAACTAGGGTTTAAGCTTCTGTCACTCTAGCAACCCATGATCTACTTATTACTTCCCAATGCCTTCCCCTAGGGCCAAACAATGGTGAAGTGTCATGTAGTCGACGTTCACATAACACCACTAGAGGAGAGACAACATACGTCTCTCATCAAAATATCGAACGAATACCAAATTCACATGATTACTTATAACAAGACTTATCCCATGTCCTCATGAACAAATGTAACTACTCACAAAGCATATTCATGTTTATAATCAGAGGAGTATTAATTATCATTAAGGATCTGAACATATGATCTTCCATCAGATAAACCAACTAGCATCTACTACAAGGAGTAATCAACACTACTAGCAAACCATAGGTACCAATCTAAGGTTTTGAGACAAAGATCGGATACAAGAGATGAACTAGGGTTTGATAGGAGATGGTGCTGCTGAAGATGTTGATGGAGATTGACCCCCTCCCGATGAGAGGATCGTTGGTGATGACGATGGCGATGATTTTCCCCTCCCGGAGGGATGTTTCCCTGGCAGAAAAGCTCCACCAGAGCCCTATATTGGTTCTGGCCAGGTTCCGCTTTGAGACGGCGGTGCTTCGTCCCGAAAGCTTCCTTTTGATTTTTTCCATGTCAAAACACACCATATAGCAGAAGATGGGTGTCGGGGGCCCAGAAGGACGGGGGGCGCACCCAGGGGGTAGGGCGCGCCCTCCACCCTTTTGGCTGGCTGGTGGCCCCCCTCTGGTACTTTCTTCGCCCAATATTTTTTATATATTCCAAAAATATTCTTCGTGAACTTTCAGGACTTTTGGAGTTGTGCAGAATAGGTCTCTAATATTTGCTCCTTTTCCAGTCCAGAATTCCAGCTGCCGCCATTCTCCATCTTCATGTAAACCTTATAAAATAAGATAGAAAAGGCATAAGTATTGTGATGCAAAATGGTGCAAAATGGACATATCAAGCAAGCTGCAGACGCAGGCTATCTTCTCGCAGCGGATCTTGTTCCCGTCCACGCTAGATTAATCTATGTCGATGGCGAGGCACTCGCCGAGAGCTCCCCTACTCCAAGCAAGGAATAGAGGGTATGCTTTGTGCTCTTCCTTCTAAGAGGCCTAGATTTTCCCATTCACCCCTTCCTACGGGGCTTATTGGAGTTCTACGGGATCCAGCTCCACAATCTGACCCCAGGGTCCATAGTGCATATTTCTGGCTTCATGGCCCTCCATGAAATATTCCTGAGCTGCGAATCCCACTTTGATTTGTGGACGAAATACTTCTGCCTCGTCCCTCGTACACGCGAGGGGTCAATCTTTCAAGTGGGAGGAGCAGAGGTGTGGCGGATAGGTGGGACGGGTTACCCTGTTGGGACCCCACGGAAGGATCCTAAGGAATGGACCTCGGAATGGTTCTACATTGAAGACGCTCCGCTCTTCGACCCAATCCGGAGGGGTTTTCCCGAATACTCAAGCGCCCCGCTAAAGAAGCGGCTCAACAGGCGGCCCAAAACCCCTTCCTAGCTAGACAGTGAAGAGGTGATTCGACTGTTGACCCACGGTAAGCCGACTATGATCGAAGTAATGGCCGCCACCATAACCCAGTGCGTATAGCCCCTTCAACAGAAGGGGCAGCCTCTATGGTGCTACAACGGGACCAGATACACGGCCCGCTATAAGCGACAAGGGCCGGATGATAAAGCGGCCACAACCAAGATATTAGCCGACCTCTTTGATACGTCTCCAACATATCTATAATTTTTGATTGTTCCATGCTGTTATATTATCATTCTTGGATGTTTTACAATCATTTTATAGCAACTTTATATCATTTTTTGGGACTAACCTATTGACATAGTGCTCAGTGCCAGTTGTTGTTTTTTGCTAGTTTTTTACTTCGCAGAAAATAAATACCAAACGGAGTCCAAAGGCAGCGAAACTTTTTGGTGATTTTTTTTGCACCAGAAGACACAAGTTGGGCCAAGGAAGTACCATAGGGGTGCCCCGAGGGGGCACAACCCACCTGGGCACGCCTGGGGCCTAGGCGCACCCTGGTGGGTTGCGCCCACCTCGGTGGCCTCCCGCACCGCCTCTTTGCTCCTTAAATACCCCAATATTCCAGAAATCCTCAGGGAGTCAACAAAACACAATTCCAGCCACCGCAAGTTCTAGAAACCACAAATCCAATCTAGACACCATCACGGAGGGGTTCATCATCCTAATTGGTGCCTCTCCGATGATGCGTGGGTCGTTCATTGTAGACCTACGGGTCCGTATTTAGTAGCTAGATGGCTTACTCTCTCTCTCTCTCTCTCTCTCTCTCTCTCTTGATTCTCAATACAATGGTCTCTTGGAGAGTAACTCTTTTTGCGGTGTGTTTGTTGGGATCCAATGAACTTTGAGTTTATGATCAGATCTATGTTTTTATCCATGAAAGTTACTTGAGTCTTCTGATCTATTATATGCATGATTACTTGTAGCCTCGTATTTCTTCTTCGATTTTTTTGTTTAGTTAGGCCGACTAGATCGATTTTTCTTGCCACGGGAAGAGGTGCTTTGTGATGGGTTCGATCTTACGGTGCTCAATCCCAGTGATAGAAGGGGAAATGACACGTATGTATCGTTGCTATTAAGGATAACAAGATGGGGTCTATTCTTATATGAGTAGATCTTGTCAACATCATGCCATCGTTCTTATTGCATTACTCTGTTTCTATATGAACTTAATACACTAGATGCATGCTGGATAGCCGTCGATGTGTGGAGTAATAGTAGTAGATGCAGGCAGGAGTCGGTCTACTAATCTTGGACATGATATCGTCATAATTATTTGAAGTTCTATCAATTTCCCAACAGTAATTGGTTTACCCACCGTATGCTATTTTTCTCGAGAGAAGCCACTAGTGAAATCTACGGCCACGGGTCTCTTCTTTATCATATTTGCCTTCGAGATCTATTTTTATTTGCTTTTATTTTCAGATCTATTCATCCAAAAACCCAAAAATACCTTGCTGCAATTTATTTTTATTTATTTTACCTCACATTCCCGCGAGATCTATTTATCTGATCTACTGCAAATTTATCTATCTTTTTACCTGGGAGGGATTGACAACCCCTCTTTTACGTCGGGTTGCAAGTATTTGTTCTTTGTGTGCAGGTGTCATTCACGTAGTGTTGCATGGTTCTCCTACTGATTCGATAACCTTGGTCTCATCGCTGAGGGAAATACCTACCATAGATGTGTTGCATCATCCCTTCCTCTTTGGGGAAATACCGACGTAGTTCAAGCTGCATCAAAAGGAATTTCTGGCGCCCTTGCCGGGGAGACATCATCAACATCTACTAGGTTCCTAATCACAAATCCTATCTCCTTGCAATTTACAATATTTGCCATTTGCCTCTTGTTTTCATCTCCCCCACTTCACAAACATTTGCCATCTTATTCGCCCTCTTTTACGTTCGTCGTTTTCTTGTTAGATCTGTTTTTGAGTGCAATATTGTTGCGTAGTCACGATGATTCAAGAGAACACCAAGTTTTGTGATTTCTCCAATACCAACAACAATCATTTTTATTAGCACTCCGATTTCTCCTCCCGCCACTAGTGCGGAGTCTTGTGATATCAATGCCGCTTTGTTGATTCTCATTATGAAAGATCAGTTTTTCAGTACTCATAGTGAGGATGTCGCATCGCATCTTAACACATTCGTGGAATTATGTGATATGCAAAATAAAAAGATGTTTACAATGATATTATGAAGTTGAAATTATTCCTGTTTTCTTGGCGAGATAGTGCAAAAAATTGGTTTTCTTCGTTGCCTCGCAATAGTATCGATTCTTGGGATAAGTGCAAAGATGCTTTTATTACTAAGTACCGTGAAAATTATTTCCCTTAGGACACAAATCATGAATTTTAAGCAACTTGAGCATGAACATGTTGCGCAATCTTGGGAAAGAATGAAATTGATGCTAAGAAATTGTCCTACTCATGGTTTAAGTCTTTGGATGATCATACAATTTTTTTATGCGGGATTGAATTTTGTTTCTAGCAATCTTTTAGATTCCGCCGCGGGTGGTACTTTTATGGAAGTTACTTTGGGTGAAGCTACTAAATTTCTTGATAATATTATGGCAAATTATTCACAGTGGCATACCAAAAGAGCTCCTAGTAGTAAGAAGGTTAATTCGGTAGAAGAAATAAATTCTTTGAGTGAAAAATTTGATGCTCTTATGAAGTTAGTTTCTAATAAAAATGTTCATATTTATCTTAATGATGTGCCTTTGTCTACTTATGAAGTTGGTTTCTAATAAAAAATTGATTGAACAATTTTAATAACAATGCTTATAGAGGTAATTTTAATCCTAGACCTTTTTTGGGAAATTCCTCTAATAATTATGGTAATTCATATGGTAACCCTTCTTATAATAATAATAGGAACACCTCTGATCTTGAGAATAATATTAAAGAATTTATCAATGCTCAAAAGAATTTTAATAATACGATAGAAGAAAAGTTGAGCAAGATTGATGATATGACCAGAAGGATTCATAGAATTTATCATGATGTAGAAAATCTCAAGATGAAATTTTTTGTGCCTAAGGTTGAGGAATCAATTAAATCTTTATACGTTTCTATGGATGAAAGTAAGAAAATAACCGCTATGCTTAGAGCTAAAAGAGAATTTTTAGAAAAAGCGTTTTCTAGCGATTGCTATCATAAAAATGATGAAGATCTTAAAGTGATTGGTGTTTCTTCTATCGATTCCTTTTTTTAGTAAAATTAAGGTTGATGCAAAAGGGATTGTAGAAGAGTCAACTTTAGTTAGAAGGCGTCTCGATAATTTGGAGGGTGAAAATCTTGTTGAGAAAATTGATAAAAGTGGATTTGGAGAGGTCAAAACTTTAACTAGTGATGTGCCCACTCTTTTGGATTACAAAGATTTTAATTATGATAATTGTTCTTTGATTGATTGTATTTCTTTGTTGCAATCCATGATAAATTCAACCCATGCTTATGAACAAAATAAAGCTTTTACTAAACATATCGTTGATGCTATGATGAAAGCTTTGGAAGAAAAGTTGGAATTAGAGATTTCAATTCCTAAAAAATTACATGATGAATGGGAACCTACTATCAAAGTCAAGATTAAAAATTATGAGTTTTTTGCTTTATGTGACTAGGGTGCTAGTGTTTCTATAATTCCGAAATCTTTATGTGATGTGCTTGGTCTTACCGACATCGAAGAATGTTCTCTAAGTTTGCACTTGGCGGATTCTACCTTTAAAAAGCCTATGGGAAGAATTAATGATGTTATTATTCTTGCAAATAGGAATTATGTGCCTTTATATTTTATTTTTCTTGATATTGATTGCAATCTGTCTTTTCCTATTATACTTGGTAGACCATTTTTACGTACTATTGGTGCCATGATTGATATGAATGAAGGCAATATTAAATTTCAATTTCCACTAAGGAAAGGTATGGAACACTTCCCTAGCTAGAACAAGAATTAAGCCACCATATGAATCAATCATGAGGGCATATTATGGATCTAGAAATAAAAATGACAACACTCAGATCATTGCATTATGCCAAGCTATTGGCATAAAATGTTAGCGCTTGTTGGGAGGCAACCCAATGAATAAAATTTATTTTTTTCTGTTTCTTTCTGTTCTTGAGTTTTTGCACAATTATGGTACTGTTACGATTGTGTTTTTTATGTTTTAATTAGTATTTGTGCCAAGCAAAGCCTTTGGGATCATGTTGGGTGATAGTTCATTTGATCTTGTTGAAAAACAGAAACTTTGAGCGCCAGTTGCAGAATTTTTAAAAATCACAGAAGCGTGCTAAAATACTGAATTTTTTAAACAAGATTGATATACAAATTGCCCATGTTGTCCTAATTGTTCAGAATTTGTGGAGTTACATAAGTATTAAAGGTTTTCGAATTACTACGGACTGTTTTATTTTTGACAGATTCTATTTTCTTTGCGTTGTGTGCTTATTTCGATGAGTCTATGGTTTGTATTGGAGGGTGTAAGCTATAGTAAAGTTGGAATACAGTAGATATAATGCAAAAATAAAATATGAATGGGTTTGCGACAGTACTTATAGTAGTGATTTGCATCGTTAGACTAACGGATCTCATGAAGGTTTTGTTGAGTTTTGTGTGATTGAAGTTTTCAAGTTTTGGGTTAGATCACGATGGATGAAGAAATAAGGAGTAAGAAAAACCTAAGCTTGGGGATGCCCATGGCATCCCAAGCTATTATCTAAAAGAGAAGCAAGCAACTAAGCTTGGGGATGCCCGAGTGGCATCCCCTCTTTCTTCTAACGGCCATCGGTATTTTACTTGGAGGTATATTTTTATTCGTCACATATCATGAGTTTTGGTTGGAGCGTCTTGTATGATATGCGTTTTTGCTTGTTTTGCTTTTTATTTTAGTCAAGTATCCTTGCTGGACACACCTATTTGATAGAGCCAAAATTATGCTATGATTTGTTAGATTTGCTCTCTATGCTTCACTTAAATCTTTATGAGCTATGGAATTCCTCTAGTGCTTCACTTATATTTTTTTGAGCATGGTGTGCTTTTGTGTTTTTGAAGAAATGCTCTCATGCTTCACTTAGATTTATTGGGAGTTAGTAAAAAAATTAAGAAATTCTCTCATGCTTCACTTTAAATTATTTTGAGAGAAGAAAATTTTTATGCTCATGTTCTTCACTTAGATTTGTTTGCCCTATCGAAAGCAACATATGAAACTAGTCCCAAAGTGATAGATATTCAAGGGGGATATAACAAAAAACTTTCATGAAGATCATTAGACAAAATAAACTTGATTTCTTGTAATAGTTTTGTGATATGATGATATAATATGTTAGTCATGTTGATGAGTAATTATGAAAGATCAAAAAGAATATAGATGTTAAGGTTTGTAATTCCATATGCAAGCACGAAAGTCAATAGTTATGCAATGAAATTATATCCTACTTGTGGTGCATTATTCGGTGTTAGTTATGCTTAATGCCCGCTTATGAGATTTTTTGTTTCTTGGTTGGATGCTTATCAATCTTTTGCTAGCCTTCATTTGCACTAAGCATGATCACTACTTGTGCATTCAAAATCCTTAAACTAGTTTTGCCACATGAGTCCACTATATCTACCTATATGCAGTATTCTTTTGTCGTTCTAAGCAAATTTGTATGTGCCATCTCTAATTTTCAAAATAAATTTCTCTTTTGTGTTCTCGTACCGCTCATGAAACGATAGGGGGTGGCTGATATTTTTGCATGCTAGATGTGTTATTCTCAAGATGAGTGTTTATTCACTTGTCATTGCACGAGAGTATGGCAATGTATTAGGGATGCCTAGTCCCGAAATGAAAAATGAATTTACTTTATGTTGTCAAATAATAAATTCCTTGGAAAGTGTTGGTATGGACGACACCTATGGATTCGGGTAGCCGTGGAATGTGCAAGTATGGTGGAAAAAGTAATAAACTTTATTTTGTGTTTGGGAACCACCTATGATATATCTAGCATGGAAAGTTTTGGGAACTACCCGGTCGTTTTCGTTGACAGGAAAAGCATGCCACCCAAAATGTTTTTATCTCTATCTTTTTTCGCTTTGAGCTCTGGCACCTGTACAAATCCCTACTTCCCTACTTCCCTCTACGAAGGGCCTTGTTGGAGAAGTTGACAAGGAGCTGGGAGTCGCCCCTGATGGTGAGGCGCTTCACCCCCAAGGCCACCGCAGCCTTAAGGCCAGCAATGAGGCCTTCGTACTCCACGATGTTGTTGGAGACCTTCTCATCTTCCTAGAAGCAGAGCTGCATGGCATAGTAGAGCGAGATGAGCACTGCTCCAGCTCCCGCGCCCTGGCGTGCAAACGCGCCATCGAAATACATGACCGACCCATCTGGTGCTTCACTTCCTAGCGAGAGGGATCGGTCCTCGCCTGCTTCAAACCCCGGGGCGTCAGTCCATTCTGCTACGAAGTCAGCGAGCGCGGCTCCCTTGATGACCCTGGTTGTGCTGAACTCCAACTGGAATGCTTGCAGCTCGATGTTCCATTCGGCAACTCTTCCCGCAACATTGGGGCTCCTGAGTACCCTCTCCAGCGGGTAGGCCGAGACGACCTTGATTGGGTGACCTTGGAAGCAGTGCCATAGTTTACGCGAGGCCACCAAGAGCGCGAGCAAGAGCTTCTGAGGCATGGGGTACCGTGCCCTTGCGTCCCGTAGTACCGTGCTAACAAAGTACACTGGGTGCTCGATGAGGGCGGGAGCGTTGACGGAGCCGGCGCCCGCCAGAGGTTGGGGCGTCTCCTAAGGTGACGGGACTCCAAGAGCCTGGTCACCCACTGGGGCCTCTGCTGGCCCAAGACCGCCGCCTTGCTGGGCCTGGTCACTCATTTGTGTTGCTGCAGCCTTTGCGGTGCCCTCTGGGTCCTGCATCGCCCCAGCTGGGGGCGCGGCATGGCGCGGCAGACCCTTATCTTGGCACTCTTCCCGACCGTCCACTAGAGCTGCGCTAGCGGAGTAAGGAGTGGCAGCAAGGTAAAGCATCAGGGGCTCGAGTGGGCGAGGCACCACCATCACCGGAGTGCTGGTCTGGTATCTCTTGAGGTCTTGAAATGCTTGGTCATCCTCCGGGGTCCACTCAAACGGGCCCTACTTCTTCATCAGCTTGAAGAATGGCAGGGTGCGCTCTTCCAGCTTGGAGATGAAGCGCCCCAGGGAGGTCACGCAGCCCGCAAGCTTCTGCATCTCCTTGAGAGTTTGTGGCAGGCTCATGTCTTATATCGCCTTGACCTTCTCCGGGTTAGCCTCGACCCCCCTGTGGGAAATTAGGAAGCCCAGCAGCTTGCCAGAGGGGACACCGAACACGCACTTCTCTGGGTTGAGCCGCAGGTCTACCTGGTGCACGCTTGCGAAGGTCTCCTCCAGGTCTTGAATCAAAGTTCTTGCCTCCCGAGATTTCACCACAATGTCGTCGATGTAGGCTTCAGCGTTCCTCCCGAGCTGCTGACCCAGGGCGATGTGCATCAGCCATTGGAAGGTTGCGCATGCGTTGTGCAGCCCGAACGGCATGCAAGTGTAGCAGTACACCCCACACGGGGTTAGGAAAGCCGTCTTTTCCACATCCTCCACTTTCATCTTGATCTGGTAGTAGCCCGAGAACGCGTCCAGGAAACACAACAAGTCGCACTCGGTGGTGTCGATGATCTGGTCGATGCGTGGAAGAGGGAACGGGTCTTGGGGACAAGCCTTGTTGAGGTTGGTGAAGTCGACACACATGCGCTCCTTCCCGCCTTTCTTTGGTACGAAGACGGGGTTCGGCAGCCACTCGGGGTACCGAACCTCGCGAATGACACCTGCTGCCTCCAGCTTGCGGGTTTCCTGGACGATGAAGGACTGCTTCTCCGTGGACTGTCGCTTGGCATATACGCTTCACAGGCACATTGGGGCACACCCTCAAGTGATGCTCGATCACCCCTCTTGGGACCCATACCAGCTGCTTGGGTTCCCAGGCGAATACCTCGTTTGCACGCAAGAACTTCACCAATGCCTCCTCTTGATCCGGGTCAAGGTTGGCGCCTATGGTGAAGGTGGCTCCTGAGGACCCATCTTCCTCGACTGGCACCTGCTTGGTTTCGGCCCGATCTTGAGTGAACAACTGCTTCTTCTTTGCTGGCGCGACCTCTTTATCCCCAGGGGTGGCCTCGGTGGCCGGTCGCGCTGTCGCGGCGGTTTTGAGGGCAGACTTGAGCGCCGCCAGAGCCTCCTTGGTGTCTCCAACTACGGTGAGGACGTCCTTGCTCCCGGGTATCTTCACGAGGTTGTAGGCCGGATGGGTCGCCGCCATAAATTGAGCCAGCGCCATGTATCCAAGGATGGCATTGTATGGGAGGCCAATGCGGACGATATCGAAGTCGATCAACTCGGTGTGGTACTTGTCACGAGTGCCGAAGGTCACAGGAAGGCGGATTTGCCCCAAGGGGCTGGTGGAGCCGCAGACGATACCGGAGAAGGGCTTGCTGGGGCGGAGCCATTCGAGTGGTACGTGAAGAAGGCTAAAAGCCTCCATAGAGAGCATGTTGAGACCGGGCGCCACCGTCGATGAGGGTCTTGGTGATAGCTATGCTGCAGATAGTGGGCGTGCAAAGCATCGGAAGCATGCCCAAGCCGAAGGTGGTGGCGGGTGTTGGGGAACGTAGTAATTTCAAAATTTTCCTACGCACACGCAAGATCATGGTGATGCATAGCAACGAGAGGGGAGAGTGTTGTCCACGTACCCTCGTAGACCGTAGCGGAAGCGATCACAACGTAGAGGAAGTAGTCGTACGTTCTCCTCGCGATCCAACGATCCAGCGCCCGTTACTCCGGCGCCTCCGAGTTCTTGGCACACGTTCAGCTCGGTGATGCTCCTCAGCTCCGATCCAGCAAAGCTCCGGGAGAGAGAGTTCCGTCGGCACGACGGCGTGGTAGCGATCTTGATGTTCTACCGACGCAGGCTTCGCCTAAGCACCGCTACGATATGACCGAGGTGGAATATGGTGGAGGGGGCACCGCACACGGCTAAGGAACGATCTCAAGGATCAACTTGTGTGTCCATGGGGTGCCCCTGCCCCGTATATATAAAGGAGTGGAGGAGAGGAGGAGGCCGGCCCTAGGAGGGCGCGCCATGGGGAGTCCTACTCCCACCGAGTAGGATTCCCTTTCCTAGTCCAACTAGGAGTCCTTCCATGTATTAGGAGTAGGAGACAAGGAAGGGAAGAGAGAAGGGAAGGAAGGAGGGTTGCGGCCCCTCCCCTAGTCCAATTCGGACTAGGCCATGGGGAAGCGCGGCCTGCCCTAGGCAGCCCCTCTCTCTTTCCCGCAGGCCCAATAAGGCCCAATACTTCTCCCGGCGAATTCTCGTAACTCTCGGTACTCAAAAATACCCGAATCATTCGGAACCTTTCCGAACTCCGAATATAGTCGTCCAATATATCGATCTTTACGTCTCGACCATTTCGAGACTCCTCGTCATGTCCCCGATCTCATCCGGGACTCCGAACTCCTTCGGTACATCAAAACTCATAAACTCATAATATAAGCATCATCGAAACCTTAAGCGTGCGGACCCTACGGGTTCGAGAACTATGTAGACATGACCTAGAACTATTCTCGGTCAATAACCAATAAGCGGGACCTGGATGCCCATATTGGCTCCTACATATTCTACGAAGATCTTTATCGGTCAGACCGCATAACAACATCGTTGTTCCCTTTGTCATCGGTATGTTACTTGCCCGAGATTCGATCGTCGGTATCCAATACCTAGTTCAATCTCGTTACGGCAAGTCTCTTTACTCGTTCCGTAATACATCATCTCACAGCTAACTCATTAGTTGTAATGCTTGCAAGGCTTAGTGATGTGTATTACCGAGAGGGCCCAGAGATACCTCTCCGGCAATCGGAGTGACAAATCCTAATCTCGAAATACGCCGACCCAACATCTGCCTTTGGAGACACCTGTAGTACTCCTTTATAATCACCCGATTACGTTGTGACGTTTGGTAGTACCCAAAGTGTTCCTTCGTAAACGGAGTTGCATATTCTCATAGTTATAGGAACATGCATAAGTCATGGATAAAAGCAATAGCAACATACTAAGCGATCGGGTGCTAAGCTAATGGAATGGGTCATGTCAATCAGATCATTCAACCAATGATGTGACCTTGTTAATCAAATGACAACTCCTTTGTCTATGGTTAGGAAACATAACCATCTTTGATTAACAAGCTAGTCTAGTAGAGGCATACTAGTGACACTCTGTTTGTCTATGTATTCACACATGTATTATGTTTCCGGTTAATACAATTCTAGCATGAACAATAAACATTTATCATGAAATAAGGAAATAAATAATAACTTTATTATTGCCTCTAGGGCATATTTCCTTGATCTCCCACTTGCACTAGAGTCAATAATCTAGATCACATCACCATGTGATTAACATCGATAGTTCACATCATCATGTGATTAACACCCATAGTTCACATCGCCATGTGACCAACAGCCAAAGGGGTTACTAGATTCAGTAATCTAGTTCACATCGCTATGTGATTAACACCCAAAGAGTACTAAGGTGTGATCATGTTTTGCTTGTGAGAGAATCTTAGTCAACGGGTCTTTCATATTCAGATCCGTTATGTATTTTGCAATTTTCTATGTCTACAATGCTCGCACGGAGCTACTCTAGCTAATTGCTCCCACTTTCAATATGTATCTAGATCGAGACTTAGAGTCATCCAGATCGGTGTCAAAACTTGCATCGACGTAACCCTTTACGACGAACCTTTTGTCACTTCCATAATCGAGAAACATATCCTTATTCTACTAAGGATAATTTTGACCGCTGTCCGATGATCTACTCCTAGATCACTATTGTACTCCTTGCCAAACTCGATTGTAGGGTATACAATAGATCTGGTACACAGCATGACATACTTTATAGAACCTATGGCCAAGGCATAGGGAATGACTTTCATTCTCTTTCTATCTTCTGCCGTGGTCGGGTTTTGAGTCTTACTCAATTTCACACCTTGTAACACAGGCAAGAACTCTTTCTTTGACTGTTCCATTTTGAACTACTTCAAAATCTTGTCAAGGTATGTACTAATTGAAAAAACTTATCAAGCGTCTTGATCTATCTCTATAGATCTTGATGCTCAATATGTAAGCAGCTTCACCGAGGTCTTTCTTTGAAAAACTCCTTTCAAACACTCCTTTATGCTTTGCAGAATAATTCTACATTATTTCCGATCTACAATATGTCATTCACATATACTTATCAAAATGTCAGTAGTGCTCCCACTCACTTTCTAGTAATTACAGGCTTCACCGCAAGTCTCAGATAAAACTATATGCTATGATCAACTTATCAAAGCATGTATTCCAACTCGAGATGCTTGCACCAGTCCATAGATGGATCACTTTGGAGCTTGCATATTTTGTTAGCACCTTTAGGATTTACAAAACCTTACGGTTGCATCATATACAACTCTTCTTTAATAAATCCATTAAGGAATGCAGTTTTGTTTATCCATTTGCCGATTTCATAAAATGCGGCAATTGCTAACATGATTCGGACAGACTTAAGCATAGATACGAGTGAGAAACTCTCATCGTAGTCAACATCTTGAACTTGTAGAAAACCTTTTGCGACAATTCTAGCTTTGTAGAGCGATAACACTACTATCGTCCGTCTTCCTCTCGAAGATCCATTTATTTTCTATGGTTTGCCGATCATCGGCAAATCCATCAAAGTCCATACTTTGTTCTCATACATGGATCATATCTCAGATTTCATGGCCTCAAACCATTTTATGGAATCTGGGCTCATCATCGCTTCCTCATAGTTCGTAGGTTCGTCATGGTCAAGTAACCTGACCTCCGGAATGGGATTACCGTACCACTCAGTGCGGATCTCACTGGTTGACCCACGAGGTTCGGTAGTAACTTGATCTGAAGTTACATGATCATCATCATTAGCTTCCTCACTAATTGGTGTAGTAGTCACTGGAACTGATTTCTGCGATAAACTACTTTCCAATAAGGGAGAAGGTACAATTACCTCATCAATTTCTACTTTCCTCCCACTCACTTCTTTCGGGAGAAACTCCTTCTCTAGAAAGGATCCATTCTTGGCAACGAATGTCTTGCCTTTCGGATCTGTGATAGAAGGTGTACCCAACATTTTGGGTATCCTATGAAGACGCATTTCTCCGATTTGGGTTCGAGCTTATCAGGATGAAACTTTTTCACATAAGCATCGCAACTCCAAACTTCAAGAAACAACAACTTTGGTTTCTTGACAAACCACGATTCATACGGTGTCGTCTCAACGGATTTAGATGGTGCTCTTTTTAACGTGAATGCAGCTGTCTCTAATGCATAGCCCCAAAACTATAATGGTAAATCGGTAAGAAACATCATAGTTGCACTATATCCAATAAAGTACGGTTATGATGTTCGGACACACCATTATGCTGTGGTGTTCGGTGGCATGAATTTGTGAAACTATTTCACATTGTTTTAATTGAAGACCAAACTCGTAACTCAAATATTTTACCTCTGCGATCATATCGTAGAAACTTTTATTTTCTTGTTACGATGATTCTCCACTTTACTCGAAATTCTTTGAGCTTTTCAAATGTTTCAGACTTATGTTTCATCAAGTAGATATACCCATATCTGCTCAAAAACATCTATGAAGATCAAAAAATAATGATACTTGTCATGAGCCTTAATATTCATCGGACCACATACATCAAGATGTATGATTTCCAACAAATCTGTTGCTCGCTCCATTGTTCCGGAGAACGGAGCTTTAGTCATCTTGCCCATGAGGCATGGTTTGCAAGCATCAAGTGATTCATAATCAAGTGATTCCAAAAGCCCATCAGGATGGAGTTTCTTTATGCGCTTTACACCAATATGACCTAAACGGCAAATACCACAAATAAGTTGCACTATCATTATTAACTTTGCATCTTTTGGTTTCAATATTATGAATATGTGTATCACTACTATCGAGATCCAACAAATCATTTTTGTTGGTGTGTAACCATATATGGTTTTATTCATGTAAATGTAACAACAATTTATTCTCTTACTTAAATGAATAACCGTATTGCAATAAACATGATCAAATCATATTCATGCTCAACACCAAATAACACTTATTTAGGTTCCGCACTAATCCCGAAAGTATAGGGAGTGTGCGGTGATGATCATATCAATCTTGGAACCACTTCCAACACTCATCGTCACTTCCCCTTCAACTAGTTTCTGTTCATTACGCAACTCCTGCTTTCAAGTTACTATTCTTAGCAACTGAACCAGTATCAAATACCAAGGGGTTGCTGCGAACACTAGTAAAATACACATCAATAATCTGTATATCAAATATACCTTTGTTCACTTTGCCATCCTTCTTATCCGCCAAATACTTGGGGTAGTTCCGCTTCTAGTGACCAGTTCCATTGCACCAAAAGCATTTAGTCTCGTGCTTAGGTCCAGACTTGGGCTTCTTCACTCGAGCAGCAACTTGCTTGCCGTTCTTCTTGAAGTTCCCCTTCTTCCCTTTGCCCTTTTCCTTGAGACTAGTGGTCTTGTCAATCATCAACACTTGATGCTCTTTCTTGATTTCTACCTTCGTCGATTTCAACATCACGAAGAGCTCGGGAATCGTTTTCGTCATCCCTTGCATACTATAGTTCATCACGAAGTTCTAGTAACTTAGTGTTGGTGACTAGAGAATTCTGTCAATCACTATCTTATCTGGAAGATTAACTCCCACTTGATTCAAGCGATTGAAGTACCGGACAATCTGAGAACATGCTCACTAGTTGAGCGATTCTCTTCCATCTTTTAGCTATAGAACTTGTTGGAGATTTCATATCTCTCAACTCGGTATTTGCTTGAAATATTAACTTCAATTCCTGGAACATCTCATATGGTCCATGACGTTCAAAACATCTTTGAAGTCCCGATTCTAAGCTGTTAAGTATGGTGCACTAAACTATCAAGTAGTCATCATATTGAGCTAGCCAAACGTTCATAACGTCTACATTTGCTCCTGCAATAGGTGCATCACCTAGCGGTGCATTAAGGACATAATTCTTCTGTGCAACAATGAGGATAAACCTCAGATCACGGATCCAATCCGCATCATTGCTACTAACATTTTTCAATACAATTTTCTCTAGGAACACATATAAAAACATAGGGAAGCAACAACGCGAGCTATTGATCTACAACATAATTTGCAAAATACTACCGGGACTAAGTTCATGATAAATTAAAGTTCAATTAATCATATTACTTAAGAACTCCCACTTAGATAGACATCTCTCTAGTCATCTAAGTGATCACGTGATCCAAATCAACTAAACCATAACCGATCATCACGTGAGATGGGGTAGTTTTCAATGGTGAACATCTTATGTTGATCATATCTACTATATGATTCACGCTCGACCTTCGGTCTCCGTGTTCGAGGCCATATCTGCATATGCTAGGCTCGTCAAGTATAACTCGAGTATTCTGCGCGTGCAAAACTGGCTTGCACCCGTTGTAGATGGACGTAGAGCTTATCACACCCGATCATCACGTGGTGTCTCAGCACGACGAACTTTGGCAACGGTGCATACTCAGGGAGAACACTACTTGATAATTTTAGTGAGAGATCATCTTAAAATGCTACCGTCAATCAAAGCAAAATAAGATGTATAAAAGATAAACATCACATGCAATCAAAATATGTGACATGATATGGCCATGATCATCTTGCGCCTTTGATCTCCATCTCCAAAATCTTGTCATGATCTTTATCGTTACCGGCACGACACCATGATCTTCATCATCTTGATCTATATCAATGTGTCGTCACATGGTCGTCTCGCCAATTATTGCTCTTGCAACTATTGCTATCGCATAGCGATAAAGTAAAGCAATTATTTGGCACTTGCATCTTATGCAACAAAGAGACAACCACAGGGGCTTCGCCATTGTCGATAACTTCAACAAAACATGATCATCTCATACAACAACTTATATCTCATCACGTCTTGACCATATCACATCACAACATGCCCTGCAAAAACAAGTTAGGCGTCCTCTACTTTGTTGTTGCAAATTTTACGTGGCTGCTATGGGCTGAGCAAGAACCGTTCTTACCTACGCATCAAAACCACAACGATAGTTCGTCAAGTTAGTGCTGTTTTAACCTTCGCAAGGACCGGGCGTAGCCACTCAGTTCAACTAAAGTTGGAAAAGCGACACCGCTAGTCACCGTGTGCAAAGCACGGCGGTAAAACCAGTCTCGCGTAAGCGTCTGGCGTAATGTCGGTCCGGGCCGCTTCATCCAACAATACCGCCGAACCAAAGTATGACATGCTTTGGTAAGCGGTATGACTTATATCGCCCACAACTCACTTGTGTTCTACTCGTGCATATAACATCAACGCATAAAACCTAGGCTCGATACCACTTTGTTGGGGAACGTAGTAATTTCAAAATTTTCCTACGCTACGCAAGATCATGGTGATGCATAGCAACGAGAGGGGAGAGTGTTGTCCACGTGCCCTCGTGAGACCGTGGCGGAAGCGATCACAACGTAGAGGAAGTAGTCGACGTTCTCCTCGCGATCCAACCGATCCCAAGCGCCGTTACTCCGGCGCCTCCGAGTTCTTGGCACACGTTCAGCTCGGTGGCGCTCCTCAGCTCGATCCGGCAAAGCTCCGGGAGAGAGAGTTCCGTCAAGACGTGGCGTGGTGGCGATCTTGATGTTCTACCGACGCAGGGCTTCGCCTAAGCACCGCCACGATATGACCGAGGTGGAATATGGTGGAGGGGGCACCGCACACGGCTAAGGAACGATCTCAAGGATCAACTTGTGTGTCCATGGGGTGCCCCTGCCCTGTATATACAGGAGTGGAGGTGAGGAGGAGGCCGGCGCTAGGAGGGGCGCTCCATGGGGAGTCCTACTCCGACCGGGAGTTGGATTCCCCCTTTCCTAGTCCTACTAGGAGTCCTTCCATGTATTAGTAGAAGGAGACAAGGAAGGGGAAGAGAGAAGTGAAGGAAGGAGGGGATGCGGCCCCTCCCCCTAGTCCAAATCGGACTAGGCCATGAGAAGGCGGCCTGCCCTAGGCAGCCCCTCTCTCTTTCCCGCAGGGCCCAATAAGGCCCAATACTTCTCCCCGGCGAATTCTCGTAACTCTCCGGTACTCCAAAAAATACCCGAATCATTCGGAACCTTTCCGAACTCCGAATTGTCACATCCCAGATAGACCATGCATTAGGGTGTGCATCATGTTTAAATTTCATTTGAATTTGAAATGGGGAAGGCAGGAAACCCAGAACACCCCCCCTTAAAACAACTAGGGTTTACTAAAAATTATTTCAATGAACCTGAAATGCCCTTCAAAATGTTCATCCTCTTTGTTTTGGTTCAGAACCCATGTCAAAGGAGGTGTACCATTTTCTAGGTCATCTAAGGGTTCTAAGATTAATTCATAAGTTTTTGAAATGAGCATTTTAAATTATGAAAATTATTTTAAATGTTCAAAAATTATAAACCAAAATGTTTCATGTTGGGAATATTCCAACAAGTGACCAGGAGCATTTTGATGATTTTAAAAGTGTTTTGGTATTTTAAAAACCCCAACAGAGTTCTGAAAAATAGAAAAGACTTAAAAAAGGAAAAACCCTACTGTCAGCCCGGCCCACCTGCCTGACCCAGCCCGGCATGGTAGCTGCTTGGCTCGGCTTGACAGCAGTAATCTTACGGCCGGCAGCCTTGGTAGCGCGCCACGCAGCTGGCCGCCACTGCTTCACCCCTTCGCCGCCCCGCCGCCCTGGACGTCCTCCACGTCGCCACCCGAACCCTGGACACCCCATTTCCCCCACCTCTCTCTCTCGCTCTCCCCAACCCGGCCGACGCCATCGCCAGCGCCACCGTCGACGCCGTGCTCCCGCCGTCCATGCCCCTCCCACCATGTCCAGCAGCTCCGCGCACCCCACTACCCCTAGCTAGCCGAGTCCCACTCGCTCTAAGCACCCGAGGCCACTACACCGACCTCGACCGAGCTCGAGCCGCGGAGATCCCCATCGCCCGTCGCCCGCATCGAGCATCCCGACCCCGCCGAGGCTCTCTCTGAGATCACCGTGAGCCTGGCTACCTCTCCATCCTCCCCACGCTCTTCTTCGTGCACCACAACGACTCCAACCGCGATCACCCGAACGCACCGCCATGGAGCTTCGTCAGCCGACGAGGCTCCGGCCACCCAACGCCACGCCACCCTGTCCATCGCACTCACCGAGCTGCGCTGGGCCTAGCTATGCACTTCCAGCGCCGCCGAGCCCCCTAGCAACTAACCCGACATCACCCGAGCCCGGCCGCCGCCTCGACTTCGTCACGGCGCCCTCAAACCACCCGACTCAAACTAACCCCACCAAACCTCGCGGCTCACCTCCAGCTTCACATAGATGCTCCCAGCGCCCCATTTGGTGGTAGGAAAGTCTAACGCACTCTGCTCCGCCTTGGCCTCGCCCGTGGCTAGACGCCAGCGAGTTGACCACTAACCCCCGGTGGGCCCCATTGACCGCTACGAGTCAATGACGGTGGACCCCGGCTAACTAATTAGGATTAGTTCTAAGTAAACTAATTAGTTAAACTAACCTGACATGCGGGTCCCACTGGTCAGTTTGACTGGACGACCCGTTGACCCCTGACGTCCACTTGACCTCATCTTTGGCGCATTAAATCAAATTCTGGATTTATTTTTATATAATAAATTCCAGAATATAAATCAAATTTCAAATGCTTATAACTTTTTATCTATAACTCCAAATGCAAAGATTTATATATGAAAATTTATCAGAAAAATACACTCTATCCATTGGTACAGGTTTCATGCATGTTAAAACAAGTTAACTATGCTGAATAACCAGAATAAGATATTGCACCATTAGGACTAACTTAAATGAGCTATCATTTGAATCTTGATTCAAATGAGTTCATCCTATTCCTTCAACTTGCATTAGGCCAACACACATCCATATTGACATGTCATAGCATGCATCATATTGTTGCATATTGTTTGTATGTTTATTTCGGTGTGTTTTCATGATAGGTTCTGCCCCCGAAGATAACCTCGACTACCCATCTGAAGGGCAGTTCTCTACCCCAGTTCCATCAGGCAAGCAACTCGTTGATCATTCCGATACAAACCCATGTTCTCGCTTCTGCTCTCGTTTACTGCATTAAGACAACGCGATTCAAACTGTTGTGTGCCGCGGTAGTTGAACCCACTTCCTTTGCATGACCTGTCATTTCCACGATAACTAGATGAAACCCACTAGCATGTGTAGGAGTTGATTGAGCCATGTTTGTGATTCCTACCATGCTATGCTTGCTATGCTTAGAGTTGTGTCAGTCCGGCTCATCGGGATGATGAACTGGAGTGAAAGGTTGTGTTGGTTCGAGAGTGAAAATGTTGAACACGATTTGGTAAAGGTATCGATGAGAGGCCATGTAGGAGTACATGGTGGGTTGTTTCATTGAAGCCGAACCTAAGAACTGAGATCTGTGTTTGTGATCCATGAGGCAGTTACTACCACACATTGGGATCCTTAATTGACCCTCTCGGCTTCTTAACCACCCTTGTTCTTAGTCCGGAGTTGCAAGTAGTTTCGGTGTTTGTAGTATCTTTGGGGGCACGCCTTAGCCGACCTTAGGGGTGGGTTGTGTTGCGGTAGGCACCGTGGCCCGGTGTACCGATTCGCCCGTTTGGTGTCTCGGGAACCTGTACACATCGTTCGGGGCCGTATGGGAAACCTCGGCGGACTCCTGCGGATGGAACCCGAATAGGCGATAAACTGGACTAGGGACTTGAGTGTTTAGGTAGGCTGTGGCCGACACCCACGTTGGGCTTCCGCTTGAAGGTTGCCGAGTACATGTCGTGTAAGCGACGGTAAGTGGTGAGCGTGTGTGAAGAAGTACACCCTGCAGGGTTAAATATGATCTATTCGAATAGCCGTGTCCACGGAGAAGGACTTCTGGGTTACCTATATCAGTTCATAGACAAGTAAATGGATACTACTAAAAGCCTCAAGATAAGTGTGAGTATCGTGGATGGCCCTCTCGGGGATGACGAGAGAGGATCCACGGTGGAGTATTGTGATGGTGAGTAGTGGACTCGTGTGCGACAAATGCTTTACAAAGGGTGTCACGTAGGATAGCTTAGCCAAGAGTCAAAGCTGGCTTCTTGCAAATAACTCCACCTCCTTCTTGAGAATGTGCATGTATGATAGGATTATGTGGTAAGACTTGCGAGTACTTTTGTACTCATGTTTGTTTAATCAATGTTTTCAGGAGGACAATACTACCCCCTCCGGCCAGTTCTATGTAGATGTTGACATCGACGAGTGAATTAGCCACCGGTGGCGATCTAAGACTTGTGAAGGGCCATTGTAGATAGGAAGGCTCCAACAAGCTTTCTTTCTTTCTAGAGTGCGTACTCAGACTAGTTTGCTTCCGCATGTGCTTGTATGATTGTATGACTTGAGTGTTGGGTCATGTGACCCCTACCTGTATGACTATGTTATGTATGGCTCCTCGGAGCCTTTTAAATAAAGCACTTGAGTTGTAGAGTTTTGTTGTGATGCCTTGTTGTATTTACTCATATCAGGCATATTGCGTGTATGGTTGAAATGCTTGGTATGGGTGGGATCCGACAAACTAGTTGTTTATCCTTGGCAGCCTCTCATATGGGGAAATGTAAGTCTCGTGGCTACGGCGATAGTAGTCCGCTACAGCCCGGTTCACGAGTCCTGCTAGCCCAAAGCACTACCGCTTGGACACTTGGTGGCCGGCATGTGTTTCATTTCGTTCCTATGTCCGTCCTTCGGGAAATGTCACGCGGTGATATTCGGAGTCCCGCTTAGCCTGCTACATGCCGGGATACCGGAGTCCTGTTAGCCCAAAGTGCTACAGCCCGAATTCATACGTTGATGACCGACATGCTCGAAGTGATTCATGTATGCCTGTCCCCATAGGTTAGTGCCGCTTTGGGTTCACGACTAGCCATGTCGGCCGGGTTCTTTGTCATGTGGATGCTAGCAACACTATCATATACGTGAGCCAAAAGGCTTAAGCGGTCCCGGGCCATGGTAAGGCGACACCCGTGGGAATACCGTGCGTGAGGCCACAAAGTGATATGAGGTGTTACCAGCTAGGTCGATGTGACTTGGAATCGGGGTCTGACAGCGTTGGCATCGAGCGGGGCTGCCTGTAGGTTCGCTAAGCCAAACTGGTCGATGTTGAGTCTAGAAATGCTTTAGTTATATGTAGGGGAATTGATTGTGGGAGGGAACGTAAGGCTCTTCTTACTCCTTTACCTTATGCCCTCTGATCTGAGTCATCCTCTTCTCACTCGACGTGGGTATAGGACTAGGATCTATTCTCTATCAGGTTCACGTGTTACTAATCCGTAGTAACTTATAGGATTGTTGGTTACATCCTCAGTTCAGTGCTACTAAATTTTAGTATGCTATCATTTGAACCAGAACCTTGATATGATGTTGTTGAGTGGTTTTGCAAATCTGATTTTGAATGTCTCAAATCTGATTTTGAGCATTCTGAGATGTTATGCTGCGATTTTCCCTAGAAATTCTAATGCCTCCGCTTTATGGCTGTGCTTTCAGATGGCCACCCGCCCCAGAACCAAGTGGTTCGCTTTGACCCGTTGCATTGGTGTGTGTGGTCACACGGCAATGTTGGTTCGAGTGATGGTTGAGGCTGGATATCGATGGTATCCTGAATATACCGTCGAGGAGCGGTTTAGGGATTTCAATCAAAGCCAATATCTATGCACGGTCAGGATTTATCCATCCTATCCAGAGCTCTTGAACCGCTCCTTTGTTCTTATGGACTTGGGATCACTATTGGAATATGCGTGCAAGATGCAGCCTATTCTATGATGACTATTATTCGAGCGAATCGCCTTGCTGGTCAGCGGTGATTTCCGCTACATGCCAGCATCCCTCCACGGGCGCATGGCTACCTTCGAGGTTTGTACAGCGATGCATCCCATGAGGACTCACTTCTTCGCACCACCACGGAGATGCTAGAAGACAAGGACCGTGAAAACCGGGCCTTGCGTATGGAGCTCTTTAATGCCCGTGCTGATCACTGGGCTACTCTGACTAGGTTTGCACCTGCCGTGCAAGCCGGATACATGGATATGAGGGACTTGTACCCCGTGCGGGCGAGTCTGCCAGACTTTATGGAGTGGCGTGAGGTAGGAGGCATCACTCCTCCTCGTGGGCCTCGTCTGCCACCGTTTGTTGGACCACGACCACATCCGAGTCCCTATGGTCCACAAGCTCCACAGGATTGTCATTTGGGATGATCATGTTCCACTTCCAGGATTGGGAGGTGACTTCTATGAGGACTACTACGGAGCTGCCTGAGTCAGCAGTGGTATTCCTAGTATTGTAGTAGTTGTATTTCCGCCGTCCTGCGTGACTTGTGGAATACGACTTAGTGTGTATCATTCCGGAAGTGTAGAAAAATAATGTATAGAAGTTGGGATGCTTGGATGAGATGTAACGCCCTTCCTTATAGTTGTACTCCGTCGGGGCTTGTACTAAACTATGAATGGTGTGTATGACCGTTGGTATATATATATGTTTTATATTACCATGTCATACGAATGAACATCTTTGCATTCCATGCTATCCATTATCTTCCGCACTTCCTTGCTTAATTCTGCCATCCTGGTTTAAACCTTTGCTTTGTCTCCCAGGATGGTCAACACTCGCAACACTCCTGCTGTTCCAGAACAGGGGGAGGGTAGTGCAGCCAGAAATGTGAATCTGCCGCAACCGCCATCCTTGGCTGAGGTGATCTTTGGAAGCGAACGCAATAAGCGTGAGACCAACCGCTTATTGGAGCGGATTGAACAAAACACAAAGACGCCAGCCAAGAAAAGATGTGGTTTCACTCAACGATTTCGTCAAGCTATATCCGCCAAAGTTCAAATATTCCGTCGAGCCACTCGACGCAGATGATTGGCTCCGCAGCATCCACCACAAGTTGCGTTCCGCCAACGTGGCTGAAGCTGATAAGGTTACTTTTGCCGCCTATCATCTTGAAGGCCCTGCTAGTCTCTGGTGGGAAAATTATGAGGCTATGCGTCCGGTTGGACAAGTTACAACTTGGGCTGAATTCAGTGCCGCCTTCCGCGAGCATCATATTCCAGAAGGTCTTATGGACCGCAAACGTGAGCAATTCTGCAGTTTCACCCAAGGTAGGCTATCAGTGGATGCCTACGGTGAATTTGGGAGGTTAGCACGTTATGCCCCGAAGAAGTTTCTACCGATGCTAAGAAGCGAGGCAAGGTTCCGCAAGGGACTTAGCCACGAGCTACGCCGAGATCTCCGTCTGCATGAGTGTACCTCTTTCCCGAAGCTAGTCAATAAGGCTATCGGCGGCTCAGGCGACTGATTTTGAGGCTTCAGCACATCCGTGACTCGGGATCTTCATCCGCTCTGGATCCCGAAGCGCCGGGTTTGGATTCCAAATACTGCTCTACCACCTGTGTTCACCCGAGGCCATCCTTTGAGGCGCCTCGCCCCAACCAGCAGTATGTTCCGCCCAAGACTTATGGAGGCCCGCTGCTAGTGCTGCTCCACGCCCCAATATGATAACTTGTTTCAAATGTGGAGAGACGGGCCACTACATCCATGAGTGTCCCAGAACCACCCAGTCAAGTTGGAAAGTACATTGGCCGTGGCAAGCCAGCGAGGAAGGTGCCCTATGCTAAACCGGTTGCCACCGCTCGTGGCCATGTCAACTATGTTTACTGCTGAAGAAACCTATGAGGATCCCAACGTCGTCCTCGATGCGCTTCTTGTTAATTGCCATCCGGCAACCGTTCTTTGATCTTGGAGCATCTCATTCATTTATTTACGAGAGCTATGCTCGATTGCACAACACCACATTACGTGACATGCCTACCTCCATGGAAATTCAAACTCCTGGTTCTAGATGGCAAACCTCTAGAATAAGTCATGGGAATGAAATTCTTGTCGACAGATTAGTTTTTCTTGCATCTCTAATAGCTCTCAAGTCCTCGGACATAAACATCATCTTGGGTATGGACTGGATGTCAGCCCATTATGCCAAGATTGATTGCTCTACTAGAACCGTTCAACTTACCCATCCTTGGGCAAGGCGGTGGATGTTTTAACCCGAGTGTCTAAGCGCCCGACTTTACTCCTTAAATGCCAACCCCTTCCGGACCTCGAAGATATTCCGGTAGTCCGTGATTTCCCGGATGTCTTTCAGAGGAACTGCCAGTGTTCCACACAGCGGGGATGTCGAGTTCGTGATAGATCTTATTCCCGGAACCGTCCCAATCTCTAGAAGACCTTATAAGATGGCACCCCTAGAACTAGCTGAACTCAAGAAACAACTCGATGAGTCCTTGCAAAAAGGTTTCATCCGTCCTAGTTCGTCTCCATGGGCTTGCCCCGTCCTCTTCGTCAAGAAGAAGGATGGTACGGATCGGATGGTTGTAGATTACCGACACATCAATTTGGTCACTATCAAGAACAAGTATCCGCTCCCGGGATCAACGACCGTATGATCAGCTCATTGGATCCTCGATCTTTTTCCAAAATGGATTTGAGGTTGGGCTACCATCAAATCAAAATCAAGAACGAGGACATACCTAAAACAGCTTTTGTTACTCGTTATGGCCAATACGAGTACACCGTCATGTCTTTCGGTTTAACCAATGCTCCAGCCACCTTCTCTCGGTTAATGAACTCAATCTTTATGGAGTACTTGGATAAATTAAATGCGTGGTATACCTCGATGATATACTCATCTACTCCAAGAATGAAGAAGAACATGCCGAACATCTAAGGCTAGTATTGATGAAACTTGAGAGCACCGCCTTTATGCCAAATTCTCTAAGTGTGAATTACGGTTACCAAGTGACCTATCTAGGCCATGTAATCTCTGGTAAAGGCATTGCTTTGTCAATCCCGGCGAGTTCAAGCCGTCCTTGATTGGACTCCACAGAATCGGTCAAGCAAGTTCGGAGTTTCCTCGGTTTAGCGAGCTATTGCCGCCGCTTCGTCGAGAATTTCTCTAAAGTTGCTAAACCTCTAACCGAACTCCTCAAGAAAGATAAGAAGTTCGAATGGGCGCCACAAGGCGAGTTCAGCTTCGGGAACTAAAAGACGCTGACATCTGCTCCTGCATTGTCCCACCAGATTTCTCTAAGGACTTTATTATCTATTGCGGCGCCTCGCGACAAGGACTAGGTTGCATACTCATGCAAGATCGTCATGTGATTGCCTACGCTTCTCGTGATTGCGTCCACATGAGGATAACTATCCCACACACGATCTAGAGCTTGCAGCGGTGGTTCATGCACTCAAAACCTGGCGACATTACCTTACGGGTAATCGTTGCGAAATCTACACCGATCACCAAAGTCTGAAATATATCTTCACCCAACCGGATTTGAATCTCGGGCAAAGGCGTTGGGTCGAGTTGATTACAGATTTCGACTTAGGAATATCTTACACCCTGTGCAAAGCCAATGTCATGGTGACGCCCTAAGTATAAATCTTATTGTAACAATCGATGTTACAACAAAGTCAACCATTTCTCCACGAGGAATTTACGTAAGCTTAATCTTCACATTGTTCCTCGAGGATTCCTTTCCACCCCGGTGGCGAAACCCAACCTTACGGATCGAATCATAGCTGCTCGGCGGTATGATAGGGGAATATCCGGATCAAGGAGAACATTGCTAGCGGAGCTGCTAAGTGTTTCTCCATAGATGAACGAGGTGTTGTCTTCTTTGAGAACCGCTTAGTGGTTCCCAAGAAACAACAGCTATGGCAATTGATCCTTAAGGAAGCTCATGACTCTCCTCTCACCATTCATCCTGGTAGTACTAAAATGTATCAAGATCTACGCCAGAGGTTTTGGTGGACTAGGATGAAGAGAGAAATTGCTCAATACATTGCTAATTGCGGCGTGCGTCGTCGAGTTAAAGCAGAGCATCAACGACTCTTTGGTACCCTTCAACCTTTGGAAATTCCTGAATGGAAATGGGATAAAATCGGTATGGATTTCATTACCGGGTTTCCCAGGACCAAGAGAGGAATAATGCTATCTTAAATGTCGTTGATCGTCTTTCCAAAGTAGCCCACTTCCTACCCGTTCGTGAGAGTATAACCGCTAGCCAGCTAGCTGAGTTGTATATCTCTCGAATAGTGTCTCTTCATGGTGTTCCATTAGAGATTAACTCGGACCGTGGAAGTCTCTTCACCTCTCGATTTTGGGAAAGTTTCCAAAGCGCTATGGGAACTTCGTCTCTCCTTTAGCACCGCTTTCCATCCTCAATCAAGTGGTCAAGTAGAACGAGTCAATCAAATCCTAGAGGATATGCTTGAGCTTCTGTCATCTCTTTCGGCATGAATTGGGAGAAATGCCTTCCATTCGCCGAGTTTGCTTATAACAATAGTTATCAAGCCAGCCTGGCAAAGCCCTTTCAAGTTCTTTATGGACGGAAATGTCGAACGCCTCTTAACTGGTCGAAACCGGGAGAGACAACTCTTTGGCCGGACATGATTCAGGAAGCGAGAAAGAGCAGGTTCGCGTTATTCGTGAGAAATTGAAAACAGCCCAATCTCGTCAAAAGAGCCAATATGACCGCAAGCATAAGCCTATGGCTTATGAAATTAGCGAGCGAGGCTTACCTTGAGGTTACTCCTTTGAAGGGAACCCATCGATTCGGTATCAAAGGCAAGTTGGCTCCTCGTTACATTGGACCCTTTCGCATTCTTGCCAAGCGAGGAGAAGTTGCGTACCAATTGGAACTACCTCCGCATCTTTCCAGAGTCCACGATGTCTTCCACGTTTCCCAACTCAGCGTTGCTTCTCGGATCCTATCCGTGGAGTAGACCACTGGCAACGCTTGATCTCCAAGATAACCTCACCTATCGAGAATATCCCGTTCGTATTCTTGATCAAGCCGAGCGTACCACTCGGCGTCAGAATATCAAGTTTCTAAAGGTTCAATGGTCAAACCATTCCGAGCAAGAAGCAACTTGGGAAAGGGAGGATCGTCTTCGACTTGAGTATCCCACCTTTTTCAATAGATCCTAAATCTCGGACGAGATTCTTTTGAGTGGGGGTGAGTTGTCACATCCCGGATAGACCATGCATTAGGGTGTGCATCATGTTTAAATTTCATTTGAATTTGAAATGGGGAAGGCGAAACCCCGAACACCCCCTTAAAACAACTAGGGTTTACTAAAAATTATTTCAATGAACACAGAAATGCCCTTCAAAATGTTCATCCTCTTTGTTTTGGTTCAGAACCCATGTCAAAGGAGGTGTACCATTTTCTAGGTCATCTAAGGGTTCTAAGATTAATTCATAAGTTTTTGAAATGAGCATTTTAAATTATGAAAATTATTTTAAATGTTCAAAAATTGCCAAACCAAAATGTTTCATGTTGGGAATATTCCAACAACTGACCAGGAGCATTTTGATGATTTTTAAAAGTGTTTTGGTATTTTAAAAACCCCAACAGAGTTCTGAAAATAGAAAAGACTTAAAAAAGGAAAAACCCTACACAGCATGGCCCACCCGCCCGGCCCAGCCCAAAGCATGGGCCAACAGCTCGGCTCGCCAGGCAGCGACGGCCGGCCGGCCTTGAGCGCCACTGCTGGCCGCCGCCACCTTCACCCTCGCCGCCCGCCGCCTGGACGTCCTCCACGCCGCCACCCGAACCCCTGGACACCCCATTTCCCCCTGCCCCTCTCTCTCGCTCTCCCCCAACCCGGCCGACGCCATCGCCGACGCGCCACCGTCGACGCCGTGCTCCCCGCCGTCCATGCCCCTCCCCACCATGTCCAGCAGCTCCGCCGCACCCCACTACCCCTAGCTAGCCGAGTCCCACTCGCTCTAAGCACCCGGAGGCCACTACACCGACCTCGACCGAGCTCGAGCCGCGGAGATCCCCATCGCCCGTCGCCGCCGCATCGAGCATCCCGACTTCGCCGAGGCTCTCACGAGATCACCGTGAGCCTGGCTACCTCTCCATCCTCCCCACGCTCTTCTTCGTGCACCACAACGACTCCAACCGCGATCACCCGAGCACCGCCCTTGGAGCTCGTCAGCCGACGAGGCTCCGGCCACCCAACGCCACGCCACCTGTCCATCGCACTCACCGAGCTGCGCTGGGCCTAGCTATGCACTTCCAGCGCCTCGCCGAGCCCCTAGCAACTAACCCGACATCACCTGAGCCGGCCGCCCGACTCGTCGCCCGGCGCCCACTCCGCCACCCGACTCGACTAACCCCACCAAACCTCGCGGCTCACCTCCAGCTTCACATAGATGCTCCCGCGCCCCATTTGGTGGCGGAAAGTCTAACGCACTCTGCTCCGCTTGCGTCACGGCCTCGCCCGGCTAGACGCGGCGAGTTGACCACTGACCCCTGACCGTGGGCCCTGTTGACTGCTCTGAGTCAATGACAGGTGGACCCCCCCCCCCCGGCTAACTAATTAGGATTAGTTCTAATTAAACTAATTAGTTAAACTAACCCTGACATGCGGGTCCCACTGGTCAGTTTGACCTGGACGACCCCGTTGACCCCTGACGTCACGCTGACCTCATCTTTGGCGCATTAAATCAAATTCTGGATTTATTTTTATATAATAAATTCCAGAATATAAATCAAATTTCAAATGCTTATAACTTTTTATCTATAACTCCAAATGCAAAGATTTATATATGAAAATTTATCAGAAAAATACACTCTATCCATTGGTACAGGTTTCATGCATGTTAAAACAAGTTAACTATGCTGAATAACCAGAATAAGATATTGCACCATTAGGACTAACTTAAATGAGCTATCATTTGAATCTTGATTCAAATGAGTTCATCCCTATTCCTTCAACTTGCATTAGGCCAACACACATCCATATTGACATGTCATAGCATGCATCATATTGTTGCATATTGTTTGTATGTTTATTTCGATTGTGTTTTCATGATAGGTTACGCTCAAGATAACCTCGACTACCCATCCGAAGGGCAGTTCTCTACCCCAGTTCCATCAGGCAAGCAACTCGTTGATCATTCCGATACAAACCCATGTTCTCGCTTCTGCTCTCGTTTACTGCATTAAGACAACGCGATTCAAACTGTTGTGTGCTGTGGTAGTTGAACCCACTTCCTTTGCATGACCTGTCATTTCCACAGTAACTAGATGAAACCCACTAGCATGTGTAGGAGTTGATTGAGCCATGTTTGTGATTCCTACCATGCTATGCTTGCTATGCTTAGAGTTGTGTCAGGTCTGGCTCATCGGGATGATGAACTGGAGTGAAAGGTTGTGTTGGTTCGAGAGTGAAAATGTTGAACACGATTTGGTAAAGGTATCGATGAGAGGCCATGTAGGAGTACATGGTGGGTTGTTTCATTGAAGCCGAACCTAAGAACTGAGATCTGTGTTTGTGATCCATGAGACAGTTACTACCACACATTGGGATCCTTAATTGACCCTCTCGGCTTCTTAACCACCCTTGTTCTTAGTCCGGGAGTTGCAAGTAGTTTCGGTGTTTGTAGTATCTTTGGGGGCCGCATAGCGCTGACCTTAGGGGTGGGTTGTGTTGCGGTAGGCACCGTGGCCCGGTGTACCGATTCGCCCGTTTGGTGTCTACAGGAACCCTGTACACATCGTTCGGGGCCGTATGGGAAACCTCGGCGGACTCCTGCGGATGGAACCCGAATAGGCGATAAACTGGACTAGGGACTTGAGTGTTTAGGTAGGCTGTGGCCGACACCCACGTTGGGCTTCCGCTTGAAGGTTGCCGAGTACATGTCGTGTAAACGACGGTAAGTGGTGAGAGCGTGTGTGAAGAAGTACACCCCTGCAGGGTTAAATATGATCTATTCGAATAGCCGTGTCCACGGAGAAGGACTTCTGGGTTACCTATATCAGTTCATAGACAAGTAAATGGATACTACTAAAAGCCTCAAGATAAGTGTGAGTATCGTGGATGGCCCTCTCGGGATGACGAGAGAGGATCCACGGTGGAGTATTGTGATGGTGAGTAGTGGACTCGTAATGCGACAAATGCTTTACAAAGGGTGTCACGTAGGATAGCTTAGCCAAGAGTCAAAGCTGGCTTGCTGCAAATAACTCCACCTCCTTCTTGAGAATGTGCATGTATGATAGGATTATGTGGTAAGACTTGCTGAGTACTTTTGTACTCATGTTTGTTTAATCAATGTTTTCCAGAGGACAATACTACCCTCCGACGGATTCTATGTAGATGTTGACATCGACGAGTGAATTAGCCACCGGTGGCGATCTAAGACTTGTGAAGGGCCATTGTAGATAGGAAGGCTCCAACAAGCTTTCTTTCTTTCTAGAGTACGTACTCGAGACTAGTTTGCTTCCGCATGTGCTTGTATGATTGTATGACTTGAGTGTTGGGTCATGTGACCCCTACACTGTATGACTATGTTATGTATGGCTCCTCGGAGCCTTTTAAATAAAGCACTTGAGTTGTAGAGTTTTGTTGTGATGCCTTGTTGTATTTACTCATATCAGGCATATTGCGTGTATGGTTGAAATGCTTGGTATGGGTGGGATCCGACAAACTAGTTGTTTATCCTTGGCAGCCTCTCATATGGGGAAATGTAAGTCTGCGTTAGCCACGGCGATAGTAGTCCGACATGCCGGTTCACCGGAGTCACCGCTAGCCCAAAGACTCTGCTTGGACACTTGATCGGCCGGCATGTGTTTCATTTCGTTCCTTATGTCATCCCTTCGGGAAATGTCACGCGGTGATATTCGAGTCTGCCTAGCCTGCTACAGCCGGGATACCGGAGTCCTGTTAGCCAGTGCTACAGCCGAATTCATACGTTGATGACCGACATGCTCGAAGTGATTCATGTATGCCTGTCCCCATAGGTTAGTGCCGCTTTGGGTTCACGACTAGCCATGTCGGCCGGGTTCTTTGTCATGTGGATGCTAGCGACACTATCATATACGTGAGCCAAAAGGAAAGCGGTCCCGGGCCATGGTAAGGCGACACCCGTGGGAATACCGTGCGTGAGGCCACAAAGTGATATGAGGTGTTACCAGCTAGGTCGATGTGACTTGGAATCGGGGTCCTGACACGAATATAGTCGTCTAATATATCGATCTTTACGTCTCGACCATTTCGAGACTCCTCGTCATGTCCTCGATCTCATCCGGGACTCCGAACTCCTTCGGTACATTAAAACTCATAAACTCATAATATAACTGTCATCGAAACCTTAAGCGTGCGGACCCTACGGGTTCGAGAACTATGTAGACATGACCTAGAACTATTCTCGGTCAATAACCAATAGCGGGACCTGGATGCCCATATTGGCTCCTACATATTCTCTGAAGATCTTTATCGGTCAGACCGCATAACAACATACGTTGTTCCCTTTGTCATCGGTATGTTACTTGCCCGAGATTCGATCGTCGGTATCCAATACCTAGTTCAATCTCGTTACCGGCAAGTCTCTTTACTCGTTCCGTAATACATCATCTCACAGCTAACTCATTAGTTGTAATGCTTGCAAGGCTTAGTGATGTGTATTACCGAGAGGGCCCAGAGATACCTCTCCGACAATCGGAGTGACAAATCCTAATCTCGAAATACGCCAACCCAACATCCGCCTTTGGAGACACCTGTAGTACTCCTTTATAATCACCCGATTACGTTGTGACGTTTGGTAGTACCAAAGTGTTCCTCCGATGGCAGGAGTTGCATATTCTCGTAGTTATAGGAACATGCATAAGTCATGGATAAAAGCAATAGCAACATACTAAACGATCGGGTGCTAAGCTAATGGAAGGGGTCATGTCAATCAGATCATTCAACCAATGATGTGACCTTGTTAATCAAATGACAACTCCTTTGTCTATGGTTAGGAAACATAACCATCTTTGATTAACAAGCTAGTCTAGTAGAGGCATACTAGTGACACTCTGTTTGTCTATGTATTCACACATGTATTATGTTTCCGGTTAATACAATTCTAGCATGAACAATAAACATTTATCATGAAATAAGGAAATAAATAATAACTTTATTATTGCCTCTAGGGCATATTTCCTTCAGCGGGGTGATCCCCCGAGTCGAAGGTGAGGTCGGCCTTGGGCGCCGCCCATCCTGGAGGAGCTCCTTGCTGCACAGAGGCAGCACCGATCTGGCGGAAGAACTGCTTGGTGTGGCGGTCCGAGGGCGGTGTTTGCAAGCTGCCGATGAGGGCCGCGACGGCGAGGGACGCCGGTGCCGCAAAGCATGCGACGAAGAGGCCGCGCAGCTCCTCCCAAGATGCCACTGAGGATCCTGGGAGAGCGAGCAGCCAGGCGCGTGGCGCACCAGCGAGGGCCATGGGAAGCCAGTTGGCCATGACCTTGTCGTTGCCCCCAGCCTTCATGACGGCCCCTTCAAACGCCAGCAGGAAGGCTGACGGGTCCTCCGCGCCATCGTAACGTGGCGGCATCTCCGGCTTGAACTTGGGCGGCCACTGCACCCGCCGCAAGGCGGGGGCAAAGGCTCTGAGCCCCCTGGCCCCATCGTGGGCGTTTGTCATCCCAGCCGGAGGAGCAACGCCGGCCATGGGGGCAAAGCACGATGGTGGCGGAGCGTGGATTGATGGAAGGAAAGCTTCAGCGCACCCCTACTTGGCGTGCCAAATGTCGGATTTCGGGTTCCGGCAAAAACCCTTGAGGTTTGAACACTGGGGTACGCACGAAGATCTCTCCTCCCCCGAGCTCACACTCTCACCACAATCTGAAAGCTCAGCACGTCGAACTCGCAGAGCAAGGGACACAAGGTTAATACTGGTTCGGGCCACCGATGTGGTGTAATACCCTACTCCAGTGTGGTGTGGTGGACTGCCTCTTGGGCTGAGGATAAACAGGTACAATGGAAGAACAGCCTCCTGAGGAGAGGTGTCCTTGAGCTCGGTGAGCTTGTGTGGTTGAGGATGATCTGAATGGCCCAAGATCAGTCGCCTCCTACTGTGGTGGCTAGTCCTATTTATAGAGGCGGGAAGGGATCCAACAACGGCCAAATTTGAAGGGAGACAACTAGTACAAGTTATCCTGACTAAAGGTGGTCTTCGCATGCCAAAGGCTCTCGTGGTGACACCGTCCTAGGCTCCATGGTGACCTTCGTCCTGCCGTCCTGCCGGTCTTGGTCTTGTTGCACCGATATGGCAACCTTTGCCTGATGCCTCGAGACTCCTCGCCTGTGCTTGCCTCTTTAGCACTAAAGAGGAAACAAGTATGTTGCACGCTCTGGCGCCCGCCTGGCCTTGGTCGTCATGGCTTGCGTCACAGGGACCTCTTAAGGTGCCCCTTGCCTTGATCTCTCTGCTCCTCGCGAGCCAGCCTAGTGAGGCTGCCACCGTTGAGGTCTTGCATCGTCCGCCTCGCGAGGCTTGGCCCCTCGCGAGGGTCTAGAGTGTTTGCTGATGAAGATGGGTCGTACAGGGCCGCGGGTGGAGGCACGCCGTGGGCCTGGCGAGCAAGTCTGGGGACCCTTTCCCAAGACGCGGCAATTGTGCCACTCTACTTGATTGCTATCCCTGAGGCAGATGTTGCTGCCGCCACCTGAGAAGCAACATCAGACATTTGGGCTGCCTTGGCCGCCCGGTCGCAGATTGCGGCCGCGCTCATGCACCTTGTTGACACACTGGTTGTGGACTGTAGCCGACGCACCTTCTCGCGTAAGCCATAGGCACACTATACACCGACTGTGCTCCAGGATATTTTGTACTACATCTCACACAGTTGGTGATAATAAATTGTGTGGGATCTACTTGATTTTTCATCTTGATTTGAATTACATAATGGGGTCATAGCGGCAATGGACGGTGTTTGAATTGCTAGATCTTTTATGTGAAGTGAACATGCAACTACATGTGTGTCGTAAGGGAATTGGAATTATTCAGGGTTCGTTTGGACATTTTATACATTAAATTGGTTTTGTAGCCATTTCAGGTGCACAATACAAAATTAAACTACATGCACATGCTCCGGTGCACCAACATGGGTTGAAAAATCATATATGTGTCCATGAGTTTACGCTTATGTCTCATACAATAAATGGGGGATGAATTTCGAACACCACGACACCGTGGCTCCCGGGCAAACGTCGACGTACTTGCTTTGTAATTCTAGTAAATACAAAAGTCGTCCAAAATTCATGAAAGTTGGCATGCTATCATGGAGTGGCATCAACATGTCGTGGTGAATTTTTTGTCCCATTTGGGGCAGGTTTGGGTATAAGCTTCTCACAAATCAGAGCTTTCACAACAAGTGTGATGGTTTCGGTAGGGAACGTTTCACCTTTCTAGACGAAATGATATCCATTGTCTCTTCTCGATTTCAATTTTTTTCGTAGTGTCAACATAGAACAACAGGAGTGTTGTGTCAATTTTCAGGATTTTTCGGGGTTCGCTTGGACATTTTTATACATTAACTGAGTTTTATATGCATTCATGTGCATAATTCAAATTTGAACTACAGGCACATGCTCTAATGCATATAAATTAGTTGAAAATTCAAATTTGTGTCCTTGGTTGCATGCTTGGTCCCATGCAAGAAATGGGAATGAATGTCAAACACCCTGCCACCATCACTCGGCCACAAACATTGAGATACCTGGTTTGTAAATTCTAGTAAATCCAAAGCTCGTCTGAAATTCATGAAACTTGGCATGCTATCATGGAGCGGCATCAACATGCCGTGGTAATCTTTTTGTCCCATTTGGGGCAGGTTTTGGGATATGCTTCTCAGAAACAAGAGCTTCTCACAACAAGCCTAATGGTTTCGGTAGGGAACGTTTCACCTTTCTGGTTGAAATGATATCCATTGCCTCTTCTTGATTTCAATTTTTTTCCTAGTGTCAACATAGAACAACATGAGTGTTGTGTCAATTTTTGGGATTTTTCGGGGTTCGCTTGGACATTTTTATACATTAACTGAGTTTTCTATGCATTCATGTACACAATTCAAATTTGAACTACATGCACATGCTCTAATGCATATAAATTGGTTGAAAATTCAAATTTATGTCCTTGGTTGCATGCTTAGGTCCCATGCAAGAAATGGGAATGAATGTCAAACACCCTGCCACCGTCACTCAGCCGCAAACATTGAGATACCTTGTTTTTAAATTCTAGTAAATCCAAAGGTCGTCTGAAATTCATGAAACTTGGCATGCTATCATGGAGCGGCATCAACATGTCGTGGTAAATGTTTTGTCCCATTCGGGGCAGGTTTGGGGATATGCTTCTCACAAATCAGAGCTTCTCACAACAAGCCTGATGGTTTCAATAGGGAACGTCCCACCTTTGGGGACGAAACGATATCCATTGCCTCTTACTGCTTTCAAAAAAATCTCGTGTCAACATAGAACAACAGGAGTGGTGTCAATTTTTGGGATTTTTCGGGGTTCGTTTGGACACTTTTATGCATTAATTGAGTTTTCAATGCATTTATGTGCATAATTCAAATTTGAACTACATGCACATGCTCTAATGCATATAAATTTGTTGAAAATCAAATATGTGTCCTTGGTTGCATGCTTAGGTCCCATGCAAGAAATGGGAATGAATGTCAAACACCCTGCCACCATCACTCGGCTGCAAACATTGAGATGCCTAGTTTTTAAATTCTAGTAAATCCAAAACTCGTCTGAAATTCAAGAAACTGGGCATGCTATCATGGAGCAACATCAACATGTCGTGGTAATTTTTTATCCCATTTGGGGCAGGTTTGGGTATATGCTTCTCACAAACCAGACCTTCTCACAACAAGCATGATGGTTTCGGTAGGGAATGTCCCACCATTGGGGATGAAACAATATCCATTGCCTCTTATTGCTTTCAAAAAATTTCTTGTGTCAACATAGAACAACAGGGGTGTTGTATCAATTTTTGGGATATTTCGGAGTTCGTTTGGACATTTTTATGCATTAATTGAGTTTTCAATGCATTTATGTGCATAATTCAAATTTGAACTACATGCACGTGCTCCAGTGCATATAAATTGGTTGAAAATCAAATCTTTTTCCTTGGGTGCATGCTTAGTTCCCATGCAAGAAATGGGCACGAATTTCAAACACCAGGGTACCGTTGATTGCCGGCAAAACATTGAGATACTTTGTTTTTAAATTCGAGCAAATCCAAAACTCGTCTGAAATTCATGAAACTTGGCATGCTATCATGGAATGACACCCGACATGATGTGGTATTTTTCATGCCCATTTTGAGAGAAGGCGCACTCAAATAACAGCCAACAAAGGCATTTTGAAACAAATAGCTGCCAATCTAACATCGCAAACGTTTGTATAATTCAAATCGTGTGTGTTATGTTAACCATTCACGTGACACCATGTGTCTTCATTTTAAAGGCTATAGGAGGTGCCGTGCGGACAACTGCTTGACTGAATGGGAGGCATGCGAGCGCAGTTCGGTGCGCAGGCTGACCGAGAGGCGTGCAAGCTGTCCTCCAATGCGTAGGCTCACTAGGAAGCGTGTGAGCTGTACGCTACGCAGGCTCACTGGGAAACGAGCCCTTTGACTTCCATGGCCACCTACCTTCCTCTCCATTGATGGCGCCCGGGCCGCTGCTTAACACGGGTGGCCTTACTGTTCGCCTCTCATTCCCTCCCCTCCCTCCCGCAGACCTCCACCAACGCCATGGCGCGGAAGGATCATCTGCCAATAGTCTTCAAGTTTGGTGAAGTCGACTCAGAGCCGGAGGAGATAGAAAATAAGGAGGAATGGGGCCTCGTGAACATGGTCCTGAACGAGCTAGCCGCGATGGTTGCTGCCCCCGATCCCGTCCTAGCTCCAATCCCCACGCCCGCGCCAGCGACCATCCCCGTAGCATTGACGGGCTGGTCGCCGAGCACTATCGCAGAGCTAGAAGCCACGGGCGTCAGCAAGGTCTCCGCGGATCCGCGCGAGCTCGTGTACATGCCAGCGCCAGTCCCCGTGCGTTTGGCTGGACCCGCCGCGCCCGTGCCCATGCGCGCGCCCCCCTCAGTGGCATGGGACGCCGTCGTCGACCGCTACCTCTCAGTGCCGCCAGCTGTCGTCCTCCCGCGCCCCGCCCGTTGATCGCGGGACAACATGATGTTTGATTTACAAGTGAAGAACATTTTGTGCTGCATTGAAGACATCGACAATGGCGTCCCGGAGGACGACAACGACAACGACGGCGCGGCATGCCGCCGCCGCCAGAAATAGTTTTTTTCTTGGGTTTAATACTGTATCTCGATCATATGAATATAAATTCGCAGTATGACTGAATGAAAGATATGGCTTGAGCGAACTTGTGTTTTTCTCTCTTAATGTACAGACTTATCAAACGATTTTCTTTTGAACAAAATGTCAATGGTTTTTAAATACAAAACACTCATCGCAGACATTTTAGTTAGACACCCGTATGCAAACCGACAGCTTCCCCAGGAAGCCAATGGAAAATGTGCCGAGCGGGATTTGTGCAGCTCTTGATAGCAAACGTTTTAGATAGAACATCCGTATGCAAAGTGAGAGTAGGATTTGTGCATCTCTTCAACACAAACGGTTCTTTTGGATGACCCGTGTGCAACCACTTACAAACAATTTGGTAAGATTTGCATCTGTCATATTGAGTATGTTGCCATTTGTCAAACTGGAAAGATTGACATTTGTTGATCTAGTAACATTGCCATTTGTCAACCTTGTAACCCTGCGATTTGTCAAAATATGAAGCTAAAAATCACTAGCAAGATATCTAATTTTGCAACTGAAATTCAGTAATTAAGCATAGATTTCATTCATAGATTAAGCAATCGTTCTTTATACAAACAGTTCAACTTGACAGCTGAACCGACCAAACTTTTCACCAATTGTTGCCAACCACGTACTGAAATAGCTAGTTCTACTTTATATACTAGCTAATTTTAAGTACGTTGTACAGTTCCACCACATCTATAGTCAGATGAACTGAACAAAATAGCCCCTAAATACTACTACTACTACTACGGAGGGGCTTTGTACTACTTCGGGCAGCCTCTTCCCTGCCGAGCACGCTCAGTAAGAGGCAGAGGAGGAGGAGCCTACCGACGAGCTGGACAACTGCAATACGGTGCTCGCCATCGCTGCACCTTGATGGACGCCACCTCGAACGCATATACGCCGCTCCAGACGACCCCTCTCGAAGCGGTGGTTCTCCTCGTAGATCTCCTGATTCCTCGGCTCTGAGGCAGCATGTGCCATGGCCACGGCGGCGGTAAGGCTCTTTGCGTGCTCGACGAGGCGCTACTCCTCCTCTGCAGGAACTCGGTGTAGCACGCAATGTTGCTACCGCACATGCGGGCATCCACCTTTGTCTCCCGCCTTCAGGCGACGCTGGCGGAGCGGGTGATGACCCCGGCGGTCGATGGTTCTCGGTGGAAAATGACACCTATGGGATCACAAGAATCCCTACTGCGGTTGCGGGGCGCGGGGTTGAGAGAAGAGCAGATCTAACAGAGAGCACGTGGTTCGTTTATCCAGGTTTGGGCCGCGAGGATGCATAAAACCCTAGTCCTGCTTTGGTGGATGTATTATGAGTTCTCGAACTAGCTACGGAGTGTAACAAGCTCCAAAAAGGCGAATCCTCCTCCTCGTCGCCTTGGGCCTCCTTTTATAGAAAAAGGGGTTGCCACAGTGGCACAGAGGAGGTGGAAAGGCAACAATGTTGCGAAGTTATCCTTCGTATTACAGGACAAGGCGCATTTAATGCATCGCATAGGTGTCCCTTTGCTTTATCGGGGACGGGGGCGAGGCCCGTCCCGTCCGTCGCCGCTCTCCCTTGCTTCGACACGCTCCCTGGCCAGTGATGCATGCGGCGCCATGTAGGCAGGCCGGCAGCTGAGGTGGCGTGGTGGTGGAGCCATTGCGAGGATCTGCATGCCACCACACAGGCGCTTGATGGGTTGGCCTGGGAGTTGCATGTCGCCACGCAGGTGCCTACCCAGCTGGTTGGGCTGGCAGCTGTATGCGAACGGCGGTGGAAACTTGGTCGCCAGCGGGCCTAGTGGTGGCCCTGCTAGGACCCTTGGTAATGGCCTTACCGGGTGGCCCGACAAGGGTCTTGTCGTGGCACGCCGTCGTCCCCGGCAAGGGTCTTGCCATGGTACGCTGTTGTCCCCGGCAAGGGTCTTGCCGGGGGTCGTCGTCTTCTAATCCTCGTCTATTCTTGGATATGTCTTCACAAAGATCTGCATGCCACCTTGGAGGTGCCTTCTCGAGCCCTGGCTCCACGCGAATGATGGCGTTGGGGATCGTGGGCTCAAGGGTGGCTCACTCCGTTGGTGTGGGGCGAGCTGCCCCGGCGAGGGTCTTGCCGGGGCTGCCGAGGCTGCCCTCGGCAAGGGTATCCTGCCGGGGGAACCTGCTTCGTCCCTTTGCTCTTTGTGGCCTTGGCCTTGGCGTTGCTCCGGCCATCTTGGGCTTCGGTCTTACCTTGGCTCACCTCCCTCGCTCTGCTTGGTGTGGTCGCGGGCGCGGCTCTGACTGCCTGTGCATGGGTAAAGGGGTACAAAAATGTGCCCCTCGTTTTGTACGCCGACAATGGTGGGCTGGCGGCCACATCGACCGACGATGGGGTGGCGGCCACGACCACCACCTCCGCCTTCAGGCCGCGATGGCGGAGCGGGTGATGGCCACGGTGGCCGGTAGTGGGGTGGCGGCCACGACGGCACCACCCACCTTCGGGCCATGGCGGCAGAGCGAGCGATGGCCCTGGATTTCGACGGTGGTGTGGCGGCAACGGCGGCCGGCCAGAGCTGCCGACAGGAAGCGGCGGCGGAGCGTTTGGTGGGTGTTCCGTGCACACCCAACAGGGACGCCACGCGCACTACACTACGTCGGGACTGCGTCAACACCGCGGTGTAGCCTCCCAGCTGGAGCTGTCCTCTGATGACGGCGGAGTGGCTGAGCGAGACGACAGACCGGTGCCATTGGTGATTGTGGGAGAAGCAGACGAGATAAGCTATAGGGAGGGAGGGGAAAATGTGACACAGGACTCGCCGGTCGTGAGGGTTTATATAGCAGGCCGGTAAGCATTGGGTTTTGGGGGGATTTCACCGAGTCGGGTGGGAAGCTTGCGCGGGAACCTGCGAGGTTGCGTGGGAATGGGCTCACCGACGATTCATTGGCGCCACTGTTTGGCCAAAAGAACGCCCCCGTGCGCTGCGCAAGTTTGCGATGTCAGCCGTCTGTGGCAGCGGGGTGACACGACGTGCAAGAGGAGGACGAAAGGCCACGTACACATACAGTTAATAAAAAAACCATTCGCGATTTAATTACCTACTATGCCCCCGTCCTGGTTTATAAGTAGGATTTAACTAATAAAATACGAATGCATGTCACCAAAGATTATATAGTTGGATTCATATTTGAACAAAGAATATCTCTAGTTGTCTCCTCATTCATAACATAACCTTCCGGTACCTTAGGCAATTTGTATCTAGGAGGGCTAGTTCTAGCAGGTGTTTCAGGAGATTCAGTTTCAAGTTCATCATCAGATTCAGCAACATCATGTTGTATTACTCTAGCAATTTGTTTATCAAGAAATTCACCAAGTGGCACATCATCATCAAGTAAGGTATACTGCGCTAGAAGCATCATCATCCAAGTACGTACTAGCATCATCATTTGCATCATTCATAGAAGTAGCATCATCAATAACTTGCGACATATTAGAATTGATAGCATGTGGTGGTGTTGCAAGTTTACTCATAACAGAAGGTGGATCTAAAGCAGAACTGGATGGTAGTTCCTTACCTCCCCTCGTCTTTAAGGGATATATATTAGTCTTAGGATCCTTCAGATTCTTCATAGTGATAATACGATAATAATCCCAAGTGACTCAACAAATATAGCTATGCTCCCTGGCAACGGCGCCAGAAAAAGGGCTTGATAACCCACAAATATAGGGGATCGCAACAGATTTCGAGGGTAGAGTATTCAACCGAAATTTATAGATTCGACACAAGGGGACCCAAAGAATATTTGAAGGTATTAGCAACTGAGTTGTCAATTAAACCACACCTGGAGAATAATTATCTGCAGCAATGTGATCAGTAGCAAAGTAGTTTGATAGTTTTGATAATAGTAACAGTAGAAACGGTAACGGTAACAGTGATAGCGGTAATTTTGTAGCAAGTGTAACATTGATGATAGCAGTAGTAGCTTAACAAGAACAATATAAGTTAAATTAGTAGGCATTGGATCGGTGACTTGTTGGATGATATTCATCATGAGACAATTATAACCTAGGGCGATACGGCACTAGCTCCAGTTCATCAATATAATGTAGGCATGTATTCCGTAAATAGTCATACGTGCTTATGGAAAGAACTTGCATGACATCTTTTGTCCTACCCTCCCGTGGCAACGGGGTCCATATTGGAAACTAAGGGGTATTAAGGCCTCCTTTTATGGAGAACCGGAACAAAGCATTAACACATAGTGAATACATGAACTCCTCAAACTACGGTCATCGCCGGGAGAAGTCCCGGTTATTGTCACTCCGGGGTTGCCGGATCATAACACGTAGTAGGTGACTATAACCTGCAAGATCAGATCTAGAACATGGATATAATGGTGATAACATAAACGGTTCAGATCTGAGTTCATGGCACCCAGGCCCAAAGTGACAAGCATTAAGCATGGCAAAGTCATAGCAACATCAATCTTAGAACATAGTGGATACTAGGGATCAAGCCCTAACAAAACTAACTTGATTACATGATGAATCTCATCCAACTCCTCACCGACCAGCGAGCCTACGAAGGAATTACTCACTCCTGGTGGGGAGCATCATGGAATTGGTGATGGACAAGGGTTGGTGATGATGAAGAACGAAGAACCCCCTCTCCGGAGCCCTAAACGGACTCCAGATCTGGCCTCCCGATGAAGAACAGGAGGTGACAGCGGCTCCGTCTCGTGGATGGCGATAATTCTTCTTCCTGATTTTTTTCTAGAAAAATAGGATTTTGTAGCATCGGTTTCAGGGTCTGCGGGGCCACCAGGTGGGGACAACCCACCTGGGCACGCCAGAAGAGGGGGGCGCGCCCTGGTGGGTTGTGCCCACCCAGGTGCCCCTCTCTAGTAGGTCTTGGCTCCATAAACTCTTATTTATTATATAAAAATTCCTCTCAAAGTTTCGTTCCATTTCGAGAACTTTTATTTCTACAAAAAACAACACCATGGTAGTTCTGCTAAAACATCTTCAGTCCGGGGTTAGTTTCATTCAAATCATGCAAATTAGAGTCAAAAACAAGAGGAAAAGCGTTAGGAAAAGTAGATACGTTGGAGACGTATCAGTGCTACCCCCGTGTGCTAGATCTCCTGACAAGGCGGCCCGAAGAGGAGGTGGGTTCCTTTAGTGGGAACCTTTTGAAGGAACTGGCCAAGGCGCATGAAAGAGCCCGGAAAGCCATGAAAAGCATGGTTAAGGCATTATGGCCACTGGAAGTGCCACCAAAGAGCATGGCTGAGTTGGCTAGCCACTTTAAAGTGGCAAGGCGACGCTTTGAATTATGGAAGATGTCGGCCTGCCGAGAAGGAGCACGCGAGGCCTGGGCAATGGTGAAGACCCTATTTACCAAACTCGAACTCGAACATATGGCTCGGGTGGGACCCGTGGGGCCAGATGGGCAGGAAATGCCGCTTAGCTTAGTATATGACCAAGTGATATCCGCTGCTCGGTACTCCCAGAAGGATTGTGCCCTGGAAAGTTTGATATATGGTATTGAGAAAGATTATGGTACGTGATTCTATGTATCCATTTACTTTACATCGCACAATTCTCAAACCGCGGTAAAAATGTTGTCTTAACCGGCCATCAGCTTCCGCCTCCCTGATCAGTGATCGGGGAGTGTTCCGTACTATATGCCCTAACGAACAGGGGATAATTCTGGTAACTAGGCAATCCGTACATTTGGTGCGAAGAGACAAAACGTGCGTAGCGAGTAATGTTATATTACTTTGTAACATAAGAAACATCTTCCGAAGAAAATAGTTCCTCCAAGGGTTCCTTTCTTAGGGTGAGGTATGTTGACCATACGCCGTGAGTTCGGAAGCCGGTGACACACGGGTATTTCGTGGTTTTTAGGAACTAGGAATTGTTGGATGGCGGATAGCGCCTGTTTATTTTCACTGCGCTGGAAGCTGACCCATTAATTTGTGTAAGAATGCTAGCTTTCGGATTCACCCGTCTGAGGTATGTATCCGGATTACCCGGGTGTAACAATCGCGGAGGTGGTCCCTTTACTTCCTACCGAACAATCAGAAACGTAGGGGTAAACACAGGAGCCAGGCAACCTAGCTTGGCTAAGGACTGAAGTCAAATAGGTGCATATAATGGCTTGAAAGATATGAGAAGGGGATCAATTCAAACAGCAGAAACAAGGTTGTAAGAAGTATATTCTAATTGGCCGCTTTTAAAAGGAGCCCCCAGGTAAAGCTAGGTAGTACATCCGAAGATGTGTACAATGGTGACCTGTCGTGTTACGTTTTATTCGAACTCTGGGTCGGGGAGGCTAAAGCTCCAAAAAATAAAACAAAGAGAGAAAGAGGAAGACAGAGCGGGGAGTGTTGATGACGACGCCGAATTAGGCGTAGAAACGTCGAAGCCGAGCGGAGTTCCATGGGTTCTGTCGTGGTTTTGTCACGTTAGATGTCCTCATGAAAGGACTTAGTCGTGGAGCCATCGCTACGGGTTAGCTTGAAGGGGTTAAAGCGGACACAAGGACGCAAGAGAGTTTATACTAGTTTGGCCCCTTCGATGAAGGTAAAAGCCTATGTATAGTTATGATGGAATTGATGGGGGTTTCGATGACTAGGGAGCAAAACAAGCTTCACCTAAGTCTTGAGTTGTTGTCTGTTGTCCTGAATCGCCGCCGGGTCGTCCCCTTATATACATGGGTGACGCCTTCGTCGATTCTGAGTCGAGACCGGCTCATAGGCGTGTCCGGTTCGGTCTCTAGTATTTCTAACTTACAACACAAGTTACATACTAATGCGGTTCACGGCTACAAGCCTTAAACCGGTTACGGGCCTTGGGCCCTTATAGAATATCCTCACGGGCTTCAAGCATACTTGACTATCGATGAAGTTAACCCGGCCTCTCTGGCCGGTTTACGCCCGGTAGTAATATCCCCAACATTAGGCCCCAGATTGATTTGAACAGGTTCATGTCAATCCTTAATAAAAAACTTCGTCTTCAACATCTTCTTGGTTGAACCATCGTGACATCATCTTCTCAGATTATGGTGAACCGGCATGACGTCATGTGTCATAAAGAACTGTATATAACATTTTTTCATTAACGAGTCTGCAAAAATCGAGGCGACAGCTCCGCTTCCAAACTTGCGGCCTCTTGATTTTTGCGCCTGACACACATATCCCTTGCCTTTATAAATAGACCGAAGGGTCATTTCTTTTTTCCCCTTCGTGCCTCTCTGCTTCGTCTTCCTTGCGCCGCCCAGCTTCGGAGCTCCGCCGCCGCCGTCAACTTCTGCACCAACCTTGGCCGCTGCATCACCCTAAACGTACCAAAGCATCGCGGCGACCTTCCGCTTCTTCCTCAGCCCTGGTAAGTCTTCTGTCCTTTCACCACAGATCTGTTCTAGGGTTTCCCTGTTCTTCGGTGCTCATCGCTTGCTTCTTGCTCACATGCTAACTTTTAGTTAAGTCTGCGAATCTTTGTTCCGCGTAGAGGTAGTTTTTTAGCATCCATTGTCACTTGCGCATCTCAAGGTCATAGATCTCCCTGCATCCTTGCTCATTGATTTGGTACCGCTCCGTTTTGGATCTTGAATATTTATTTCTTTTCTGAATATGCTCCAGATCCAAAACTGTGATAAGCTTTTTGAAACCTGTTTTCACACATCTACTTTTGATTCATCAATGTTTCAGACCAGGCGGTTTAACTTTGTAGAGAAATTGACAACTCGGCATATACCATTAGTCCCCTTGTTGAACCGCGAGGGTTTTTCTGGTTTATGTATTGCCACCTTGCAAAACTCCGGTTTATAAGCAACTTCTTCCGGTTTAACAATGAATGTATCAATATATAGCCTTCCAACATACTCTTGAACAGGTATTGCTGCTTTGCAGATTGCATCATGGCCAAGCAAGTGTACGAGTGTAACTGGGTCCCTTCTCGAGTGACTGAAACTCAACTGGATAACTTAGTCCGCACCGGCGCCTTAGGCAAAAAAGACGTCATTCACTGGAGGGTCCCTGGCCCGGAGAGTTCTCCAGAACCCAAGGATGGAGAAGTTGTTGTGTTTGCTGATCATTTAGCCCGAGCTTGATCCACCGGTTCAAAGTTTTATCGAGATGTCTTGGCCAGCTTCCAACTGCATCCACAAGACATTGGCCCCAACTCCATAACCAATATCTGTCACTTTCAAGTGCTCTGTGAGGTGTTCTTTCAAGAGGAGCCCAAAGTTGAATTGTTCAGAGATTGCTTCCATCTAAACCGCCGCACTGAATTTTCTGACGGTCCTAACACTGAGTTGGGTGGTGTGGCGATTCAAAAGCGGAAAGAGGTCACTTACCCTCACGCCAAACTGCATAGCCATCCCAAAGAATGGAACTCAACATGGTTTTACTGCAAACATACCTCTCCTGAGGGAGAAAATCCTTTACCGGGTTACCGTCCGGAGCGGCTAAGCAATACACATCCCCTCCCTCACAGACTGACTGCTAAGGAAAGAAGCAAATATACCCCTCAACTATCCAAGCTCTGGGCCTTCATGGCCAACGGGTTGACAGGAGTTGATCTTGCTCGCTGCTGGATATCTTGGAGTATCGCCTCGAGCTGCGCCTCGGTTTGATGTGCAAATACACGGAAGATGTGAAAGACCCTCCATGGCATATTGAGATCCGGTGATGACGATGAAGTTCTTGAGGCTATTAAGAGGATGTTAAACGAACTAAGTCGCTTGCGCCCAAACCGGCCTGGCTCCCTTTTCTGCCATTAACAAACCGCCAGCCGTAAGACTCATATCTTATGCCTTTATAAAATCTGACTATGTTTAAGTACTCTTTGTTGATATTAGCATCTTTCAAACAGGGTGATGATCCATTTTGGAGCAGGAAGACTCCACAAGAGAAACCGGTGGCAATAACCCGGCCCAAGAGCAAAGTTGTGAAGAAACCAGCAAATAGAAAGAAAACCACTGCCTCCTCCGATCCACCAGATGACGATGATGTGGGTAATCTAGATCTTGTGGTAGAACTTGACTCACTTGGTCTATTTTTTACACGCCTTATTGATAATGATTATTGCCAGGATGATGCTGAAGCTAGTCATGCTGATGTTGTAGAGGTAATCGCTCTTTCTCCCGATTCAAACCCTTTACCATCAGTAAAAATCCGTCGGGCAAACCGGAGAGTTAAATTTTCTCATCCTCTTGCTTACTTGGATCGAAACTTTCTTATGAAGACACAATAGCATGAAGCTCGTCGCGCAACCCGGCACGATGGTTGTGTAGTCACCTCCACGGTTTACCAACAGTCCGGTTCGGAAATGCCGTTCAGAGGTCTCTAACTGTTTCGTCAATGCTTATCTTAAAGCGGGTTGCATTCGTCAACCTCTTAATCCATCTGACTCCGATTATCAGGTGACTTCTCATTCTTCCTCTGGCGAGTCGACAGGCACCAACTCCCACCACTCAAGACAGTGCTTGGGTGAGCCATATTCCTGATAATGATGTTTGGTATACCACTTTCAATGTTCATTGGACTGATCCATCTTTTTCCTTTCAGGGCCAAGCCTAGTCCAAGCAAGAAAGCTCGCCTGGATAAAGCGGCAGAAGACGATGCTCCCGAACCGACCCAAATACCAAATCCCGAGGAATACATCCAGGATGATATACTGACCGACCCACCATTGCAAGACCATGATGTTACTGTTGAAGAAGCATATGTTGATACCACCAGTCCTTCAAATCAACCCACGAGTCCTGCTCAAACTGACAAGACAGCGAGTCCACCAAAGCAGACGGATAAACCGGCGACCCAGTGCAAACCGGCGAAGCCAAGGATGACGATGTTGTGATTACTGGTTTTGGCCATTCCGAGCCAGTAATCACGCCGCTTTGTCCAATCACACTGCAAAGGATGAATTTACTGCGTTTGGTAAGGGCAAGTGGAATGTCGATTTGGCAACTTATGCCGCTTTGAATCCCCAAGATCTTCATTCCGGTTATCTGAACCGGTTATATACCAGCCGTGATTATGAAGCCGGTTTGGTAAATATGATGAAGGACAAATATGAGGTAAATTCCATATGACTCCCTGCTTGTATATTTCAATCTGTCAAATCTGATAGCCCCCAAGTAACGGTTTAAGATGTGAACTTAAACCGGGACTTCCCAATATAATCCTGAGCAAAGCTTTACTTTTGGGAAAGTAGCCCCCAAGAGTTGGTTCAACTTAATGTAGTTAAACCGGGACTTTTATAAGAAATCCAGTATCCCTCAAGGACAGAGCAAATAAGCATTAGCCCCCAAGTGCCAAACTGAATACTTGTATTGAGCTTGGGACTTGATATATAGAAATTGTAGGATGAACAGCAAATATGCATTAGCCCCCAAGTACCAAAGGCATAACTTGTTATGGGGTTGGTACTTCAAGTCTGCATCTTAATCTTTATCAAATGATTTTACGTATGTAGGCTGATCTGAACAAGAAAGAAAAGCCAAATTGCTGATCTCCAAGAAAACACGAAATCGACAAGCTGAAACCTCCAAGGCAAAGAATGAATTAACCAGCGCTTAAAGCGTCATGGAAAAGCTTAAGGAGGGCTTCAACAAGGAGCGGGCGGATTGGGCCCTTTGAAAAGGCCGCTTTAACTCAGCAGGCAGAAAATGCTGAAGCTGCCCTTAAACCGGTGGTAGATGAACTGTCCAGTGTAAAGAGGCAAGTGCATGCCATGACCGCCGCTGTCTTTGGTAAGCCTTTTTTTATTTCTGACATAATAAAGCTTTCTCATGTAATTGCCGGCTTATTAACACTTTGAATGATATACGGACACGCATTGGCCACTTGGGATCAGATGTGCGGAAGAAATTGAAAGCGTCTTATACATTGATAGAGCAACTCTATACTGGTGCGCAGCGGATCATTAGCACCGCTTCTCATAACAACCCGACACCGACCTTGATCCAGGACACCCTTAAAAGGTTGTCAATGCTTCCTGCCCGGTTTGAAGAATTAAAGAAATCTGCCGCTAGAACTGGTGCCATAAACGCCTTAATCCGGGCCAAAGCGTGGGTGCCGGATTTTGATCCTGTTGAAGCGGCCCAAGGCTTCCCAAGCTTGAAGGAAGACTGGACGGAATTCAGCAAAGAGGATCTTCGAGCTATAAACCGGGAAGTCGCGCCTTTGGCTTGTCGGTGGTTGAAGAGGCAAATCTGTCTCACTATCAGGCCCAATATGATGGAGAAAATAAACGAGTGTCTGCGCCGATTCCTGAAGCGGAGAACCTTAAACCGCCAATCCGTAAGCATACTTACGCTCCTAATATTGAACCATCGTTGTTGATCAATGATGAAGCCGCATTCCAAGCATTAATGGGAATCGACTGGACGACTGTTGATTTCCAGCCGCTGGGTAGGGAATTAGAAGTTGAAGCGGCGCAGGATGACCCGCAACCATCGTGCCAAGTGGCGATCAAGCATAAACCGGAGGCCGGTTTACATTATCGCTTCCTTATGTTATACCAAAACAATTATCTTATCTGGGCAATCGTGTTGCCTTGTAATAGATTAGCTGCCACACTTTGTGTTGATATGCCTTCGTGCATATTTATTACAACTTATGTTTTTGTTGAATCATCAACCTTAAACTGTTGTCTGCAGCAAAAAGCTTAAAACGCCATTGTGGTTGTACCACCAGGCGGGTCATCATATCCATGTATATGAAACTTAATACTTTAGATTAAACATAAGATAAATATGGGAATATATGATACCTGCCATCGTAGGGCATGAAGTCGGTTGTGCCAATCTTGAAGCGGAGTTGTAAGAAACCCGCTCTACTGAAGGAGAAAACAGCTACTGTGTATATAGGGTCGGTTTACCAGGTAAACCGTTCCGGGTTAAAATGAACACCGGTGTTACTCCATAATAGGATGTTTATCAAGAATCAAACCGGGCAAAGTGTCTCCGGATGAACAACCAACCTTGTCCCGTCAACTGACAGTTGAATTGGTTTAATATTTGTCGGTTTAAGAACACAACAAGAGAAATATGCAAAAAAGACAAACAAATTTCAAGCAAAGACAAAATCTTTTGCGAAAAGAGGTTGTTTGAGCCGATCAAGTGGCATTACCATGGTCGGACACGACCAAGCACCCAGTAGGCATAGCTATGGTTCATGTTAGCCAGGTCCACAAATGATGTAGTGGCATTACGCCGATCAAGAGGTGTATCGATGGTTCGGGTTCGACCAAGCTCCCAAGTGATTCTGTGGCCTTAGGCCGACCAAGAGGCGTGACTGGTTCAGACGTGACCAAGTCCCCAAGTGATCTCGTGGCTTTCGCCTGTCAAAAGGTGTCGCATTGGTTCGGACACGGCCAAGCCCCCAAGTGACGTGATATAGAGCTTTGTTAAAAGCTAACTCAAGGGGTAAACCGGAGACCGCTTTAAGATAAAAACTCCGTGTAACCACTCATGATGTAAAAATAACAGAGACCCCGCTTTAGCTAAGGCTCTGGTTTATTGTATTGATCATAATATATACATTGTCATAATATGTACATAAGTAGAGCCTATGGCTCAAGTATAGTAGGGCGAAGATGAGCTATGTTCCACGGCCTGTTGGTCTCCTCCTCGATGTACGTGAGTCTTTATGCTCTCGAATGTCAATCGATAGTAAATGCGACCCGTTGTGCAGATTCTTCGACCACGAAAGGTCCCTCCCAAGGTGGGGATAGCTTGTGCATATCAGTCTTGTCTTGGATGAGCCGGAGCATCAAATCTCCTTCTTGAAAGGTTCTGGTTCTAACTCGGCAACTGTGATAGCGACGAAGATCCTGCTGGTATATCGCCGAACGGGCAGCTGCAATGTCACGCTCCTCATCCAACAGGTCCAAAGCGTCTTGCCGAGCTACCTCGTTGTCCGCTTCAACATAAGCTGCTACACGAGGTGAGTCATGACGGATATCACTGGGGAGAACCGCCTCCGCTCCGTAGACCATGAAGAACGGTGTGTATCCTGTCAATCTGTTGGGTGTAGTATTGATGCTCCATAATACAGATGGTAACTCCTCAACCCAACAACCCGGCGTCCGCTGCAAAGGAACCATAAGCCGGGGTTTGATGCCTCGTAAGATCTCTTGGTTAGCTCTCTCTGCTTGGTCATTGGACTGTGGGTGAGCCAGTGATGAAACGTCAAGCCGGATGTGCTCACGTTCACAGAACTCCTTCATAGCACCCTTAGACAGATTGGTACCATTATCAGTAATGATATTGTGTGGAAAGCCAAACCGGAAAATCACCTTTTTAATGAATTGAACCGTCGTGGCTGCATCACACTTGCTGACAGGCTCCGCTTCTACCCACTTTGTAAATTTGTCAACAGCCACCAAAAGGTGGGTCTTCTTGTCCTTGGACCGTTTGAAAGGCCCAACCATATCCAACCCCCAAGTCGCAAATGGCCAAGTAATTGGAATCATCCTCAATTCTTGAGCCGGCACATGAGCGCGTCTTGAGAACTTCTGACAGCCGTCACATCGCCTAACCAGGTCCTCCGCATCAGCATGAGCAGTCAACCAATAGAAACCGTGATGAAACGCCTTAGCCACCAGAGATTTTGAACCGGCGTGGTGACCACAATCTCCTTCGTGGATTTCGCGCAAGATCTCACAGCCTTCCTCCGGCGATACGCAATGTTGAAACGCTCCTGACACGCTGCAATGATGCAACTCGCCATTGACAATAGTCATGGACTTGGATCGCCGGATTATCTGCCTGGTCAGCGTCTCATCCTCTGGTAACTCGCCCCGGTTCATGTATGCAACATAAGGAATTGTCCAATCCGGAATGACATGCAGAGCCGCCACCAACTGAGCCTCCGGATCAGGAATAGCCAAATCCTCTTCGCCAGGGAGCTTGACCGACGGGTTATGCAGGACATCCAAGAAGACATTAGGCGGAACCGGTTTACGCTGAGAGCCCAGCCGGCTTAAAGCGTCCGCCGCTTCGTTCTTCCGTCTGTCCACGTGATCCACCTGATATCCCTTGAAGTGGCCTGCAATAATATCCACCTCACGACGGTATGCTGCCATGAGTGGGTCCTTAGAATCCCAAGTACCAGACACTTGTTGGGCCACCAGGTCCGAGTCACTGAAGCACTTAACTCGGCTGAGATTCATCTCCTTAGCCATCCGGAGACCATGGAGTAAAGCTTTGTACTCAGCTGCATTGTTAGTACAAGGGAACATTAAGCGCAGAACATAACAGAACTTATCACCTCATGGGGAAGTTAATACGACTCCAGCCCCCGAGCCCTCCAATTGCCTGGACCCATCAAAATGAATAGTCCAATAGGTGTGATCCGGCTTTTCTTCAGGTGCTTGTAGTTCCGTCCAATCATTGATGAAATCCACAAGTGCTTGAGACTTGATCGCCGTCCGAGGCACGTATTTCAAACCGTGCGGCCCAAGCTCTATAGCCCACTTGGTAATCCGGCCAGTTGCCTCCCTATTTTGAATTATATCTCCCAAAGGAGCAGAGCTGACCACTGTGATGGGATGTCCCTGGAAGTATTGCTTAAGCTTCTGGCTTGCCATGAAAACTCCATATACCAGCTTCTGCCAATGCGGGTATCTTTGCTTGGACTCAATAAGCACCTCGCTGATATAGTAAATCGGAGGCTGAACAGGATACTCCTTGCCCGCCTCCTTGCACTCTACCACAATAGCTACGCTGACTATACAAGCATTAGCTACCACATATAGTAGCAAAGGTTCTTTGTCAATCGGAGCAGCAAGAATAGGCGGATTGGCTAGCTGCCGCTTTAAGTCCTCCAATGCTTTATCAGCGGCCGGACTCCAGACAAAGGGATCCGCTTTTTTCAGCATCTGATACAAAGGTATCGCCTTCTCACCGAGGCGGCTGATAAACCGGCTCAACGCGGCAATCCGGCCTGCCAAGTTACGCTGGACATCATTGATACATTTGGTTTAGCCGGAGAGGTCATAGTTGTGATCTTCTCCGGATTAGCCTCGGTTCCCTGTTGGACACCGAAAACCCAATAACTTGCTGCGGTACACCAAAAACACACTTGGCCGGGTTGAGCATCATCTTGTATGTCCGCAGGTTATCAAAGGTTTCCTTCAAATCATCAACCAGAGTCTCCTTTTCCCTTGACTAAACCACGATATCATCCACATAGGCATGTACATTACGGCCGACCTGCTTATGAAGGCAATTTTGTACACACCGTTGATAAGTTGCCTGAGCACTCTTGATCCCAAAGGGCATAGATACATAGCAGAAGGCTCCAAAGGAGGTTATGAACGCCGTCTTCTCCTGGTCCTTAACTGCCATCTTGATCTGATGATAACCAGAATATGCATCCAGAAAACTCAAACGCTCACAACCCGTTGTAGCATCAATAATCTGATCGATGCGGGGGAGGGCAAAAGGATCTGATGGACAAGCCTTATTAAGATCTGTGTAATCCACACACATGCGCCAGGTGCCGTTCTTCTTAAGGACCATCACCGGATTAGCCAGCCACTCAGGATGGAGCACTTCAACAATAAAGCCAGCCGCTAAGAGCCTGGCCACCTCTTCTCCAATAGCTTTGCGCCTTTCTTCGTTGAACCGGCGGAGAAACTGCTTCACCGGTTTGTACTTAGGATCAACATTAAGAGTGTGCTTAGCGAGTTCCCTCGATACGCCAGGCATGTCAGAAGGCTTCCATGCAAAAATGTCCCGGTTCTCACGGATGAACTCGATGAGCGCGCTTTCCTATTTTGGATCCAAGTTGGTGCTGATACTAAACTGCTTGGACGAATCGCCTGGTACAAAGTCAACAAGCTTAGTCTCAGCTGCCGATTTGAACTTTAAAGCCGAATCATGCTCTGTGGTTGGCTTCTTCAACGGAGTCATGTCCGCCGGATCAACATTATCCTTGTAGTACTTCAACTCTTTCGTGGCACAGACCGACTCTGCATAGGCCGCATCACCCTCTTCACATTCCAAGGCAATCTTGCGACTTCCATGAACGGTTATGGTCCCCTTGTGACCTGGCATCTTGACCTGCAGATAAATATAACAGGGTCGTGCCATAAATTTGGCATAAGCCGGCCGCCCAAATAAAGCGTGGTATGGGCTCCGGATCTTCACCACCTCAAAAGTCAATGTTTCGACACGGAATCGTGATCATCTCCAAAGGCCACCTCGAGCTATCTTGCCAACAGGATATGCTGACTTACGGTGTACCACACCATGGAATACCGTATTGGACGGTTTAAGATTCTTGTCTGTCAGCCCCATGCGGCGGAAGGTCTCATAGTATAAGATATTAATGCTGCTTCCTCCATCCATGAGCACATTGGTGAACTTATAACCTCCCACCTGAGGTGCCACCACCAACGCTAGCTGACCCGGATTGTCAACCCGGGGAGGGTGATCCTCTCTGCTCCATATAATTGGCTGTTCGGACCAGCGCAAATAACGAGGCACAGCTGGTTCAACAGAATTCACCGCTCGCTTGTGAAGCTTCTGGTCTCGCTTGTCTAAGCTAGTGGTGAATACATGATATTGCCCGCTATTCAACTGCTTCAGATTGCTCTGATAGCCCGACTACTGCTGCTGGTTGTAACCACCCTGGCTATTCTGATTGTTTTGATTGTTATGTCCACCCTGATCTCCATTGAAGCCTGAACCGACATTTCCTCCACCGTGACCCGGCCCATGGAATCCGGATCCTGAGCCACCACCTGATCCGTGATCATACCGGAAAGCATTAGAATTTTTAAACTCCTGCATAATATAGCAATCTTTCCAAAGGCGGGTGGCTGGCGTCTCCTTCGTCACGTGCTTTGGACAGGGCTGGTTTAATAGGTAAGTCAAGCGGTCCGAATTGGGGTTTGCAGCTCCACTGCGATTCGGCGGTTTACCCTTCCGTCGCTGGCTCCTGTCCTGTGCGCTAGTATTAGCCACAAAGTCCATGCTGCCATCCGCTTTATGCTTGCCTCCGTTACCATGACCTGCCGTGTTGTGTTGCTGCCTTGGAGTTCTTGTTCTTCTTTCCCTTCCTGTCTTGTCATCATCGGACTCGGGATCCTTGGTACCATCGAATCAGCATACTTCACTAACGCGATCATGAGGGTCCCCATATCGTTACAATGGCGCTTCGTCGTCCCAATTTCAACTTCGGAGGTTTAAACCGGCAGTTGCTTTCCAAAGTTATAACATGAGTCGGCGTTGATACTGATGCGATGAGTGCAAAATTTCCGAGACTTCGGCGTACCAGCGAGTTGTTGACTCTCCTTCCTCCACGGACACGAGCCGCTAAGTCCACTATCGACATGGGCTGCTTACATGTATCCTTGAAATTCTGGATAAACCGGGCTCACAACTGGGCCCATGAACTGATAGAATTGCCTGGTAAGCTCTTTAACCAAATACGGGCTGTCCCTTCAAGCATCATGGTGGAATACTTTGCACACGCTGCTTCATCTACGTCAAGCATCTCCATGGCCATCTCATAGCTCTCTATCCATGCTTCCGTAGACAAATCGGCTGTGTAATTCGGCACCTTGCGCAGGCCGTTGAAATCCTTGGGCAAGCGCACATTGCGTAAAGCGGGGACAAGACAAGGCACTCCCAAAGAACTAGAAGTGACTCCTGGCTCGATTGAGGTGGTTGGACGAACCGGCGTGGTCGACGAGCCTCTGTCAGTCGCTAACTCGGCTTCCCTGCTGCTGGCCCGGTCCACCACTTCACGAGCATCACCTGCCGGGTTATTGCCACGGGCGCTTCACGGTTCCGTGCATTCTTGGATACGGCGGTTCATCCATCACTTTCTTTGTAACTCTGGCTCGGACGGGGGGTGGAATGAATTCGGTCACGACTATATGAATATGCTTCGTGCTGAACCAAGGCTGTTCGAAGAAGTTCCTTAACCCCGTGCGTCTCCACTGCTTGCGGAGAATCACCTTCAATTGGGATGGCCTCTAGCCGTGAAGCGGCGGCGATAAGATTGTCCATTGGATTGGAATAATGACCTGGAGCTGTCTGGACAGGCTGGGGTATGATGTTATTCTATCGAGGCGGCTCCATCAGGCGAGGCTAAACCGGTGCGCCTGGCCCAGGTGCCTCTGCCCGGTTTAGCCACGGCGGGTTACTAGTCCCTGCTCCTGGGGTATTGAAGAGGTTTCTGGCATCGAAAAACGTCGGCAGGCGAGACTGATGCTTCCTTTTCATGACTTCATGCGACGCATTCTGGTCCAGCATAAGCCTATAGGCCTGCGCATCCAAAGCGGCCCGTTCTGCAGCCATCCTGTTGTTCTCGACTGCCAGGTCGGCCTTGGCCTGAGTGATCTGTTCCCTCACCTTTGCAATTTCCGCATTGTGGGCGTCCTGATCCGCCGGGTTAGCCTCCGCCATAAGCACAGCCAACGCATCAAACAGATTAGATAAAACTTGAGCCGGCGGTCGCACAGGGCCTCCTGCCCCGGCCGCTGTTGCTGCTGCTGACCCGGAGAACATTGCTGCTGCGGTCGAAGAGTGGACCGCCGCCTGTGTACCGGACATGAATATCCCAACCCGGTTGGGCTGATCAGAGGGGTCCGGAATACTGTCACCATCGGAACAGCCCCCAATCCGGCCGTCTTGTAACTGATACAATGATTCGGTTTCTCCGGTCGAGGACTCGTCGCCGGAATAAACGTTGGTCTCGCTACCAGATTCCGATCCACCATCATATTCTCCTCCGTGGATGACTCCCACGAAGGCACGCTTCATGGCTGGTTTACCCTGGGCAGATCTCGTGACGCCGAGCCGTTTCGACGAGGTCGGTGCAGATGTCCGGCCAGCTCACCACCGATCTTGCCAATGAAGACGTGTATGCCGCCAAAGGGGACCCGATACCCGTACTCAATCGAGCCGGCCTCGGGGCCCCAGCCTGAATCGTCGATGTAGAGCTTGCCGCGACGACTTTTGGTCGTCCGGCCCGCAGCATAACCCTTCAATCCTTCGAAGTTGCCCTCCAAGAACTTGAAACCATCGTGCGATAGCCCCACGATGGGCGCCAACTGTCGTGGTTTTGTCACGGCAGATGTCCTCATGAAAGGACTTAGTCGTGGAGCCATTGCTATGGGTTAGCTTGAAGGGGTTAAAGCGGACACAAGGACGCAAGAGAGTTTATACTAGTTCGGCCCCTTCGATGAAGGTAAAAGCCTACGTCTAGTTGTGATGGAATTTATGGGGGTTTCGATGACTAGGGAGCAAAACAAGCTTCGCCTAAGTCTCGAGTTGTTGTTTGTTGTCCTGAATCGCCGCCGGGTCGTCCCCTTATATACATGGGTGACGCCCGTCGGTTTGCAGAAATCGAGACCGGCTCATAGACGTGTCCGGTTTGGTCTCTAGTATTTCTAACTTACAACACAAGTTACATACTAATGCCGGTTCACGGCTACAAGCCTTAAACTGGTTCTGGGCCTTGGGCCCTTATAGAATATCCTCACGGGCTTCAAGCATACTTGACTACTGACGAAGTTAACCCAGCCTCTCCTGGCCGGTTTACGCCCAGTAGTAATATCCCCAACAGGTTCGGTTCGAGGCGATTATCTGACGGGTTGCGGAGGCGATATGCCCCCCCCCTATGAGTACCTCGTCTATGATGAAGGGTCCCTCCCATTTGGGTGAAAGCTTATCTTTCTGCTTCTCCGGAAGCCGGAGGACGAGTTCTCCCACATTGTATGCCTTTGCCCGGACTTCCTGATTCTGGTAGCGTCATGCTTGCTGTTGATAAAATGCAGAGCGTGCCCGTGCGATGTCGCGCTCTCCTTCCAGAGCGTCCATGTCTTCCTGCCGATCCAGCTCGGCCTCCTTCTCTTCGTACATGCGTACTCTGGGTGCATCATGGATTAAATCACATGGGAGGACTGCTTCGGCTCCTTACACCATAAAGAAGGAGGTGTATTCTGTTGCTGGATTAGGGGTGGTCCGCGGCCACCATAGCACGGAGTCCAGCTCCTCTACCCAGTGGCGATTTGATTCGTTAAGTGAGCGGTTTAAACAAGGTTCTATGCCACTCATAATTAATCTGTTTTCTCGCTCTACCTGCCTGTTGGTTTGCGGGTGGTATACCGAAGCGTAGTCGAGCTTTATGCCCATCTTAGCACACCAATCTTTGACCTCTTGGGCGGTAAACTTAGACCCATTATCGGTGATTATCCTATGGGGAACACCATAATGGTGCACAACACTAGATATGAAGTCAAAAGTTGGTCTGGATTCCGTAGAGGTTGTCGGCTTTGCTTCAATCCACTTAGTGAATCTATCCAGCGTAACTAGTAGGTATTTCTTTTTCTTGGTCCCCCCCTTTAAGTGGTCCGACCATGTCAAGCCCCCAGACGGCGAATGGCCAGGTTATGGGTATAGTCCAAAGAGTTGTGGGAGGCATGTGGCTTTGATTTGCAAATAGCTGGCACCTAACGCAATGTTTGACACACATGCGGGTTGTGGGCCAGAAGAACCCTGCTCGGAAGGCTTTGATGACCAGGGCTCGAGCTGCTGCATGGTGGCCGCCCATGCCGGCATGTATCTCGGTGAGAAGCTGCTGCCCCTCCTCTTCGGAGATGCACCTCTGAAGGACCCCCCATAGTGCTCCTTTTATAGAGATCGCCCTCATGGACCTTGTATGCTTTAGAGCGCCGGATTATGCGTCTCGCCTCTATCTAATCGTCAGGGAATTCCTGTTGCGGGAGGTACACAAGCAGTGGTTCGGTCCAAGGAGCGATTATGGCCATGATCTCATGGGTCGAAGGTGTTTCTTCAAGCGCGGAGCCTCCAATGGTATGATCATCTGGTTCGATTTCTGGGGGGCGATCTGGGTGGGCTCATTGATTGAGGCGCCGCTGTCCCCACCCTGCCATGCTACGGATGGCTTGAATAGCCTTTCTAGAAATTTATTTTTAGGTATTGGGTCTAGCTTGGCGCCCATGCGGGCAAGAACATCCGCGGCCTGGTTACTGTCTCTACAGACATGATGGAATTCTAGACCCTCGAATCAGGCTGACATCCTAAGGACGGCATTTCTGTATCACTACATAAAAAATACACTTCCGTGATGATACGTGTTTGTCACTGTAGGTCGCGTTTTTTGTCATGCATGTACATCCACGACAAATTTATGACAGAATCAAGATAGTCATACATGTGTTGTCGTAGAAGTGTTCCATGACATTACCAAAATTATCATCATGGAAGTGTCCACTTCCATGACAATAAATCGTGCGTCACAGAAGTGCTTTCGTCAAGAGTGACCGACACGTGGCATCCACCGTAACGGAACGCCGTTAAGCTACCGGGTCGGGTTTTGGATCCGATAACCCTTTAACAACCCCGACCAATGGGAAATTTCCACGTGTAAAATTCTTATTGGCCGAACGAAACACGTGTCAGCTCGTCAGTGGGTCAGATAGGCGCCTATGATACGTCGACACGTGGCACGGCCCAACAGAGGCCCATTCCTGTGAAAAGGCCGGCCCATTTGACTTGGTTAAAAGGTGGCGGGCCGGCCCATGGAAAGCCTGTTAACGGCATGTTCGCATATAGCCCATTTACAGCCCGCTAACCCAAGGCCCGTTACGCCGTATCCGAATTAGGCCCAGTAGCGTCATCTGGGCCATCCAATATGATTCCAGCCCATTTTCACTTCTGGCCCATGTATGGCCCATGACGTCTTTCGGCCCATATGAGGCCCTATGTAACTCTTGGCCTATTAACGGCCCGTGGTGAAAGCGCCCGTAATGAGCGATGTATCGGTTTACACCCATTAACGGCACGTGGTGAACCGGCCTATAATGAACGATATATCACTTTATACCCATTAACGGCCCGTTATTCCGTTGGGCGTTTCCACATGCTATCTTATCTTCGGCCTTCTCGAGCCCATTTATTCTTGAGCTCATTTCAAAGATTCGTTTACTTACGACCCGTTCTTGTCATTTTTACGCCAGGGCCAAATTCAGCCCGTGGTTCTGATCGGCCCGTTTGTGGTCCGTTAATGCGTTGGGCGTTTTCATAGCGTCATCAACACGGCCTATTAACGATGGCCCGTTATGGTCGGCCCATGAACGGACGATTCCAACTCTAGCCCGTTTACAGCCATAATGCGGCCTGTTATTGGCCCATGTTTGGCCAATCGATCATACGACCCGTTGAAAGCACAAGTGCTTCCTAGGTGGTTTTGGTAATTAATGTCAACATATCTCTTGTTGGACTAACACTTTTATCTAGTATGTTTCAGATAAGTTCAACAATGGAGTGGCATGGACTAAAGGATGTGGGAACTCCTTCAAGGTGCTAAGGACAAAGGATTGGCTCAAGCTTCAAGCTCAAGACTCTACATTTTACATTTTAAGTGATCCAAGATCACATTGAGTCTATAGGAAAAGCCAATACTATCAAGGAGGGATGAGGTGTTGCTTAATGAGCCTCTTGCTTCATGTGCTTAGTGATATGCTCCAAAACCCTCACTACTTTCCCACTTCCACATATGACCTAAACCTAAAGTCAAACTCGGCCCCACCGATTCTTTCTATCCGGCGCCACCGACTTCAGATGTCATAGCCACTGCCACAAACCCTAGGAAAATCGGTTTCACCGATAGGGATCTCGGTTTCACCGAGATGGGATTGTAATCTCTCTGTGTATGTCCATTACCAAAACCGGTCTCACCGAGTTTAAATGTCGGTACTACTGAGATTACAATGCAAACTCTTTAGTTAACTTATTACCAAAATCGGTCCCACCGAGTTTGAGTAATCAGTCCCACCGAGTTTGCACGACCAACTCTAGTTAGCTAATTACCAAAATCGGTCTCACCGAGTTTGTGTAATCGGTCTCACCGAGATTACGTTATGCCCTAACCCTAACCATATCGGTCCTACCGAGTTGCATGTCAGTCCCACCGAAAACCCTAACGGTCACTAGGTTTACTAAATCGGTCTGACCAAGTTTTATGATTCGGTCCCACCGAGTTTGGTAAATTGTGTGTAACGGTTAGATTTTGTGTGGAGGCTATATATACTCCTCCACCTCCTCTTCATTCGTGGAGAGAGCCATCAGAACAAGCCTACACTTCCAGCATCCTATTTATGAGAGAGAACTACCTACTCATGTGTTGAGGCCAAGATATTCCATTCCAATCATATGAATCTTGATCTCTAGCCTTCCCAAGTTGCTTTCCACTCAAATCTTCTTTCCACCAGATCCAAATCCTATGAGAGACAGTTTAGTGTTGGGGAGACTATCATTTGAAGCACAAGATCAAGGAGTTCATCATCAACACACCATTTGTTACTTCTTGGAGAGTGGTGTCTCCTAGATTGGCTAGGTGTCACTTGGGAGCCTCCGACAAGATTGTGGAGTTGAACCAAGGAGTTTGTAAGGGCGAGGAGATCGCCTACTTCGTGAAGATCTACCGCTAGTGAGGCAAGTCCTTCGTGGGCTGACGGCCATGGTGGGATAGACAAGGTTGCTTCTTCGTGGAACCTTCATGGGTGGAGCCCTCCGTGGACTCACAAGAATCGTTACCCTTCGTGGGTTGAAGTCTCCATCAACGTGGATGTACGATAGCACCACCTACCAGAACCACGACAAAAACATCCGTGTCTCCAATTGCATTTGAATTCTCCAACCCCCCCCCCTTTTACATTCTTGCAAGTTGCATGCTTTATTTTCCGCTGCCTATATACTCTTTGCATGCTTGCTTGTTATGTATTGAGAATGTTAAACTTGTGCCTAAACTCCACTTAAACCTAAAAGAAGTTAAAAACTGCAACTTTGGTACTTAGTGTCTAATCCCCCCTGGAGACACCTCTTCTCAAGATCCTACTAGTGGTATCAGAGCATTGGTCTCCATTGCCTTGGTTTAATCACCATTGGAGGAAGATGGATGAGTCTACTTTGGGTAGTCTTAGACATAGAGTGCCTATTCTTGATGGAGAGTATTTTCATGAGTGGAAAAATGAGATGCTTGTAATTTTCAATCAATATCGTTTGAACAAGTACATTGCTAGCCCTTGTGCACCTCATGTTGATCCTATGCATCCTGCCCTTGATGAATCTATTGACATGATTAGGAACCTTAGAACTGTTAATCTCATCACTACAGGCTTGCCTAGAAACTTAACTAGAATCTTGCCTACTCTTGAGTGTGCCTACACTATATGGAAATTTCTTGAGGAACGCTTTCCAAATTATTCCTTGAAAAATCTAGATGAAATTCTCTATAAGTATATTGCCTTGAGTAATATGAATACTAGTGATCCTATGTTTGGTGATCGTCTATTTGAACTTACCGACCTTATGCGTGCCAAAGGAGATGTTGGAATTATTGGTGATATTATTTCCGAAGCTATAAGAATTCATAAGCAAGATCATTGTCAAACTCACTCTAACGATTACCCTCTCTAGGACTTGATCCACCACATGATGATGTTGAACATGGATACTATGATGAGGATGATGATAGTGACTTCGATCTTGATGATGCAATGAGACATTTTGGTCTTATGGCAAATCTTGAGGATATGTGTCAGAGGAAAGGAATGGGTTCTTGACAGTGGATGTACCGATCACATGACCGGAGATAAAGACATGTTTCATGAGCTTGCTGAAAATGATAGTCCTCGAAAGTATGTTACTTTCGGTGACAACTCAAAGGGTAAGGTGGTTGGTCTCAGTAAGGTGGCCATCTCACATGATAGCTCCATTCAGAATGTCATGCTCGTTGAATCTCTTGGCTACAACTTACTTTCGATTATCTAGACTTGCTGATTTCGGTTTCAATGTCCTATTCTTTGAAGTAGATTGCCAAGTGTTTCGTCGAGACAATCATAAAATGGTCTTTACCGGTATATGTAGAGGTGATCTTTACATTGTTGATTTCTCTAAAAAGGCACAACTTAAAACTTGCTTCATTGCTAAATCTTCAAAAGGTTGGTTATAGCATAGACGACTAGGTCACGTTGGCATTTGAAATCTTGACAAGCTTATTAAAGGAAATCATATCCTTGGAGTTAACGATGTCATATTTGATAAGGATAGACTGTGCAGTGCTTGTCAAGCAGGTAAACAGGTTGGAGGAATGCATCCCGTGAAGAACATCATGACCACAAGGAGGCCACTCGACCTACTTCATATGGATCTCTTTGGTCCCAACGCTTACAAAAGTCTCGGTGGAAATTCTTTTGGTCTACTTATAGTTGATGATTTTTCAAGATTTACGTGGGTGTTCTTTCTCGATGATAAATCGCAGGTCCAAAAGATCTTCAAAAACTTTGCTAGGAAGGCCCAAAATCAATTTGAAGTGAAGATGAAGAAGGTTCACAGCGACAACGGAACGGAGTTCAAGAACGCAAATGTGGACACCTTTCTTGACGAAGAAGGGATTTCACATGAGTTCTCGGCTACGTACACACCTCAACAAAATGGAGTTGTTGAGAGGAAGAACCGGACGCTCATCAAAATGGCGAGAACGATGCTTGATGAGTACAAGACGCCGAAGCACTTTTGGGCAGAAGTGGTTGAGACAGCTTGTCATGCAACAAATCGCTTGTATCTTCACAAGCTACTCGGCAAGACGGCATACGAGCTCCTCACCGGTGACAAACCACAAGTTGGATACTTTCGAGTATTCGGCTCAAAGTGCTACATTCTTGATAAGCATCGTCATTCAAAATTTGCTCCTAAGTCTCATGAAGGTTTCCTACTAGGTTATGGCTCAAACTCTCACACTTACCGTGACTACAACAATTTCACCCGAAAGGTTGAAGAGACGGTAGATGTGAAGTTTGATGAATCTAACGGCTCGCACGTAGAGCAATTTCCAATTGATGTAGGAGACAAAGACCCTTCGGAAGCAATCCAAGACTTGTCTATTGGCAAGGTCCGTCCAACGGAGGTGAAGGAGAGTACCTCGTATGTCAAAGTGGAAGCTTCTACTTCACGACAAGGTGAACCAAGAGTTGATATGTAAGCATCCACAAGTGGAACACACCAAGATGAAGAAAACGAGGAAGAACATCACGAACGTCAACAACCTCCTTCTCCACCACGACAAGAAAACGACAACGCCAACAATGAAGATGATCAAGAAGAAGAAGAACAAGATGAAGAAGATGTTCAACCGAGACCCAAGCAAAAGCTTTCACGAGTTCGAGCAAGAGTTGCTAAAGACCATCCCGTCGAGCAAATCTACAATGATATTCAAACCGGGAGAATCACTCGCTCTAAAACTCGTTTAGCTAACTTTTGTGAAAACTATTCTTTCATCTCTAGCATTGAACCTATGAAGGTCGAAGAAGCATTGGAAGATCCGGATTGGATAAATGCCATGCATGAAGAGCTACACAACTTTGAGAGGAACCAAGTTTGGACATTGGTTGAGAAGCCCGACAACAACCACAACATCATCGGTACCAAATGGGTGTTTCACAACAAGCAAGATGAAGATGGACAAGTAGTGCGCAACAAAGCACGTCTAAATCGCCCAAGGCTACACACAAGTCGAAGGTATGGACTATGGTGATACTTATGCTCCCGTTGCTAGACTTGAGCCCATTCACATCTTACTTGCCTATGCTAATCACCATGATATCACCTTGTACCAAATGGACATTAAAAGTGCTTTTCTAAATGGGGAAATAGAGGAGGAAGTTTATGTTAAACAACCTCCCGGCTTTGTTAATCCTAAGAAACCAAACCATGTTTACAAATTTCACAAAGCCCTTTATGGTCTTAAACAAGCTCCTAGAGCTTGGTATAAATGCTTGACCAAGTTTCTTCTTGAAAAAGGCTTTGAAATTGGGAAAATTGATTCCACACTTTTTACTAAAAGGGTTAATGGAGAATTATTTGTATGCCAAATCTATGTTGATGATATTATATTTGGATCAACTAACCCTCATTTTAGTGAAAAGTTTGGGAAGCTAATGTCGGAGAAGTTTGAGATGTCAATGATGAGTGAACTCAAATTCTTTCTTGGGTTGCAAATCAAGCAAACTAAGGAAGGTAATTTTGTCTCTCAAACAAAGTACACTAAGGACTTATTCAAGAAGTTCAATATGCAAGAGTGCAAAGGTATGTCTACACCCATGCCTACTAGTGGACATCTTGATTTGACCAAAGATGGTAAACCAGTTGATCAAAAGGTTTATTGCTCTATGATTGGATCATTGTTATACTTATGTGCTTCACGTCCCGATATTATGCTAAGTGTGTGCATGTGTGCAAGATATCAAGCTGCTCCTAAACAATGTCATCTTAAGGCCGTGAAAAGGATAGTGAGATACTTAATTCATACACCAAATTTTGGCATTTGGTATCCTAAGAGGGCCTCTTCGATCTTGTTGGCTACTCCGACTCGGACTATGCCGAGACAAGGTTGATAGAAAGTCCACTTCGAACTTGTCAATTTCTTGGTAGATCTCTTGTGTCTTGGTCCTCCAAGAAACAAAACTTCAGTATCCTTATCTACACCGAAGCAGAGTACATTGCCGCTGGTTCATGTTGTGCTCAATTACTTTGGATGACCCAAACTCTTAAAGATTATGGGATATATGTGAAACACGTTCCATTGCTTTGTGACAATGAAAGTGCTATCAAAATTGGTCATAATCCCGTGCAACATTCTCGAACTAAGCATATAGAAGTTCGTCATCACTTTTCGAGATCATGTTGCTAAGGGTGACATTAAACTTAAGCATGTTCGCACCGAAAAGCAATTAGCGGATATATTTACTAAACCCCTTGATGAGAAAGTGTTTTGCAGGTTGAGAGGAGAATTGAACATCATTGATGCTTCAAACTTGGAGTAGAAACTCCATTGGATGCATGCAAGACATGAGCTTATGACTAATCCATGATATCTCTCTTATGTTCAAAATATTATATCTTGGATATATTTGCATCTTGCATGTTATCTAACCCATGTAGGTACTTGGTGGAATCAAATTCCATGAGATTGTAATCTACTCACATCTTGAGCAATCTCTACATCACCAAGTCTCTACACTATGGTGGTTGAATACAAGGAAGCACGGAATCATTCAAACATATCCTTTGACAAACTCTATGTTGAGCTTCATGATTATCATTTTTGGATATACAAGTGCTGCTCCTTGCAAGAATTAACCCATGTAGGTAGATGGACTCAAATTCCAAGTGGTGCTCCCAACTCTTGATGAGCTACATCAACCTTGAGCAATCCACACAAGTTCAACTACATGGTCAACACCACCAACCAAGGTATGTTATTCCATCTTAGAGAAGCTTTACTCCGATTCATGAGCTAAAGCAACTCGACAAGATGTGAATACATCAAGATGCTTAAACAAAAAATGGAAACCCCATTTTGAGCTTAAACGATGAGTATGACCTATGATCAAGTGATCTCACTTGACTCCTAAGTCAATATACTCTAACATAGGTGACTTTGTCACGGACCATCTCTAGATGAAGTTCTCTCGTGTTCTTTTCTGTGTTTTTGCATTTGTCTCTTGCATATTCGTTTCCCCTTTCAAAAAAAACTTCATCTAGATTACTTTATGTTTGCTCTGCATTTCCTGCATCCAATTCATTGCACATCATTCAGTTAATTCCTTGCAAATCTTTGTGAGATCTTTCTAGTCTAGAGAGCTGAGGTGACAAGTGTTTTCTCTGCGATGAACTTCAGTTTCACCGATTTGTTGTTTCGGTCCAATCAATCTTTTCGTTACAACCGAAGCATACCACTCGGTGCCACCGATTTCCCAACAGGAAAAATAGTTTGCCACTTATTCTGTGTTTCTTCTAAATCCAGCTCCACTCAATGAATCTTCTCCTCTACAAGCATCACAAATTTATCCAGTGCTTTGTGTTGTGACTCAAGGACCAAACCCATTCACAACAAATTCCAGAAGACCCTTCTTGGAAATTGATGTCAAAGGGGAGAGAGATCACATCAAAGCTTATCACTTCCAAAAGGGAGAGAGTATTAAGGGGGAGAAAGAGGTCTCCAGGGGGAGAGAATACTCAAGTAGAAAGTATTTCTCAAGGATCCCAGATGCTTGGTGTTCAAGAGGAGAGATGCCACATGTCTTTTAGGGGGAAAGACATGTTCATATGTGCTTATTTGCATTAAGCTCTGTTCTTTTATATCTTTTTAGCTCTGATTTTCTGTTCCCTGTCTTCTCCCAATATCTCATGCTAGATTCAGGGGGAGCAAGACATCTAAGGGAAAGGAATCATTTAAATTCATTGCATATCTTTACTCTTGGGGACATGTCTAATCCGATGTGGTACTTAGTACTCACTCTTTACATGTCATCCCAGTCTTGGTATTCTTGTGGTTTCTTTTATTTGCTCTGGCTAGTAGATGTACCTGTGTTATCTAACCTTGTTTGTGCAGGTTCATTCCACCCTAAGCCAACTCAAGACTACAAGGTAAGTATATGTATCACACTCATGTGTATGAGGAATTCTTGCTGATGTACATACTGTTTGCAAGAAGGACTCATGAGCATGAAGGTACTTTCCTTGATATTCTTTGCTCTGATGCATATGCCCAAGATACATGTAACACATTGCCTACTCTATCATGGTTATGCTCTCACATGCTTCTACATTCCATATTCACATGATTGCATACATATAGGGGGAGCCTATGCTTGTTACATGTCTTTCCGAAGCTTTACTTGCTATTCTTTCTATCTTTATCTAAAAGCTTTGATGTATGTTGCCATCAATTACCAAAAAGGGGGAGATTGAAAGCACAAGTGCTCCCTAGGTGGTTTTGGTAATTAATGTCAACATATCTCTTGTTGGACTAACACCTTTATCTAGTATGTTTCAGATAAGTTCAACAATGGAGTGGCATGGACTAAAGGATGTGGGAACTCCTTCATGGTGCTAAGGACAAAGGATTGGATCAAGCTTCAAGATCAAAACTCTACATTTTACATTTTAAGTGATCCAAGATCACATTGAGTCTATAGGAAAAGCCAATAATATCAAGGAGGGATGAGGTGTTGCTTAATGAGCCTCTTGCTTCATGTGCTTAGTGATATGCTCCAAAACCCTCAACTACTTTCCCACATCCACATATGACCTAAACCTAAAGTCAAACTCGGCCCCACCGATTCTTTCTATCCGGCGCCACCGAGTTTAGATGTCATAGCCACTGCCACAAACCCTAGGCAAATCGGTTTCACCCATAGGGATCTCTGTTTCACCGAGATGGGATTGTAATCTCTCTGTGTATGTCCATTACCAAAACCAGTCTCACCGAGTTTTCGTAATCAGTACTACTGAGATTACAATGCAAACTCTTTGGTTAACTTATTACCAAAATCGGTCCCACCGAGTTTGAGTAAACGGTCCCACCGAGTTTACCTCACCAACTCTCTGGTTAGCTAATTACCAAAATCGGTCTCACCGAGTTTGTGTAATCGGTCTCACAGAGATTACGTTATGCCCTAACCCTAACCATATAGGTCCTACTGAGTTGCATGTCAGTCCCACCGAAAACTCTAACGGTCACTAGGTTTACTAAATCGGTCTGACCGAGTTTTATGATTCGGTCGCACCGAGTTTGGTAAATTGTGTGTAACGATTAGATTTTGTGTGGAGGCTATATATACCCTCCACCTCCTCTTCATTCGTGGAGAGAGCCATCAGAACAAGCCTACACTTCCAGCATCCTATTTATGAGAGAGAACTACCTACTCATGTGTTGAGGCCAAGATATTCCATTCCAATCATATGAATTTGATCTCTACCCTTCCCAAGTTGCTTTCCACTCAAATCTTCTTACCACCAGATCCAAATCCTATGAGAGAGAGTTGAGTGTTGGGGAGACTATCATTTGAAGCACAAGAGCAAGGAGTTCATCATCAACAAGCCATTTGTTACTTCTTGGAGAGTGGTGTCTCCTAGATTGGCTAGGTGTCACTTGGGAGCCTCCGACAAGATTGTGGAGTTGAACCAAGGAGTTTGTAAGGGCAAGGAGATCGCCTACTTCATGAAGATCTACCGCTAGTGAGGCAAGTCCTTCATGGGCGACGGCCATGGTGGGATAGACAAGGTTCCTTCTTCGTGGACCCTTCGTGGGTGGAGCCCTCCGTGGACTCACAGCAACCGTTACCCTTCGTGGGTTGAAGTCTCCATCAACGTGGATGTATGATAGCACCACCTATCGGAACCACGACAAAAACATCTGTGTCTCCAATTGCGTTTGAATTCTCCAAACCCTCCCCTTTACATTCTTACAAGTTGCATGCTTTATTTTCCGCTGCCTATATACTCTTTGCATGCTTGCTCTTTATGTATTGAGAATGTTAAACTTGTGCCTAAACTCCACTTAAACCTAAAAGAAGTTAAAAACTGCAACTTTGGTACTTAGTGTCTAATCACCCCCCCCCCCTCTAGACACCTCTTCTCAAGATCCTACACCCGTATAAGGCCCATTGATGATACAACCCGTAGAAGGCCCATTGTTTCTACGGCCCGTAGAAGGCCTATTGTTTCTACTTCCTGTAGAAGGCCCAGTCTTTCTACGGCCCGTAGGAGGCCCAGTGTCACTACAGTAAATATTAGCCCATGGTTATTGTGGCCTAGTTTTAAAAAATAGGTTATTGCAGCCACTAGCAAACCATGGAAAAAGAACTGCACTGACTACAAGCAAACAAATAAACAAGACAACAAGGAAATAAATAAGCAAGCAACTTATGCTAGGCTATCACGGCTATTACACATATTACATCCACCGGGCATCAAAGTTCGCCACCAGTGCAAATATAGGGAACAAAGCAGCATATAAACGCCAGTAGCAAAACAAGTCCAGAACTGAAACCACTTGAAGAGTTCAAGAAACAATATCCTGGTACCCATAATGTCGGGCAAGATGCTTAGCAAGCTTATTAACTTTCTCTTGTTTGGCGCTTAAATCCTCCAGCGCTTGCTATTGCACAAGAAAGTACGCATTTGAATTCTGCAGGGACTTCCTCAGTCCTTCGGCTTCTTGCCGCAGCACAGCTGACTGCTGTCTTTTAGCTTGTAGCTGAGACTGAAGAAGCTGAATTGATTCAGGTAGCGAGTTTGAAGAGCTTGTGCCAGCGGTACTGGCCAGTAACTCGAACACTACATCAACACAGGACTGTGGGGTTTTCTCACTGTCTACAAGATCGTTTTTATCACCTTTCTTGGAGACCAACAGGGTTGTCTCACTATCTTGAACCTTATCTGCATTACTTTCTCTAATTGCATAGCGGGGTGCTCTTCTCCAATATTCTGTTTGCATACTACAAGAGAAACAAGCAGACACATCACAGGTTTAGCTTGTAGTATACGAAACTCATTTTGGTAAACCGGTTCAGTAGTAAGGTGGACAGGATAACAACATGAAACAAACATATATCTATGTACTATGGTCATTGTATTGTCCATATCATTCTAGTTTATGTTCCCCAATCAAGATAGAGACACAGTTCAACTCATATATTTTAAGACACAACGACATAGATGTAATATAAGTGTGAGAAACTACACAAAGATTGGCAGCACTTGTAATGTGCATCACATGAGAACATAACTGTTTATACAACTTAAAACTGAAATCAACATAGAGCAAGAAGTTAGAACAACAATCCAGTTAAAGAAATAGGTTTAAAACATACCTGCTATGCGCCATTGGAGTTTCGATTGGATCCTTCAAATTCGAAAGTAGTTGGTATGAGTAAATACAAAGTGATGCAACAAAGCAAAGGAGTATGGACCATAGCTACGGAATCGACACGAGAACAGTTGCTCTTACGCTTTAAACGTGGAGTTTGGGTTAGCTGTGGTGGTCTTCGTGCTTTGGGCACCGCAGTAGCTTTACAAACTGCTCGTGTGGGGGTACTGTGGTGGACATGGTTCTTTGTCAACTATAAGTGGGTTACTATCCATTTGGGGTTGTGGTTATATGGGTTGTAGCTGGTTCTCTCGCCCAACGTGTGTAAGTGTGCAATCCGGAAGAGTCTCGATTATGTGTGGTGGGGCTAGTTTGTGGGCGGTACAACCATGGTTCTATCTGCATCGACGGGTAGCTTGTCTTTTGTGAAGAACGAGTTTTTGCTCCCTTAGATACCGCCATCACCCCTCCAATTCAAATGGCTGATAAACAAGAAAAGAAATTGAACGTACATACATTGTATGATAGATGATGTGGTAATTCACATATATGTTGTGTAACCAAACAGACAAAGATGACACAATTTCACATATATGATGCCTAACTAAACAGGATAGCATGACACAGATTTCAGATATATGATGGATAACTTAACAGGATATAATGGCATAATTCAACATATGATGAGTACCTAAATAGGATGACATGACAAAACTATATGATGTCTTTCTAAAATAGGTTGGGATGAAATAATTCACATACATGTTGTCTAAGTATACAGGATGGCATGATATAATTGACATAATTGATTCATATACTAAGCAGCTGGCACTCGCATGTATGATCTCTAAACTAAGCAGATAGAATTCAATGTTGTGCATATGATGTCTAAACTAAGCAATGCAAGACACCATATGCATCATATGAGAAATATAAACATTGCAACTTAGAGCATACACCTCAGGTGGGATATAGGACTGGTCATCTATCTCTGAATCCTCCTCTGAGGAGCTCCCTGTAACCATCGAGATATATGCTTCAACAGGTACCATTGCCTACTCTGAAGACCTTGTTTTCACCCCAGATATTTCCATAACCGGCTCAAATGGCTGATACACATGAAGAGTAGTTAACTATACACAGATTGTCAACAAATGGAATACGTAATGAAAAAAAAAGATGGCATGAGATAATTCACATATGTGATGCCTGGCTCCATGGCGGTGCATAATTCACATATATGATAACAGGCTGAAAAACATGGCATTGCATAATTCACATATTTGATATAGAAAGCAAACAGGAGGCATTCACACAAAGCATGTCTAATCTAAGCAGATGGCATGGCAATGCAAGACACCATATGCATTATATGAGCAATATAACCCAGCCAAGTTAGAGCATGCACCTCGGGGAATACGATCGGTCATCTCTCTCTCAATCCTCCTCCGAGGAGCTATCTCAGAATCAGCAAGAAATCTGCTTGACGGTAGCAATCGACCGCTCATAAGACCTTGTTTTCACTCCAGATTTTCCCATGATCGACTCAAATGGCTGATGCACAGGAAGAGTAGATGAATGTATAAAATTGTTGACAAATGGAATACATTATGGAAAAAATATGGCACGATACAATTCACATATACGATGACTGGCTAAACAGGATGGCATTGCATGATTCACGTATATGATGCTTGGCTGAAGAAGATGGCATTGCATAATTCCCATATACTCCCTCCGTTCCTAAATATTTGTGTTTTTAGAGATTTCAAATGGACTACCACATACGGATGTATAAAGACATATTTTAGTGTGTAGATTCACTCATTTTGTTCCGTATGTAGCCACTTGTTTAAATCTCTAAAAAGACAAATATTTAGGAATGGTGGGAGTATGATATAGAAACCAAACAGGTGGCATTCACACAAAGCAAATCTAAACTAAGCTGATGGCATATAAGATGTATAATGTAAGCAATGCAAGGCGCCATATGCATGATATGACCAACATCAGCATGCCAGGTTAAAGCAAACACCTCAGGTGGTAAACAGGCGTGGTCGGCTCCTTCTGAATCTCCATCTGAATAGTTTGCTTTGTTTGCGGACAAGAAGGGAGAAGTGAACTACTTACTAAACCAGAACTAAGAAGAAGAATACTAGATTGACTCTAGAAGAGAGAGAAGGATAGATAGTATAGATGATATATGCGGCTTGTATGTATCAATTGACGGGTTTATGTTAGAGGAGAAAAAAGTATCAAGAAGTTCTTCCACTGCTTCCAGTCGGATGTCAAGAGCACAGACCCCAGTATAGAATACTTTTTTGAGTATGTTGGTAAGGTCCGGTCATCCGCTTATGTGCTTGCACTTCTGCGTAACTAGGGGTGCAAGTCCAGTACATTGCTTGTTTTGCTCTAACCAGCTGAGCTACCAGAACCACTTGCCTAAAGTCTCTTTTCTTCATCTATGAGCATCCTACCTGCAGTGGAGGAGCTTGCTCAAGAACCGAGAGCCGCATCATACGGCTCCGTCCCGAGCTTCCGTCGTCTGCCCTTGTCATTAGACCACTATGCTTGTCTTTTCCGCCTTGACTCTCGAATCTTTTGCTTCTCGGGTGGTGGCGAACAAAGCTGCTTGCGTAGCGCGAGATGCCCGCCCGTCGTTTAGGCCTGCTTCCTGCCCGAAAGAAGGCTAGCCGGACTAGTGGTAACAGTTATCTTCCTCTGGAATACAATCTGGAAATGCAGAAGGGGGGGCCACTTCGCCCACCATGGAGCGGTGTCTACATGACATTATATTCGCACGCAACGGTCTTCTCTTTTTCTCTACATGTTCAGTACGATTGTGTACAATATCTGACATGCATAATAAAAAAATAGTTAGATTTTGTAAGGCCTAAGGGGTGCATGCAAAAATCAAGACTGATGGTAGCAACGAGTGGATGGATCCAAAACTAATGATAGCGGTGTAGATTATAGCTTCGGTTTAAAAAGATAGACAATGGATCATCTATTGTTTGTTGCCCACCCAACATGAACCACATAAAAGACCCCAGATGAACCAGATAGTAGGCAGATACTATTCGTTGCTGGCTCGATATGAGACCCATGGGCAATTCAAAACTCAAGATTGAAAGATAAAGTAGCAGGTAATAATAACCGATGTATAACGTAAGCAAACACGAAAAGGCGTGGACTGCCTTCCTGAATGTGTAGTCCTTAGGTTCATCTGCTTTCGATCGATGATGGTAATGCAGTTGGCGTGGCTGCCGCAACGGGAAGATGATCCGAGGCGGCAAAAGGAAGTCTGCAGGGGATCTCGCTGCGGTGAACGCTTCATCGATGGTGCACCTCGTGGGGTGGATGACGGCACGGCAGAGCAGGACATAACACACGAGTTTTCTCTCGACGCCTATCTGAAAATGAAGTAAATCTGTAAGGGCTCCTTAGAATTGGAGGATTCTATAAACGCAGGGACAGGAAAAACACAGGAATAGGATAGGAATGCACGTGCAAAACAGAGCATTTGGAAACATAGGATTTCATTCATCCTGGGTGTTTGGCTCACATGAATTGGAAGAACAGAGGAATGGAGAAACAAAGTGATGCGACGAGTGTACAACCTCTTTGGCATAGCCTTGTGGACCTCAGCATCATTGGGTTGGACGTGGAGGATGGTGATGATCTTTGGTGTATTTGTCGGAGGCGGGAAGAAGATCTGAGGCCTCTGGAAACGGCGCCGAGGGTCTTGCTCATTGTGATGGACGGTTTCGTCGTTGGAGCAGCTCCGCTAAGGTGTACGGTGACGACGCTGAAGCATGACAAGACAGACAATGTTAATCTGAAGTGGGACCCTTATATCATCTGCAATAGATGATGTAAAATACATCACCAAAAAGTGCTAGATGTAAAACGCATCAGCCGGGCCACGGCCACTCCGACAGATCTTTGTAAATCTTATTCACTGGAACTTAATCAAGAAAATGAACTTCATAGTCGAAACTGATTGAACTAGTAACAGAGCATTGCAATAGATGTTTAGGGCGTTCGAGCACTAGTAGCAGAGAAGTAGTGATCTAAATCAGCAGACGCTCGAGCAGGGAACACACTAGCAGAGAGCAAGTCGTGCAGTAGCACCACGAGTGAGTGCTAAAGCAGCAACTCCTGTAGCTGCCGGAGGTCGTGCAGCAGCAGTGCAAGCGAGAGCAAGAGCAGAGCAGCAGCACGAACGAAAGCAGGAGTGGAGCAGCGTGACCGACAAGAAGAACAGAAGCGAGCTGCGAAAGCGAGAGCCGAGCAGCTGCAGCTAGTGCTGCTAGGAAGTCTCCGCCGAGGAAGCAACGACATGGGGAGAGACACCGTGGATGATGTGGCGGCGACGGCGCCGTGGATGGAGACACGCCATGTTCGCCGGTATCGAGCACCGGCAGCCCCGTGAGATCGAATAAAAGATAAAATGCAGCGGTGAGTGCAAAACCTCCTTGGTGGCGCCGAGTTGGCCTCGGCTTCATCGGAGGAATTGGTGAGGGTGCTGCGGTTCCGGTGGGGTAGGTTAAGACGGTGCTGTGGGGATTGAGGTGGCGCGATAGACGAGGCGAACATCGGGGCAGCTCCTTGGAGGTGGAGGACGGGGCGGCTGATCCGGCGGGATGACGAGATCGACAACGGATCCTCATCCGGTGCGGTGGATGAGGGACGGCGAGCTGTTGCGATGGACGACGTAGTCGGGGAAGAGTCTCCGGCTGGGCGGTCGGGAGGCCGCCGGAGGCGTGTGGGGCTCCGCGGGTTTGGGCGGCCCCGGTGCCCGACGGGGGGGGCGACGGGGGCGGGGCAGCCAAGCTTAGGGACGCGCTTGTCCGAAATGTAGGGTAAGTTACCAGCATACCCCCACCGGTTTTGACACCACGACGTGGAGCTTCATTTCCGGCTGAGGGGTAGAAGGGGGATTTCGCGTGTCTAGGCCGCGGGAGCGATTTTGGATGAGGAGGGAGTTCTCGCGCGCATCCAAATTTTGGGATAACAAGGCGCGGAGCGGGTTGAAGAAGCGGGAGTTTCAAAGCAGGTGAGACAAAAGATACTCGAGCTTGAAAATTTCAGGATAACAAGGCGCAACACGGGTTGAAGAAGCAGGAGTTTCAAAGCAGGTGAGACAAAAGATACTCGAGCTTGAAAATTTCGGGATAACAAGGCACGGCGCGGGTTGAAGAAGCGGGAGTTTCAAAGCAGGTGAGACAAAAGATACCCGAGCTTGAAAATTTCGGGATAACAAGGTGCGGATTCCTTATTCGGCAGAACAAACTTAACGTGTACAAAAACAATTCGTACAAGACACAAGAGAGTCATGTCCCTTTACAATATTGCTATAGATGCCATTGAAAAACTACAAGAAAAATGTAAAAAAGCGGAGAACAAGATTACCCTGCATAGTACCAAATCGATTCGCACTTCCCTCAAAAACAACAAAAAACAAATCAATTCCCACCAAAGAAAGAGTAATGTCCCTTTTTATATGATTACAGATGCCATGATCTCGAATTTGAATTTTTGAATCCAGGTTATGTTGAATTCGAATATATCGTTAGGTGACCTTGCGGTTTATAATTGATGTAGTTGTACATTTTGATCTGCCATCATATATGAATATTTTACTCCACCATGTGAACATATATATTGTCGTCTACCATGTGGACTAAATTTGAATCAATTTTCCTTATTTGAATACGATTGTTGTCAAGTTATACAATAATTTAAATATTATCTTGATAACAAAAAACATACATATAGCGTAATCATATTTCACTATGAACTACATGTACCATACGCTCTCCAATTCAAATATTTGTATCCATTTTATGTTGAATTCAAATCATAGTACATTATTGGTCTAGGTAGCGAGATGTTTGGGATAATCTAAACCCTGTTTTCATACGTATATTTTTTGGCTGAATTGGGACAAGTTTTGGTATAAGCCTCTTGCAAAACCGAGATTCTCTCAACAAGCCTCGTGGTTCCGAGAGGGAACGTGTCACCTTTGTGTGCGAAACGATATACGCTGCCTCCCCCTGATTTTATTTATAGAGGCAACATAGAACTATATGAGTGCCCTGTTAATTTTTGGAATTATTTCGGGTTCATTTGGCCTTTTTATACATTAATTGAGTTTCTGGACTTTTAATGTGCATAATCTAAATATGAATTGCATGCACATGCTCCGGTGCACCAAAGTGGGTTGAAATATCACATGTGTGTCCTTGGTTGAATTTCTAGGTCCCATGGAAGAAATGAGAATGAAATTCAAACATCTGGGCGTCATGACTTGGCCGAGAACATCGAGAAAATTTGATTTTAAATTCATGTAAATCCAAAACTCGCCTGGGAATCATGAAACTTGGCATGGTGTCATGTCATGGCACTAACATGTTGTGGTAAAAAATTGGGCCGATTTGGAAGCTCGTGGTTCTAAGAGGGAACGTGTCACCTTTGAGTGTGAAACGATATATGCTGCCCCCCCCCCTTGAGTTTCTTAACAAAGGCAACATAGAACTACATTAAGCATACTGTTAAATTTTGGAATTATTCCGGTTCGTTTGTCATTTTTATACAATAATTGAGTTTACGGTCATTTAATGTGCATAAGTCAAATTTGAACTACAAGCACATGCTCTCGTGCACCAAAGTTGGTTGAAAAATCACATTTGTGTCCTCGGGTGAATTTCTAGGTCCCATGCAAGAAATGAGAATAAAATTAAAACATCTGGGCATCGTGGCTCGGCCTAGAACATTGAGAAACTTGGTTTTAAAATTCTTGTAAATTCAAAACACGTCTGAAAATCATGAAACTTGGCATGGATGTCATGTCATGGTACTACCATGTTGTGGTAGAAAATTTGGCCGAATAGGAATAGATTTTGGTATAAGCTTCTTGCAAACCGAAGCTTCTCTCAAGAAGGCTCATGGTTCTGAGAGGGAACGTGCCACCTTTGAGTGCGAAACGATATACGTTGTCCCCCTTGAGTTTATTTACAAAGGCAACATAGAACTACATGAGTGCCCTGTTAAATTTCAGAATTATTCCGGCTTCGTTTGGCCTTATTTACACATTAATTAAGTTTTTGGTCATTTAATGTGCATAATTCAAATTTGAACTACAAGCATATGCTCCCGTGCACCAAAGTTGGTTGAAAAATCACATTTGTGTCCTCGGGTGAATTTCAGGTCCCATGCAAAAAATGAGAATAAAATTCAAACAGCTGGGCATCGTGGCTCGGTCGAGAACATTGAGAAACTTGGTTTTAAAATCATGAAACTTGGCATGGTGTCATGTCATGGTAGTACCATGCCGTGGTAAAAAATTGGCGAATAGGAACAAATTTTGGTATAAGCTTCTTGCAAATCGGAGCTTCTCTCAAGAAGGCTCGTGGTTACGGGAGGGAACGTGTCACCTTTGTGTGCATAATTCAAATTTGAAATACAAGCACATGTTCTAGTGCACCAAGGTTGGTTGAAAAATCACATGTGTGTCCTCGGGTAAATTTCTAGGTTCCATGCAAGAAATGGGAATGAAATTCAAAATTCTGGGCGTCGTGGCTGGGTTGGAAACATAGAGAAACTTAGTTTTTTAATTCCTGTAAATCCAAAACACGCACGAAAATAATGAAACTTGCCTTGGTGCCATGACATGGCACCAACATGTTGTGGTAAATTTGCAGTCCGATTTGCGAAGGCGCACACATTAACAGTCAACAAAGTCATTTGGAACAAGTGTTGTCACGTTACAATCGGAAACACAAGTATTATTGAAACCGTGGGCGTTCTACTTACTAGTACAATTTACGTGCCGCCACGCGTCCCCATTTTTTATTAGCTAGGAGGCGCTATGCGGGGTAGCTATTTGAGTACGAGAGGCATGCGATCACACCCCTGCGCGTGCTTATCGGGAGGAGAGCCCTTTGACCTCCATCTGCCGTCCACCTCTCTCCCAAGGTCTCCATTAATGGCGCCCGAGCCTCTGTTTAATGGCGTGGCTATGTCTCACATGACTGAGATTTAAGAGTGAAAAAATAAAATCTGAAAGCACGGATCTTGATGTAAGATCCGACGGACCTATATAGCATCTACTGCGACTTATAGCAAGACTGATGAATATATAAGGACGATTAAAATTTTTTTGATCAAAGAAGGGCTTGCCCCTTCCAATTTTCATTACTGAAAACCACCACAATTCACAAGAAGTTCAGCACAACTCCAGCCTAACACGAAGGACTAAAAGCTACCAGATTGAAATCGCAACATCCCAAGAGGCCAACAAAGGCCAAACATCCGCTTAGAACCCAAAATTTCACAAACGCACGACACAATCCACATCCTAAACCGATTATTACATCAAAAGAAACCAGGAAATCGAAGGAAGCCCAAAGACAACTAGAAGAACAACAATGCTGTGGTCGCCACAAAGAAGAGTTTTCTTCATTCCACCCTCGCAACATTGATCTTCCACAGAAAGATAAGGACGATTAATTGTCTTACATAATTAGAAAGATAATTAAAAATCCACATGCGGCTACGCCTGAAATACACAAGGGCAAAAGAAGAAGGAAGACAAGGATCCGCTCGCTGATCTCTACTTTCTTGATGCGTTGTCGCAGTCATGAACTAGTCTCCGCGGCGAGCGGCGATGAGCTCTTTCGTGTCCTCAAGACGCTGATTGAGAACATCCATGGATTCCTCCACCAGCCTTTGGCGCTCGTTGCGGAGCATGTCATTCTCCTCCATAAGTTTCTTGACGATGACGCCGGTCCTCTTCAACAAGGCACTGGTCTCCTCCTGCTGGTCTGCACTTCGGACGATCTTCTCCCTCAGCAGGTCGCGCTCGGCCCAGAGCCTCTCATTGCCCTCCCTTAGTTGCCGGATGACGCCGGTAGCCTGTTCAAACGAGGATTTCATGTCGTCCTGCAACCTCGCCCAGACGGAGATCTGATCCATCTGGCTATGGACGATCGCATGCATGCGCCTGTGACAGTCGTCGCCTGCCCGCGAGAAATTTTCCCAGGCCGCCGCGGCACGACGGGACATCTCTGCTGCATTCGTGGCGCGGCGGGACATCTCTACTGCTTTCCGTGGCGCGGCCGGACCAGTCTGCTGCATCGAAGGCGCGGCGGGACCTCCGTGCTTCTACTTTCGTGCGGCGGGACATGTCGGCTGCTCTCGCAGCGAGGCGGGACATCTCTCATGCTTCCGCTTCCATGCTCGCCTCTCCCTGGTGGCAATCTCTCGACCCAAAACTCACGCTGGCCATGGCAGACGCAAGGGAAGGATGCTTAATGACTTGTTTGTTTTTGTGGATGAGGAGTTGAGGAGGAATGTGCAGTCATCTTGGCATACTAGTATTTATACCGAGTATTAATATGCTCCTAAGTGGGAAACCGTTTAGGTTGTGATCGGTGTGAACAGGTTTGCAATTCAATATAGCATGGTACTAATACGCTCCTAAGTGGGAAACCGTTTAGGTTGTGATCGGTGTGAACAGGTTTGCAATTCAATATATCATGGAGTAATTTGGAATGTGACGAGATGCAAGCTCAAAATTTATTGACGGTTCTAGTTTCGAAGTGCGGCACTATTCCCGGATGGAGTACTTCTTTTTCTACTCCCTCCTTTCCGGTTTTATAGGGCTTATCTCAAAATTTTAGTTTTTCCATTTTATAAGGCTCAATTTGGTTGTTCCCCAACACATGTTCAGATTCCAAGGTGCATTAAATCATTGCATGCAAGTATTAAGAGAAAATTGACCAATGCATGTACTTTATGCATGCATGCATTGCAATTAATGCATTGATAAACATAATTTTTTGAGAAAACCAAAGAGAAGAGGTGCACGCACGCACTCGTCCTCTCACACACGTGACTGTTTTTTCTCAAAAAGGAGGATGATGACCCCCGGCCTCTGCATCTGGGAGTCACACACGCATCTGTAGCTACGAATTGTAGTGTTCTCAACCATCCGATTGGCTCTATCATGGATGTACCTATATACTAAAACATGTCTAGATACATCTATATTTTGACAAATGGAAGGCATGTATTGTGTAAACGAGGGAGTGCTTGTCATCAAAATGGATAAAAGGGACATATCTAGAACTAAAATATGTCTACATACATCTCCTTTTATCCATTTTGATGACAAGTAGTACTTCTTACCCAAAGGAACTTTATATCCAATGATACAAAATATCCGCTCGATTGTTGGAAATTCTCGATCCGATGTCGAAGTAATTGCTGCATCGCCACCAAAACCCACCATTTCTTAAGCTAAAGTAGACCAAGGTAATCCCTATATTAGCATATTACTAAGATAAATGTAAGGCAATGTAGAAACATTTAGGACGTGAGCTTGTCAATCTGAATGTGGAGGGACACAAGCTTATCCCCGGCCAGCAGCTTGGGCGGAACTGTCAAGAAGGTCAGCTCCTGCACGTCGACGTCGCCGGGATCCTTGCTACTTGTCACCTCCATTTCCACCTCAACGGTGTCGGTCGTGCCTTCGGGCTCCCCCGGCGGGCCGTTCGCCCACAGCTAGGCCACGTAGTGCGGCAGTGGGGACGCCCGCTCGATGCTGACGGCCGACACGGTGATAGGCGCGCCGATGTCGAGCATGCCGCCGACCAAGAAAAACGCGGGCGGTCCTCCTCCGCGAACAAAGAAGAGCCGTGGGTTCGGCAAAGGGCACTTGCGGTGGAGCACCTTGCCGCATCTTGGATCCCGTGCACGGGCATGGGATGTGCGGTCTTGATGTGGTGGTGGTAGAGCGCCGGCGGGCCGTAGCCGCAGAGATGGGCGCACGGGCATTTGCAGGGCGCGAGCGGACACACGCTCTGGTGATCGGTGAGCTTGTGGTAAGTGACATAGAGCCCACAGCCTTCGTGCGGGCACTCCACCCTCACCGATGTAAGGACGGTCCGTGTTCCGCAAGTCGAAGCCACCGCCGCGCTTCGCGCCACCTTGCCGCTGGTTCTGGGGCGCTCGGCCAGCGGCGATCCGCGCTGGCAGTGCCCTATCTTGCACTGCAGAAATCAATCGAACAGCACATCAATCAAGAAACCTGCACCTTGCTCAATCAGCCGAACGGACGAGGTGTATTCGAACCTCATACACTAGAGGCGTCAAGGGGCGGAGGGACAAGGGGCAGTGGAGCACGGTGAGGTCCATCGAGACCTTAGAGAGCTCCATCGTCTGGTCTTGTTCGGTCTGCATGATCTCGCCCTCCTCGTGCACAACCATCTCTCGACTTGGGCCGGGGTATTACAAAGCTTTACCGTCACATATTTTATACTACTTAAAGGTGCATTAAATCAACACATGCAAGTATCAAAAGGAGAGTCACGGCATCCATGCATGTGTTGTAATTAATTCATTAGTAAACGCAAATTATTGAAATATACGTATCGAGTGCAGTGCTTTGATGTGTCGCATCAACTCGTACATCAATGAGAAGTTTGATTATCCTCTCCCTCGCGGACTTAACTGCACTTTTTGCCTTTGGCGTATGACAGTTGGCCACACACCGCCGGGCCCACCTGCCATACACGCAAAGGCGGGAGCGCCCCTCCCTCTCCCATGAGCGTGGTGGCTGGCAAGACTAGGAGAAGCTTTAGCTTCTACGCTCTCCCTCCCATAGCGGTGGACATGCAGCAGTTCAATCGGTGTCGATGGCGAAGCGTCTTGTAGTACTCCTCCAAAGGCAGTACTAGTACTCCATCATTGTTCGACTTCTTGAAGAGGCGAAGAGCCAAGCGCAGCCCGGACGCTCGTGTGGCAGTTTCATGTGTAGAGTAGTCTAGGATAGCGTGTACCGTGCCTGTAAGCTTAAAATCGTTGGGGTCGGCTCCATGCTATGTGGCCGTCTTGAAGTTTTTTTTTAAATAGTCTTCTGGCCCTACCTGACACCCTGGTGATTGTAGTTTGCACGCTCATCTGGTCAAGACAGGAATATATATTTTAATTTGTTTTTTTGAAAAGGGGGACTCCCCGGCCTCTGCATCAGAACGATGCATACGGCCACATATATTTTAATTTGTGGTGGGTAAATGTTAGAGGTTGCAGCAAATATATTGTACACTGCGGTTCTTTCAGCCAAGTTTAGAGGCAAGCATGTGGGGCCAGTGCTATGATGTGTCGCGTCAACTCGTACAACAAGGAGAAGGTTGATTTTACTACACGCCTTCTCCCTCACCCATGCGCGCGGTTGCTGGCAAACTATGACAGGCTTTTGCTTAGTAGTACTTCTACAACAAGCTATCCGTCCCGCTCGCGGTGGACGGACATGCAGCAGTGGATTCGACATTGTAGAAGCAGTAGTAGTAACATCATTGTTCATCTTCTCGAAGAGGCGAACAGCCAAGCACAAACCGAACGTTGCAGTTGCGAACATTGGACCACGCATATAGCCAGGCTCTTGCATGAGACAAAATTGCTATGTGAGCCCACTATTGTACTAGTACGTACAACTACTTGCTAGTATAGCCCTATAAACCAGAAAGGAGTATTTGCCCTTCTAGAGATTTCAACAAGTGACTAGACTACACCGAGACGGAGTACATATGGAGCGAAATGAGTGATCTGCACCGTAAATAAATACGTACTAGTTCTATCGTTTTCCTCTCCGGGGTGCACAATATTGAGTATACTGACTAGTCTCTTTTTGACACGCATTTACGCTTTTTACACAAGATGTATGCAAGCGCTCATATACACGCGCATACACTCACCCCTATGAGCGCACACACGCACGGCACTATCATCTTGAAATTTATGAAGTCACCATAGGCACCTCATCTTCGATGGGTCCATAGGTGCTTGAATGCCAAGGAGGGAGAGGGTAGCGGTTCCCGAGACATTGGACGGTCAATGATGCATCCTCAATTACATGCAGAGGGAATTAATTGGAGAAGCAGAATAGAGCCAGCACAATGTGAATGCAACAGGGTTTGGACTCTCATATAATAAAGGCGCCCCACCACTCCAATCCATCTACTCCCAAGTCTCTGCGCAACACTGCTCACTCCAAACCAAGACCAAGTGACCAGAAGCCACAAGCACCTATGGAGGCGATGGACGCGAGCGGCACTCGGCTGTGCCAAATCATCCAAGGCGCCGGCCTGCGGCCCCGCACCACGCAGCATTTCCAGACGGTGCTGGCGACCGCAGGCATCGTAGCCCTCGCCGACGCCGGCTTAGCCTCTCGCATGGACGACATGATGGTCAACTCCATCCGCAAGTTCACCGCCGTTAAGAAGCGCGAGGACGATCTTGCCGTACTACTCCAGCCCGTGCGCCCAGGCTCCTCATTTCCTGCCACCCTCATCGGCCTACATGGTGACGAACTCTTTCAAGCCCTGGTGGCCCTGCAGGTGCTGGAGGTCGCGACGAAGAATGTGCACCTCGAGGCCGCTGCCGCAGTATCTCGCCATGCAAAAAACCGTCGACCTGCACATCCACGTCTACGAGGAAATTGTCTACATAGGCCACTACAAGGCAAGCGAGGACAGAAAGACGCTGGCCTTCTTCCAGCGACTGGAATCTTTGGACGCCATTGTTCAGAAGCACGTTGACCTGGCCACGAAAGCCGTTGCCACTTAGGCGTCGTTCGGTGGGCCGGCGCCCTGAGTCGAGGAGGTGGACGTCGGCGATGGATGCATCTCTTCTTCTTGCCTCCTGTAACCAGCACTACATCGCCTCGTGGCATTAATGTTTTATTAGTATAGTACTCCCTCCTTTCCCAAATATAAGTCTTTCTAAAGATTCCAGCAAGTGACTACTACATACGGAGCAAAATGAGTGAATCTACACTCTAAACTATGTCTACATACATCTGTATGTTGTATTCCATTTTAAATAGTATCTAAAAAGGCTTATATTTATGAACGGAGGGAGTATATGGCATTTTATTCCAAATAACGTTTTCACTATGAGGTGGGGCCGCAGTGAGCAAACCCACCCGCCACCCCAAGGCGTCGAAGTTTAGAATTAGAAGAGAGAAACGAGGGAGGAGAGCTAGCTGTAGCACGAACGCTGTTGTCAGATGGGACTCGTGTTTATAGAATAGGAGTACTGAGCACTCGTGCCTCTTTTTTTTAGGGAAAAATTAGTCGTATGTCTAGTACCACTAGTTGGGTGCGTGCGACCTATAGCTATCATCACTTTAGGTCTCCTTTTCGAACCGCGGCTACGCTTCACAGTACATATTATTTCACGCATTTATCCTCCTATATGTACTCCTAGGCTATTTCCATGTGCTCCCATTCGCCGACATGTGGGACATAGAGCATCTTGGTCGTAGTGCATGCACAACTCGGAGCATAAGCCGGGGTACTTTACATTTCAGACCTCACGAATTACATGCAAACCCCCCGCAGAAGAATAAATAAATGAATGAATTACTACATAAAACCGGATTATTTTCATGGAAACCGGAGCACGCTCATTAAATTTTGGACATAACATGTTTATAAAAAATGACTGGACCGAAACCAGTCTAAGGGCCTCTTTGATTTTTCCCGCAAAAAAGGGCCACTTTGATTCGCAGGATACTGAAAACACAGGAATGGGGAAAGTATGATGGCGATGAAACGAGACGAGGAGAACTCTAACTCAGTTAGAGGTTAGAGTTAGATTCTAACCCTGAACTAACTCTAAACCACAGAGGTGTATGGATGGCAGGGTTAGATTGACAATAAATGCTCTATCTCAATCATTTGACTACTTTGGACCCTATTTCCTGCCGGATTTGGACGGTGCTTGGATACATTTTAGTTCCATGACTAAAAGTAGTGAGACTAAAACTTGCTAGCCTCACCCATGCTTGGATCCAAATACTAAAGAGACGAAAATCAAGTTAATGAGCATTTATTGTCCTCCAAACCCTCCAATCCAGAACTCGCCTGTGTTAAAGGAGAGGAGTTAAATGAGGAGAGAGAGGACTAATCCACATTTTAGTAGGGGTACCCCTGACTAAATTTTTTTGTCTCAAGACTAGTTTTAGCCCCTCTTTAGTCAGGGGTGCTTGGAACTTTAGACTCTTAAAGAGACTATTTTTAGTCAGACTAAAATAAGTCCCTTGGATCCAAGCACCCTCTTGGTGTGGCCGGCTCTTTTGTGGCCTCCTCCCGCTCACAATTGACATAAACGAACCATCTATACAAATCAAGCATGCAAAACATGATAATTTTTACTTTGTACATACAAATGAGATATCCCACTTAAACATACAAGTCGTCAATCAAGCTTCACAAAATAAAAAAACACTTCATGAAACAAAGAATGAGCTAACTCATCACAGAAGTCATTCATGATAGGGAGGGAGCCCGGAGCCCCTCACGCACCGAGGGAGGAGCTCGCCATCGTCGCTCTGGAGGAAGGCTCTGTAGAGCCCAAGCCCCGGGAACCCCTCCGATGCTGGCCCTTGTGAGTTGAGGTCGACAACGGCATGGGTAGCAGGGCCGCTTGCCACCGACTGGGCACTTAATCTTTGGGCCTCTAGAAATAATGCAAGCCTGTAACTAAAATACCTAGAAAGGTGAACTGAATCTTTGGGCCTCTAGAAATAATGCAAGCCTGAAACTGAAATACCTAGAAAGATGAACTAAATCTTTGGGCCTCTAGAAATAATGCAAGCCTGAAAGTGAAATACCTAGAAAGGTGAATTGAATCTTTGGGCCTCTAGAAATAATGCAAGCCTGAAATTGAAATACCTAGAAAGGTGAACTGAATCTTTGGTCCTCTAGAATAATGCAAGCCTGAAATTGAAATACCTAGAAAGGTGAACTGAATCTTTGGGCCTCTAGAAATAATGCAAGCCTGAAATTGAAATACCTAGAAAGGTGACCTGAATCTTTGGGCCTCTAGAAAGATTTATTACCTCCTCAAGCAGCATCAAACAATTCCATGCGTGCACCACAAATCTATACCAAGTTTGATCAGGATCTACTTTTCCAAATCAGAATTAGCGCTAGAGCAAGCAAGATCAATGATATGGTCGTGAGACAGAGAAGGAACGAACAAACTCACCCCTCTCGCGACCTCCCTGGTAGATGCGCCGCCGCCGCGCACGACAGAGGGAGAAAAACGACTGGTGAAGGGGGAGCGGGGCGACCTTCGAAGGCCGGAGGGAGAGGGCGGCCGGAGTAGGGTGGCGGAGGCCGGAAGGAGAGGGAGGGCGGAGGAGAGAAAGGCCGAGCGGCCCTATGGGGAACAGAGAGGAGTCGTGCGAGAGGGGGGGAGCGATCTGGTATGGGCAGGGGAGATTTTTTTAGTTCTCTTTTAGTGGGCCCAAGGATAACTAACCCAATTAGAACCTCTCCACCGGGCTAGTTTTTTTAGCTGGGTTAGAGCAAGCTAGCTCAAACTAACCCCTCTTGTTTCGATAATTTGAGGCTATTTCAACCCAAACTAGCTCTAACTCAGGGATCCAAACAAAGAGGAGTGTTACTGTACATGCTATGATGTGGACCGTAGCACATTGTTTTTATGGCCATATCACCACATTGTTTTCTAATGCTGGTTCACCGGGCTACCGTGGTTCGCCTTGCTGGTTCACTTTGGGCTGCCGTGGTTCGCACTCCTCCGACTGAGTAGTACTCCTTCCGTTCCTAAATATAAGTCTTTGTAGATATTTCACTGTGGACCACATACGGATGTATATAGATGCATTTTATGTGTAGATTCACTCATTTTTCTCCGTATGTGGTCCATAGTGAAATCTCTCCAAAGACTTATATTTAGGAACGAAGGGAGTAGTATAGTACTAGTATATACCACATCATTATTTGCTCCTTCTTACTACTCCGACATGTGGGAGAGCCAAGATCCGGTCGACGTGTCATGCACCCGATTAGAGCTGAGCGGAAGGGGGCATCACCACAGTCGGAGCGCCCATAATTCATGACTATAGTAAGTGGTCATATCACAAGTCTTTCCAGCGAACGCGCCATCAAATCGCACAGCCCCACTCGCTCACCCTCCTCGCCTCTCAAACTGCCTACCCGAAAACGCGCGTCTTTGCCGGGAAAAGCCCCGCCCTCAACTTTTAACTACGCGAAAATAGTTCGAGCTTGTTCGTTCTATATAAATACGGTACTTACTGTATGTTTATTCACCCGTGGGGTTGTTCAATGAATGGAGGGGCGGGGAGCACAAGTGAACAATATTGTAGTACTACTACTAGTAAGTAGGAGTCGTACAGTAGTCACCTTAAATAGAGAGTTTCTTTTCTTTAGTGCCACGTACACAAATTGAAACGCTTGTTGTGGAGATAAAAAAGATAATCACTCCACTATATATGGACGCAGGGGCCTGAGCGCTTGCTTTACTTGGGTTGCTCTCTTCATTCTCTCATCCTCTCCAGACATAAACTAGACAGCGGTAGCGACATTTTCTCTCTGCTCACCGCTGGTCACAGATCCGGCAGGATCCCTTCGGTCGGTGTGTGTAGAGGACTAGGTGCATCATTCACTCGGTCATCACCGGCGAGGGAGGAAACCCACAGCTACCAGCGGGTCCTGATCCTCTGCCCGTGCCGTTCTCTCCGACACAGCGCCGGCTCGGGAGGTCCTCCGACCCTTCTTCCTCCCTGCCATATTGTCCGCAGATCCAACCTGCCGCCGCCCACATCCCGGCGACCCTCACGTATAAGTTCTTCGAAAGCGGCCTTGCTCTACTGCCCGAGCTCCCCACGTGTCTGCATGTGCATCTTTTTCTACTCCCATCAGCTCTTCCAAAGCCACCTAATTTTTTAGTATTATTAGAGGTAAAGCTACTTCATGCATTCGAATCTAGGGCTTTGTTCAAACAACGAAGAAAGGGGGAAAGTTGTAGCATGAATCTAGGACTTGATTCAAAGAGGAAATAATATGGTGAAAGTAGTAGAGACCGGATACCCAACCAGTCTCTTGGTTGAAAAGGGAAATAATGGGAAAACACAGTAGATAAGGAACATATCTATTATTGGTTGAAAAAAGGATAGAAAGTGGTGGCTGGTGGACAAGTCAACAGAGTATGTCCAGGATTAGATTTGTCATCACATAGTAAAAGGTCTCTGTGATTAGATTTGCTGCCCTCACATAGTAAAAGGTCCTGTGATTAGATTTGCTGCCCTCACATAGTAAAAGGTCTCAGGATTACATTTGCTGCCCTCACATAGTAAAAGGTCTCCAGGATTAGATTTGCTGCCCTCACATAGTAAAAGGTCTCCAGGATTAGATTTGTTTCCCTCACATAGTAAAAGGTCTCCAGGATTAGATTTGCTGCCCTCACATAGTACAAGGTCTCCAGGATTAGATTTGTTGCCCTCACATAGCATGAACAAACTCGGCATCACAACTTTATGCCTCCTTGTAGGTACATTGTGCTGATGCGTCCACTGTTGCATGTCCTTATACCAACCTTTTGTTGTTGTTAATGTAAGGGCGCATGTAAAATGAAGCGATCACATTGTTACCTTAGGGACATGTCTAACCAGTGTTATTGTTAATATAATGCCTCTAGTGATAAGATGCAATTAAACTATGTTACAAATGGCACTCCTGCTGTTTTCCCCAGTATGATAAGTAAGTTGCTCCTTTATGTTGCTGAGTGTCCTGGTGTCCCCATGGTCCCATGCCCTTAAACCAACTCTTTAGCTGTTGTTGATTTACTGTGTCTGGTAAACAAGCAATGCCACCATTAAAGTAATCCCATATTTGAGGAATCTCATTGTTGATCGTAATGCTTACGGTAACATGAAGAATTGTTGATGTCTTAAAATTTCTACCGTCCTTGCGTGATTGCCATGAACATAATTAAGATGCTTCTTTTCATTTTGTATATGTTTCACATATTCTTATTGACCAGCAACTGTTTACTTTCTATCTTTTTGTGCAGATAGGGATATCCATTTCACCTTGTTGCTATTGTGACCTTTTGGTGAACTGCACAAAACACTTTTTTTGGAATGAGTGTCTTGTGCAGTTCAACTAAAATGTCATGTGGGCAACATCTCTCAATTTTGGTGGAACTGCACAAAATGGTGATTGGAGTTTCCAAAATCTCCGTCAAGTTTCTGCTGGTAATCTCGTGCAACATTTTATTAGCATTTGCAAGATCGAGCCATCACTGTCACCACAATGGCACTTTATTTTAGTGGAACTGCACAAAAGGATAAGAAAATTATAGTTGTACCTTACATGAGCCGGACAGCCAACCTTAATGTTCCTCAATTTTAGTGCAACTACTAAAGAAGAACTCGCCACTCACAAGAGCAAGTACTTCTTGCTAGCTGAATGATGCAATCTTTGCTTCATTTCGTGAACTCAGAAAAGGCGCATGAATTGAATCATGGAACTCTAGGAAGACCTCATCCAAGTAGAGCTGGAGGTTTAGTTCAAGGAGGTCGCTATTAAAGCGAAATCATGCTCTCATGTCTCCTTGTTTGTGTTGTGCAAACATGTTGTGCAAACAGGAATACTCAACTACAGATGTTGTGACGGTCCAAGAGCATTCGCCAAGTTCTTCGATTGTATGACATGGCTAGCCAAGATGGATTTAATCCCGATATTCACTTTATCAAAAGGCTCTAATGGGTTGGTTCTAAATCTTGCAAGTCGGGAATCAGTGAGATGTGTAGGCATCTTTGTTGTACTTATTATTTGAATCTTATTTGTTGGTTACGAATCTTGCAAGCTGGGAATCAATGAGATGTGTAGGCATCTTTGTTGTACTTATTATTTGGATCTTATTTGTTGGTTACGAATCTTGCAAGTCGGGAATCAATGAGATGTGTAGGCATCTTTGTTGTACTTATTATTTGGATCTTATTTGTTAGTTACGAATCTTGCAAGTCGGGAAACACGGCATGATGATGCAGAGGACAACAACCATAACAAACAGTTCAAACTTGGTAGTATTATCTTTGTGAAAGCGCCGACAAATGTGTTGATCGTAATGCGCCCCGAGAATAATAATTCTAATTGTTGTGCATGTTGATCCTGTGGCACTGATAGAACGAGCGAATGAATTGCTTGTTTTAAGTATAAATTTCTATTAAAGCTTATTAAATTTAAGTAAAGTGACCACTAACTCCTGTTATTACAGTACCAATGCAGACCCACTCGTGAACCGACGTGTGGCCGAGGGTGCATCTTCTGCCGAGCGTGCAGCGGACGAGGGAGGGGTAGTAACTGTTGTCGCCCGTACACACTCAGCTTACTGTTGAATCCAGTTCCCCAAGAGCTGAAAAATGAATGGCCGCCGCTGCCTACACACTCGTTCACTCGAAGAGACTCCAATGGCGATCCGAGGGGTGAGCCTGCTGGATATGGACTTCAGCAAGGAGTTCCCCTTTGAGTTTGCCGTTCAGTCCTATGGCTGCACCAAGTTGAATGTGATGTATACCAACGACACGGACTCGGTGAAGCTACGCCTCGCCTCAGTCCTATGGCTGCACCAGTTACGAGCATTCGCCCGTTTCATCGGCAAAGACCGATCGCACCTTCGCTACGGTGGAGAGAAGGAAGAACGCGACGATTCGCCATCTGGTGCAACAAGCTTGTCAACATCCGGAAGCAATACAAGATCATCAAGAACGGCAGGAAAAGGACTCCGTGGTTGACCTCGCTGAGACCATCATCGACCCATGATACGCCAACATGAAAGAAGACGACCTGAACACGTGGGAGGTACCTCTGAATCTAGCCTACATAACCTACGCGGCCAAGGACGCATACGCATGCTACGACATGTACAGGCAGATCTTGAACATGAGGGCGTGTTTGCTTCTCGTAACCGACGAGTACACGGACAGCCGTAGCGTCATGATCAAGCGTGCCAAGAAGGTCTAGATGTTCTACTTTATCTGTTTATAAGCACCTTTATCATCTGAGTGTTTCATGCATTAGCCTATGTATCGTAATTATCTGTTTTGTCCGAAATATTTCTTTTAAGAACCCATTAACCTAATTGCTTTTTTTAGTGGCTATTTGCTTATGTATGTAAACTAGTTCACTTGTCCGTAAAAAAAACTAGTTCACTCAGCTGTCGTGCTTTGAATCTCCTTCCTCCCAACATATTCCCTCCTCGTGTGAACCCAAAGGTCTCTCAATTTTCTCCCACTTCCATTTTCGATGTAAACTGAGTTTTCTCCCAGTACTTTCCCCTAGAACCAACTCAACTGTCCCACGTCTAGCCTAAAAAATAATAATACCCCACGTACTATTAACTCACCAAATTAAAATGATATTTCATTTCGTAAGTTGAAAGTTCTTACAAAATAATAATAATAATTGTTTATATATAACTTGGCAAGTTAACTCCTAGTGATTGCGTACATAAGCTTGCAAAGATTTTACTGACGTGCAATCATGTGTTTATGTTTTTATAACATTTCTCCGTCTAGCCCAACATGATATTTTCACCCAGCCCAACAAGTCTGTGGATTTCGAGAAAAATGCAAATGGGATTTAAACGGGTTGCATAGATGCTACATCATTGTTTCACCCAGCCCACCAAATGGACTAAAAAACAAATGGGTGGCCGACATGTGTGGGCGATGAGGTCGAAGTTTAAGAAGGCGTTGGATTTACATCCAACGGCCGACATTCTTCTTCAATCTCTCGTCTTCTTCCCCAGCCGGAACCGCTGCTCCAGCCTTCGGCCCGGCGTTGTTTGCGCCTCAACAAACGCTACCTCGCCGACGGCCAGGCCATCCCTCCACTCCGCACATCCTGTTATTCTCTGCCGAGTGTAGGCCCACCCCGCACCCGAACCATTCAAGTTTCCCACTCCTCTCCATCTGCGACTCCACTGCCGCGTCTTCCCCATCTCTGGGTCGTTCCAGTCTGGGGCCTCGCCGCCATCCACCGCCTCGGTGCGCTTGGCGTGGCGTGGTCAACATACGAAAGTCATCGGAAGTTGACTGTACGTGGAGAGCCTGACGGCTAGGACCCACGAGGTCCATGGTCGCACGCAAGGAAAGTTCCTCCTTATTACGCCTCAGACGTGCAATCGTGACGTGGGAAGGGCTTCTGTATTTCGCGAAAAAAAACGTTCCCCCCGCTAACAGGTCGGACCCACCAGCTATATCTTTGCACGCAAGGAAGTGCCTCCTTATTACGCACCAAAAAGTGAATACCCCCTGCTAGTTGGGACCCACCATAGTGGGTGGCTGATTTGGGGGCCTACTAAGTTGACGAGGACGGAGGGCTTTGTCAACTTAGTCAATATAAACGATACTAGCTCCAGTGACCGTATGATGTCCATCCAACGGCCATAGTGCTTCTTCAACCTTTGGTCTTCTTGCTCCAGCCGCCCAAAGCAGCGCCGGTCGTGCCGCGAGCTCCTGCCTCTCGTGGCCGGCTGTGATGCCGCGGAGGCCTCACCGCCCCCTACTACTCCCACCGCTGGCCCAGGGTATCCCTCTACTCACCCACACCCCCTGTTATTCTGCGGCGACGGTAGCCTCACACCGCGGTCGAACCAGTGAACCCTCGTACTCCTCCCCGCGTGGGCATCCACTGCCGCGTCTTCCCCGGCTCTGCGTCGTCCCCTTCCTAGGCCTCGCCGTTGTCCACCGCCTTGGTGCTCTCGGCGCGGTGTGGTTAATGTGGTCAACGACCGACTTCCATCGGAAGAGTATTGTACGTGGAGAGGCTGACAGCTGGGTCCATGGCCACAGCCCAGTTTTTTTGTGATTTGCCAAGTAAGTCGCTTTGTCAAGCCTGTTGGGCTGCAAATCTTTCAAGACGAGGAGAGCTTCATTCGGCTGGCCGAGAAAATGGCCTATCAGTAATGAGAAATGGGATGTACATTTTTAAAACACATCAAACCGGCAATTAGTTTCAAATATCTTTTTTTCATTTCGAGATTTTAAATTACATTAATTTTTATGCGTGGAGAATTTGTTGGATTTTATATTGATATACATTTATTTTTAAAATCAGTTTGAATGTGAGTCGAAATTTCGGGATTAAAAACAGTTCGGACCGCACCGAAATATGCAAAAATTCGTATAATTTTTTAACCGTGGCCACGATATGGGCTGTAATGCTAACAAAAAGAATATGGGCTCCAAAAAAACCTTAAGAATTAGCAAATGGGTTGGAAATTATTAGAAATAATGGCAGATGGGTTGTATGCTGTTTTCCACAGATTTGAGGAATTCCTAAAAAAAGGTTGACGCACAAGCAGTGACTGTTGGATGTCCATCGAACGGCCGTCATGCTTCTTCAATCTCTGCTCTTCCTGCTCCAGCCGCTCAAACAAGCGCCGGTGGGACTGCTCGCTCCTCCTCCTCCTCGGCCGGTTTGTCTTGCCACGCAGGCCTCACCGCCCCACCAGTACTCCCATCATCGGCCTAGCCATCCCTCTACTCACCCACACCGCTGTTATTCTCCGCGACGGCAGACGAACCAAGAAACCTCAGACAACAGATTCCCTCCGCGTGGAAACAACTGCCGAAGTCTTCCTCGCCTCCGTGTCGTTCCTTCCTAGGCCTCGCCGTCGTCCATCGCTTCGGTGCTCTCGGCACGGCCTGGTCAACGTGGTCAACGACCGACATGCATCTGAAGTGGATCAGGCGGAGAGGCCGGCAGTGGGTCCACGGCCGCACGCAAGGAAATGCCTCCTTATTACGTGCAAAATAATGATTCCTCCACGACATCGGGACCCACCGAAAGGGCCTCTGTATTTTGCGAAAAATGTTACCGCCATCGACATTTCGGACCCACCAGCTATATCTTCGCACGCAAGGAAGTGCCTCCTTATTACGCACACAAAATGAATACTCCCCACATTAGCTGGGACCCGGTATAGTGGCGGGCTGACTTGTGGGCCTACTAAGTTGACGGGACGGAGGGCTTTGTCAACTTAGTCAATATGCACGATTCTAGCTCCAGTGACCGTACGATGTCCATCCAACGGCCGTAGTGCTTCTTCAACCTCTGGTCTTCTTGCTCCAGCCGCCCAAACCAGCGCCGGTCGTGCCTCGTGCTCCTGCCTCCCGTGGCCGGCTGTGATGCGGCGGAGGCCTCACCGCCCCTACTACTCCCACCGCTGGCCAGGCCATCCCTCCACTCACCCACACCCCCTGTTATTCTGCGGCGACGGAAGCGCAGCCAAACCAGTGAACCCTCGTACTCCTCTCCGCGTGTGCATCCACTCCGTGTCTTCCCCGGCTCCGCGTCATCCCTTCCTAGGCCTCGCCGTCGTCCATCGCCCTGGTGCTCTCGGCGCGACGTGGTCAACGTGGTCAAGGAACGGCTTCCATCGGACGTGGATCAGACGTGGAGAGGCCGATACCGGGTCCACGGCCGCAGCAAGGAAGTGCCTCCTTATTACGTGCAAAATAATTATTCCTCCACCTGACAGCAGGGACCCATCGGACGGGCCACCGTATTTCGCCAAAAAACGTTTGCCCCTGACTGCTGGGACCCACCAGCTACATCTTCGCACGCAAGGAAGTGCGTCCATGCAAAAAAAACGATTCACCCCCTGACTGCTGGGACCCACCAGCTACATCTTCGCAGGCAAGGAAGTGCTCGATACCGGGACCCACCTGGTCAAGCGCACGTAGCGTTGTCATTCGGGTCACGAACATGTACGTACATATATCTTTGGTGGATGTAGAGGTGCGCACGTGTCGTAGTAGAGGCGCCGCGTAGCATGTACACGCACGCATGTACCGCCGGTGCAAGAAAGAAAATAAGGCCACGTATGTGTACATACGGGCGGGGTCTCGAACGCCTACTCGCGCATACGTACGGCCAGGGCTCATGTACATGGCTGGGTCGGAACGGAGAAACAACGTCGCCGTCGTGTTCATGGGGAGGCAATGAAATGCGTCGTGCTCATGGGGAGGCAACGAATGCGTCGTGTTCATCGGGAGGCAACGGAACGCGTGGGAGCCAATCGGCTGGGTCGGAACGAAATGCATGGTCGTGTTCATCGGGAGGGCTTGGACGGAACAGGTGATGGAAACGAGGCCTGGCGTACCGCACAACGGAGGAAACGGACCTCCTACATTCGGAACGGGGTCCTGTTGATCGGGAGGGGTGTGGCGTACCACAAAACAGAGGAAACGGACCTCCTACGGTCGAAACGGGGGTCCTGTTGATCGGGAGGGTGTGGCGTGCCGCAAAAGCGGACGAAACGGACCTCCTACGGTCAAAACGGGGTTCTGTTGATCGGGGGTGTGGCGTGCCATAAAGCAGACGAACGGACCTCCTACGGTCAAACGGGGTCCTGTTCATCGGGAGGGTGTGGCGTGCAAAACGGACTCCACGGGATACTGTTCATCTCCACCGTCGACCTCCTCCAGCCTCCACGGGCTCCTGTTCATCCAGCCTCCATCATGTGCTACTCCACCGGCTACTGTTCAACCACCCCTCCACCATCTACTGTTCATCCAGCCCTCCATACCACGGGGTCCTGTCCAACCACCCCTCCACCGTCTACTATTCATCCAGCCCTCCACACCACGAGGTCCTGTTCATCCACCCCTCCACGGGCACCCCTCCACCGTCTACTGTTCGTCCAGCCCTCCACCACACCACGGGGTCCTGTTCATCCAGAGGCAACGCCATCGCCATCGCTCATTCAACCCCCCCGCAACACTCACTTTGTTCATCCCAGGCGGCATCGATCGGCTTGATTAGCGGCGAAGAGCGAAGAACCGCTCAATCGGGTTCGATTAACAGCCATCGATCGATCGCCGGGTTCGAACGCGTAGCTCGCAGTGCAATCGCCGGGTTCAGTTAGAGCCCAACGCCTCGCTTCGGGTTCGATTAGAGCCAACGCCTACGCACGCACGCTTGTCGTGTACGAGAAAGCAGCATCGCCGGCCCCCGACATCCCACAGTAACCGGATACTCGCCGAAATTTTCCTCGCCATCGCTTCTACCACTGTTTTTTCCGTCATGGACGGCCCAAAGAATTTCATGCATCTGCGTCTCCGGCCCGCCTAGGACGAAAAGCTCATTTTCTGTCATGATTTTTTGTCATAGAAGTAGGAGCCCACCACATCTATGATGATACCGGGTTTTGTCACAATTATCATCATAGAAGTGTCATATGTATGACAGAAAAAAAATTCGTTCGGCCCAAAATGTCACGGATGTGTCTTTTTTTTGTAGTGTATGCTGCCATTTTTGGATCTTTGGCGTCGAGTTCGCGGTTGAGCTGTGAGATGGCGATGTTCGAATCTCCTCGCACCTCAAGCCACCGAATACCCATCAACTTGCCATCCGAAGACCGTGCAACAGTGCCTCGTATGCGGCTGCATTACTGGAGTCCATGTACATGATCTGTAAAACATATCAGATATTATCACCTGTGGGGGATATTAGGATTACCCCGGCCCCCCATCCGGCTAGCATTTTAGAGCCATCAAAGTACATCGTCCAGTGCGCATATGCACTATATTCCTTGGGGAGTTCGGCTTCTATCCATTCGGATAAAAAATCGGCCAACACCTGAGATTTAATAGCTCGGCGTGGTTTATATACGATCTCGAAAGGAAGGAGCTCTATGGCCCATTTTGCAATGCATCCCGTGGCATCCCTATTATTGATTATATCGTTGAGGGGTACTAATGTCTACTACGCAACTTTATTCTTGTAGACTCGTTTTGGGCCTCCAACCAGAGTTTTGTAGGACAGTAGCAATTTTCCCTCAAGTGAATAACCTAAGGTTTATCAATTCGTGAGAGGTGTAGGATGAAGATGGTATCTCTCTAACGACCCTGCAACCAAATACAAGAAATCTCTTGTGTCCCCAACACACCCAATACAAATGGCAAATTGTATAGGTGCACTAGTTCGGCGAAGAGATGGTAATACAAGTGTAATATGGATGGTAGAAATGTATTTTTATAATCTGAATAAATAAAAACAGCAAGGTAGAAAATAGTAAATGGGCACAAAAACGGTATTGCAATGCTTGAAAATGAGGCCTAGGGTCCGTACTTTCACTAGTGCAACCTCTCAACAATGCTAATATAATTGGATCATATAACAATCCCTCAAAGTGCAATGAAGAATCACTCCAAAGTTCCTATCTAGTGGAGAACATAAGAATAAATTTTTTGTAGGGTACGAAACCACCTCAAAGCTATTCTTTCCGTTCGATCTATTCAAGAGTTCGTACTAAAATAACACGAAGCTATTCTTTCCATTCGATCTATCCTAGAGTTGGTACTAAAATAACACCAAAGAAAATTCATATTCATAATACTCAATCCAACACAAAGAACTTCAAAGAGTGCCCCAAGATTTCTATCGGAGAAACAAAGACAAGAACGTGCATCAACCCCTATGCACAGATTACCCCAATGTCACCTCAGGAATCCGCGAGTTGGGTGCCAAAACATATATCAAGTGAATCAATACGATACCCCATTGTCACCACGAGTATTCAATTGCAAGACATATATCAAGTGTTCTCAAATCCATAAAAGTATTCAATCCAATAAAAACGAAATCTCAAAGGAAAAAACTCAATTCATCACAACAAGATAGAGAGGGGAAAACACCATATGATGCGACTATATTAATAAAGCCCGCGATACATCAAGATCGTGACATCTCAAGAACACGAGAGAGAGAGAGAGAGAGAGAGAGAGAGAGAGAGATTAAACACATAGATACTGGTACAAACCCATAGCCCCGAGGGTGGACTACTCCCTCCTCATCGTGGTGGCCACCGGGATGATGAACATGGCCACCGGAGATGATTCCCCCCTCCGGCAAGGTGCCGGAAAGGGTCTAGATTGGTTTTTGTTGGCTACAGAGCCTTGCGGCAGCAGAACTTTTGATCTAGGTTAACCCCTAGGGTTTTTGGAATATTTGTGAATTTATAGGGCAAAGAGGGGGTGCGAGAGACCACCGAGCTGGGTACAACCTGGGCCCCCAGGCGTGCCCTGGTGGGTTGTGCTCCCCTCGGGGCAGCCCCCAGGTGCTGCTCTGGCCCATTCGTTGTCTTCTGGTCCATAAAAAATTACACAAAAAGTTTCGCGGTGTTTGGACTCCGTTTGATATTGATTTCTTGCGATGTAAAAAACATGCAAAAAACAGCAACTGGCATTGGGCACTGGGTCAATAGGTTAGTCCCAGAAACAATGATATAAAGTTGCTATAAAATGATTGTATAACATCCAAGAATGATAAAATAGCAGCATGAATACTTCATAAATTATACATTCGTTGGAGACGTATCAGCATCCCCAAGTTAATTCCTACTCGTCCTCGAGTAGATATATAATAATAGAAATAATTTATGAAGTGTGAATGTTAGCAAAGTGCACAAATTTGATCAATGATAATTTCAGTCACTTTTCCTAGCATCATAACATCAATTCTTTCTTATGAAACTTCTCATGTTAAAGTAGCAACCAATTCACATGTTAAGGTTCAAATAATGAATTATCTTGAAACTCAACAACCTATGTTCTCAGTCACCAAGCAATTGTAATTCAACTTATTGAACAGAGTTTAAGTAAGAGCTCCACATACGCAACCATCATATAGCCTTCTATGATTGCTAACACTCACCGCATACACATGAGCAAAACGTTTCAACCGGACACATAGAAAGATAGGGGCTTATTATTTTGCCTCCCAACGTATTCACCTCAAGGGTGATGTCAACAATAATAACTCATGCTACCCATATTCAACTAGACATATGTGCCTAGATCTTTCCTCGCCACATGATGCTTGCCAAAGGAGAAAATTAAAAAGGAATAGAGAGAAAAACTTTGACTCTTGCATAAAAGTAAATACATAAAAGTAAAGGATAGGCCCTTCATATAGGGAAGCGAAGGTTGCCATGCGCTTATTTGTTTGTATGCTCAACCCCTTAGTGCAAAAGAATGTCACGTTATATTGCCCCTTATGAAGCAACCTTTATTATGCAGTCTGTCGCTTTTATTCTTTGCCATCACAAGTTCGTACAATGCTCAATTTTCTCTTAAACTAAATGATCTAACACTTTTATAAGCAATCTTTATTGCCTTATTGCACCGATGACAACTTACTTGAAGGATCTTATTCAATCCTTAGGTAGGTATGGTGGACTCTTGAAGATAAGATTTGGGTTTAAGGGTTTCTGGATGCACAAGTAGTATCTCTACTTGGTGCTGAATTTTTGCCTAGCAAAGATGGGGGGCAAGCACCACATGTTGAAGGATCTATGACAATATAACTTCTATGTGAATATGAACAAACATAAACCATTAGGTTGTCTTCCTTGTCCAACGTCAACAATGTTGGCATATAATATTTTGATGGGGGCTCACAATCACAAAAAATTTCCATGCTAGTGTATTTGCATGTGAAAGTTCTCTTCCTTATACTAATTATTCATGAATTGCTAGTATGACCAATATTGTGATTGTCAAGCCTCAAAAGATTTCACTTTCTAAACCCAATGTGAAGCTACCACTAGGCATGATATGATTTCAACTTCATGACACTCAATTTATTCAACAATTTACTCATAGCATATAAGTGAAGCACAAGAGTAAATGACAAGCTACTCCAAAAAGATATACGTGAATATCATGAGCATAATATTTATTTCTCTCAAATTAATTTAAGTGAAGCAAGATAGAATCTTCAAAAATACTAAAGCACACCATGCTAAAAAAGATATAAGTGAAGCACTAGAGCAATTCCATAGAAAAGAGCTTCGTTGACGGGATGTGCATGCCACTTACCTAGCCTCCCTGGCAACTATTCGAGGAATCTATTTTATTTAAAAACCTTCAGATCTAAGTACTTTATTAAAACAGCAAGCAAAACAAAATAAAATGACATTCCAAGGATAGCACACATTATGTGAATAAGCAAAAACTTAGGCTCAACCGATACTAACGATAATTGTTGAAGGAGAAAGGTGGGATGCCTACTGGGGCATCCCCAAGCTTAGATGCTTGAGACTTCTTGAAATATTATCTTGGGATGCCTTGGGCATCCCCAAGCTTGAGCTTTTGTGTCTCCTTAATTCTTTTCATACCACGGTTTTCCTAAATCTCAAAAAGCTTCATCCACACAAAACTCAACAAGAACTCGTGAGATAAGTTAGTATAAACCAATGCAAAAACCTTATCATTCTCTAATGTATCAAATCACTAAAATTATTATTCAACATTGAATACTAAATTCCTCTGCATATTTAATACTCCTATCCTCAAATAGAATCATTAAACAAGCAAACATATGCAAACAATGCAAACATAATAGCAGTCTGCCAAAACAGTACAGTCTGTAAAGAATGCAAGAGTATAAATACTTATTGAACTCCAAAAATTATGCTAAAATTACCACACTGTAGAGAATTTATCAGAGCTCATTTTGCAAAAAGTTTAAACATTTTATCACATTATTACTTTTCTAGGGAATTTTTGCAACAGCGGTAAACTTTCTGTTTTCCAACAGCAACATGTATACTTGTAAAATAAGCATAGCAAAGGCTATCTTTGCCATTTTTATTGAAATAAAAGATGCAAAACATTATTCTAAATAACAGCAAGCAACTCCTAACAAAATAAATTGACTCTCCAAGAAAAACACATATCATGTGACGAATGAAAACATAGCTCCAAGTGAGGTTACCGATAATGTTGAAGACGAAGGAGGGGATGCCTTCCAGGGCATCCCCAGGCTTAGTTGCTTGGATCTTCCTTGAATATTACCTTGGGGTACCTTGGGCATCCCCAAGCTTAGGGTCTTGTCACTCCTTATTCTCCTCATATCGACATCTCACCCAAAATTTGAAAACTTCAATCACACAAAACTTAACGGAACTTCGTGAGATAGGTTAGTATGATAAAGAGCGAGTCATTTCACTTTGGTACTGTCAAAGACAAGATTAATAATTGTTTCCACACAATGCCTACTGTAGCATATAATTTCCACAATTTATATTGAGCAATATAAGCTATAGAAACTAGAAACAAGCAAACTATGCATCGAAAACAGAATCTATCAACAACAGAACAGTCTGTAGTAATCTGTACTCCAACCATACTTCTGCTACTCCAAAAATCCTGAAAATATACGAAAACCTGGGTAATTTGTCTATTAATCTTCTGCAAAAATAATCAGCATTTTATCATGCTTCTGTTAAAAATGAGAATTGTTTTCCTGAGCACAAAAGTTTCTGTTTTTCAGCAAGATCAAATCAACTAGCATAAACATGTGAACACACAAAAACAATAGGTAAAAGTGTTGGGTTGTCTCCCAACAAGCGGTTTTCTTTAATGCCTTTTAGCTAGGCATGATGATTTCAATGATGCTCGCATAAAAGATAAGAATCTAAACACAAAGAGAGCATCATGAAGCATATGACTAGCACATTTAATTCTAACTCACTTCCTATGCATAGGGATTTTGTGAGAAAACAACTTATGGGAAGAAGAATCAACTAGCATAGGAAGGCAAAACAAGCATAACTTCAAGACTTTCAACACATAGAGAGGAAACTTGATATTATTGCAATTCCTACAAGCATAATTTCCTCCCTCATAATAATTTTCAGTGGCATCATGAAGAAATTCAACAATATAACCATCACATAAAGCATTCTTTTCATGATCCATAAGCATAGAAATTTTACTAATATCCCCATAATAAAAATTATTCTCATCAATAATTGTGGGAGCAAACTCAACAAAATAACTCTCATGATATGGGAAATTAAAATCATGATGACAAGTTTCATGGTTATCATTATTCAATATAGCATACATGTCATCACCATAATCATCATATATAGGAACTTTGTTGATCAAATGCAACCTCTTCCAAAATAGTGGATTCATCATTAAATAAAGTCATGACCTCTCCAAATCCACTTTCATCAATATAATCATCATAAATAGGATTTATGCAATCATCATAATAAATTTTCTCATCAAAACTTGGGGGACTAAAAATATCATCTTCATCAAATATAGCATCCCCAAGCTTATGGCTTTGCATATCATTAGCATCATGGATATTCAAACAATTCATACTAACAACATTGCAATCATGCTCATCATTAAAATATTTTGTACCAAACATTTTATTGACTTCTTCTTCTAACAATTGAGCACAATTTTTTGAACCATCATTTTCTAGAAAGATATTATAAAGATGGTCAATAATATGATGCAACCTCAATTACATTTCTTTATGTAGTTGTTTTTATAAACCAAACTAGTGATAAAACAAGAAACTAAAAGATTCATTTGCATGGTCTAAAGATATACCTTCAAGCACTCACCTCCCCGGCAACGGCGCTAGAAAAGAGCTTGATGTCTACTACGCAACTTTATTCTTGTGGACTCGTGTTGGGCCTCCAAGTGTAGAGTTTTGTAGGACAGTAGCAATTTTCCCTCAAGTGGATGACCTAAGGTTTATCAATCCATGAGAGGTGTAGGATGAAGATGGTCTCTCAAACGACCCTGCAACCAAATACAAGAAATCTCTTGTGTCCCCAACACACCCGATACAATGGCAAATTGTATAGGTGCACTAGTTCGGCGAAGAGATGGTAATAAAAGTGTAATATGGATGGTAGAAATGTATTTTTATAATCTGAATAAATAAAAACAGCAAGGTAGCAAATAGTAAACGGGCACAAAAACGGTATTGCAATGCTTGAAAATGAGGCCTAGGGTCCGTACTTTCACTAGCGCAACCTCTCAACAATGCTAATATAATTGGATCATGTAACAATCCCTCAAACTGCGATGAAGAATCACTCCAAAGTTCCTATCTAGCGGAGAACATAAGAATAATTTTTTTGTAGGGTATGAAACCACCTCAAAGCTATTATTTCCGTTCAATCTATTCAAGAGTTCGTACTAAAATAACACGAAGCTATTCTTTCCGTTCGATCTATCCTAGAGTCTGTACTAAAATAACACCAAAGCAAATTCATATCACAATACTCAATCCAACACAAAGAACTTCAAAGAGTGCCCCAAGATTTCTACCAGAGAAACAAAGATAAGAACGTGCATAAACCCCTATGCATAGATTACCCCAATGTCACCTCGGGAATCCGCGAGTTCAGTGCCAAAACATATATCAAGTGAATCAATACGATACCCCATTGTCACCACGAGTATTCAGTTGCAAGACATATATCAAGTGTTCTCAAATCCATAAAAGCATTCAATCCGATAACAACGAAATCTCAAAGGGACAAACTCAATTCATCACAACAAGATAGGGAGGGGAAAACACCATATGATCCGACTATATTAACCAAGCCCGCGATACATCAAGACCGTGACATCTCAAGAACATGAGAGAGAGAGGGAGAGATTAAACAAATAGCTACTGGTACAAACCCTCAGCCCGGAGGGTGGACTACTCCCTCCTCATCGTGGTGGCCGCCGAGATGATGAAGATGGCCGCCGAAGATGATTCCCCCCTTCGGCAGGGTGCCAGAAAGGGTCTAGATTGGTTTTTGGTGGCTACAGAGCCTTGCGGCGGCGGAACTTCTGATCTAGGTTAACCCCAGTGTTTTTGGAATATTTGTGAATTTATAGGGTAAAGAGGGGGTGCGGGAGGCCACCGAGGTGGGCACAACCCACCTGGGCGCGCCTGGGCCCCCAGGCGCACCATGGTGGGTTGTGCTCCCCTCAGCGCACCACCCAGGTGCTGCTCTGGACCATTGGTGGTCTTCTGGTCCATAAAACTTCCACAAAAAGTTTCGCGGAGTTTGGACTCCGTTTGATATTGATTTCCTGCGATGTAAAAAACATGCAAAAAAGAGCAAGTGGCACTGGGCACTGGGTCAATAGGTTAGTCCCAAAAATTGATATAAAATGATTGTAAAACATCCAAGAATGATAAAATAACAGCATGAATACTTCATAAATTATAGATACGTTGGAGACGTATCAGGTACAGCGGATACTACTGTCACTGAACACTCTTGAAAGTAGTGTCGTAGTTTTTGGGATGCCATAAAGACCGTGTATGCTATCTTTTAGTAGTGAGGGTACCGGTACTTGCATGGTGTGAGGACCTCTGGCACGTAGTAGACTGTCTTTTGGACTGGAACTTGTGTCCCTCTGATTCCCGTTCTATGACGAGCACCGCACTCACCACCTGGTTGGTTGCTGAGATGTATAACAACATAGGTTCACCGATACCTGATGCGGCCAGGATGGGCTTGCTTGCCAGGAGTGCTTTGATTTCTTCTAGTGTAGCGGTTGCCTCGTTGGTCCACTCGAAGTTATTTGTTTTCGTAAGTAGCTTGTAGAGAGGCAGTGCCTTTTCCCCGAGGCGGGAGATGAAACGACTTAGAGCTGCCATGCATCCTGCCAGCTTCTGCACGTGTTTGAGCTCTGTTGGCATTGCAAGCTAGGACAGGGCCTTGATTTTAGCTGGATTGGCCACAATTCCTCTATGGGAGACAATAAATCCGAAACATTTCCGGCGGGACTCCGAAGACGCATTTGTCCGGGTTGAGCCATATGTCGTAGGCCCATAAGTTTTCGAAGGTAAAGCGGAGATCGTTCATGAGTTGATCGACTTTTTTGGTTTTAATGACCACGTCGTCTACATATGCCTCGACCGGTTTGCCAATTTGGTTTTCCAGGCATGTTTGAATCATACGTTGGTATGTGGCTCCTGCGTTCTTTAACCAGAAAGGCATCGTGTTGACGCAGAATGGCCCGTAGGGGTTGATGAACGCGGTTGCAGCTTGGTCGGACTCCTTCATCCTTATTTGCTGATATCCGGAGTGTGCGTCGAGAAAGCATAGTGAGTCATGTCCGGCAGTGGCGTCGATGATCTGGTCTATGCGAGGTAGGGGTAAGAGATCCTTGTTGCAGGCTTTGCTTAGGTCCTTGAAGTCGATATAGAGCCACCATGACTTGTCCTTCTTGGGTACCATGACCAGATTTGCTAGCCACTCCGGATCCTTTATGTCATGGATGAATCCGGCCTTCGGTAGTTTTGCTAACTCTTCACCCATAGCCTGTTGTTTAGGTTCGGAGAATCGGCGTACTGTCTCTTTGACTGGCTTGAAGCCTTTGATGATGTTTAGGCTGTGCTCTGCCAGCCTCCGTGGGATGCTTGGCATATCAGAAGGGTGTCGGGCGAATATGTTCCAGTTTTAGCGTCAAAACGTGCGCAGTGCTTCAGCAACTGCAGGATCCAATTGTGCTCCGATGGACGCCGTTTTATTCAAGTATGTCGGGTATACTTGGAATTTTACTATCTCGCCAACTGGTTTAAATCACATGGATTTTGGCCTTTTACTAAGGACCACGTCATCCCTATTGACTGTACTGTGGAGTGTTGTTAATTCCTCAGCTGCTAGGGCCTCGGATAGTGCTGCGTGGGCAAGCAATGTGGTCTTATTCTCAGCTCGGAGGGCTGTGTTTGGATTGCTAGAGAGCGAAATAATGCCATTAGGCCCTGGCTTTTTGAGATTCATGTATCCATAATGCGGTACGGCTTGAAATCGTGCAAATGCTTCACGTCCCAAGAGGGCATGGTATCTGCTGCGGAAGGGCACACATGGAATAAAAATGATTCAGATCTGCAGTTATCGGGAATACCGAACACTACGTCCAAGGTTATGCGTCCGGAGCAACGTGCCTCCTTGCCGGGTCTAACTCGGATTGTGGTGTGACTGTGCTCGATGCGGGATTTGTTGAGCCGCATTTTGTCGAGCGTGTCTTCATAGATGAGGTTTAGGCAACTGCCCCCGTCAATTAGTACTTTAGTTAGCCTGAAGCCATCGATTATGGGGTCGAGGACTAGTGCGTCGGGCGCGTGGGTGGGGCAGGACATTGGCTCGTCCTTCTGATTGAAGGTGATAGGTGCCTCCGCCCACGGCTGTGTGGCCATCACCTAGTAGACTTAGCCGAGCTCTCAAAGAGCCTTTTTCCTTTGACTGTTTGAGGAGAAAGTCACGTAAGCTGTCAGGATGTCATCATGAGGTGGCGTTGTTAACCGTCTATAGGAAGGTGTGAGTAGGACTAGGCATTCGGTTAGACCGAACCGTTCGGTTCGATGCTTCGGTTTTTCTTGAAAATCAGTTTCCCAAATTTAGTAATTGTTCGGTCCTGTGAAAAATCAATGACCGAGACTTCGGTGCACCGATAATTCGGGTTAGGCCTCGGTTGAAACCGAAGAGAACTAAGATATTGGTTAGGGAAGCAAGAAATCGGGATCCAATTCGGTCAAAAAGAAGAAGAAATCAGGAGTCAAAAGGAACAACAAACAAACAGTGTGGATTTGTAGTGGGATTCATCAGTTATAACTGTTGGCGCCGGCTATGAGGGAGTGATGGTGGATGGCTCACTACCGCGTTGGAGCCATGTACATTGTTGGTTGCCACCGCGAGGGAGCCATGGGTGCTGCCGCAGCCGTCGCGTGGGAGCACTGCCGCCGCCGCCAAGTGGGATCCATGTGCGTCCTTGGCCACCGCCGCATGGGAAGATGGGCGTTGACGCCGCAGCCGAGTGGGAGCCATGGGCCACGCGCGCCGCCAGCCGCCGCTAGGACTATGCGAGGCGGGTAAATGGAAGCGGCGGCTCTGCATGGTATGCGTGCGTGGAGCTTGTTTGGGGATAAGCCGTGGGGCTCTGTGTGTTTAGGTTGAGAAAAAGACTGAAAAGCTTCGGATGGATGGGATATTGGGCTTTGTTTTGATGGTCTTCATACAATATTCGGTCAACTTGGGGTATTCGGTAACCCTGGTCCAGTGACTGAACTCACCGAAGCAATTTCAGTTTTTGATTTTTGCCAACCGAATAAACAACAGTAGTTTTGGTCATCAGGTTTTTCGGCTTCAGTCTCGGTTTTTTCAGCTCTGGTCTTCAGTTCTCGGTTTTTATGCCCACCCCCTAGGTGTGAGATAGGATATTTTCGCCACTTTTGGCCACCTGCCTCACCACCCAACAAGCTCGAAGCCTTTGTGTCAAATTTGCATTAAGCAGGGCTGAGTGAATAGGGCATGGTTTATCCAACAATTCGTCCAGAGCCGTTTCGGGTTTGTTTTTCTTTTCGACGAGCTGCTGCAGACGGTGAACCTCTCGTGATGTGCCCGCTTTGCTTGAGCTTTCCTGGGCTGCGGGGCAAGGACTGACTCCCTGCACATTTGCTATAACTCCCAGGTGCTTTCCAAGGCGCAGTATTTTTGTACCATGTCCGATAATTCGGCGAAGTTTCGCACGCGGTGGCGGACGACGGCATTTAAGATCCCTGCGTCCCGGTAATTCAACCGGAAGGCTTCAATTATTTCTATGTCATGGCAGTCCATTATCTTGTTTTTGACCAGGAGAAATCTGGCCCAATAATGATGGACCATTTCTTCGGGCTGCTTCTTGACGTACATCAGGTCCCATATGTCTTGTCTTTCTACGTCCGGACAATATTCGGTGCGGGAGGTGGGTAGGAAATTTTTGGGCGATCCAGTCTTCTGTGAGTCTAGGGCGTCGACAGCGGTGAGCCGTGCCTGGGCTATATCCGGATCTAATAGCATAGTGTTCGAGTGAATGCCTGCAAGTCGGTGGGTCGACTCAAGGTCAGATCCCGTATCACAGGCTAATTCCGAACTCTTATCTTGACGGGTGTATGTATCCGGGCTAGAGACCTGGGTGTATACTGTCATGAGATTTGGAGATCGCGATCCCTCAGTCCTTTTTTTGATGGTAGTGACGAGGTGAGTGATGGGCGGGGTGTGCATCTCTTTGTTGTCGGGTTTAAGCCTGATCTGGTCATAGGTCGTAGGCCCGCTGACAGAGATTCCCATAGCTAGGAATCGATCTAAAAGGTCGTTTACCGAAGAGGTTCTCATCGGGGGCATGCCTCCTGGGTGTTCGGCGGGACGTTCCTCGGACACTTTGATTGGATCCGGCTTTAGGGCCAAGTACCGGACTACATTGGCTCCCTTTTCATCCACTGAATCTGAGGTCAAGGCGTCCGGCTCAGCTGGTTCTATGGAAGCAGAGCTTCATCGAGGGAAGACATTGGACTCTAAGTTCCGGTGGCTAGCTTCGTGATTGGCAGTGAGGTTTTCAACCGGGTTTAAACATCCGGTGAGGTCGGCACAGAAGGTGATGCTGCCGAACGTAAAAATCTGGCCGGGGACGAAGATGTCCCAGGCGTTTGTGGGTGAGGGAGTCCTGGACTAAGGGGTCCTCGGGCGTCCGGCCTGTTATCCATGGGCCGGACTGATGGGCTGTGAAGACACGAAGACCGAAGACTGTACCCGTGTCTGGATTGGAGTCTACTTGGCGTGGAAGGCAAGCTTGGCAACCGACTATGTAGATTCCTTCTTATGTAACCGACTCTGTATAAACCCTAGATCCCCCCCCCCCCAGTGTCTATATAAACCGGAGGGGTTAGTCCGGAAAGGATATACACATTACCATAGTCATAAAGGCTAGACTTCTAGGGTTTATCCATTACGATCTCGTGGTAGATCAACTCTTGTAATACTCATATTCATCAAGATCAATCAAGCAGGAAGTAGGGTATTACCTCCATAGAGAGGGCCCGAACCTGGGTAAACATCGTGTCCCTCGTCTCCTGTTACCATTGATCCTAGACGCACAGTTCGGGACCCCCTAACCGAGATCCGCCAGTTTTGACACCGACATTGGTGCTTTCATTGAGAGTTCCACTGTGCCGTCGACGAAAGGCTCGATGGCTCGCCTTGTCCGTAAAGACAACGTCATCTTCGGGGGAGCTCTGGCCCCAGGCCAAACCCTCCGGCTAGGCGGCTTTACTATGATCGCCCGTTCGGCCGTTGAGCGGACGATGGCCTCTCGGGCCATCAAAACCCCCCTTCGCATCAATTCCGAGCACTGCAAGCAGATGGATCCGGCAGAGTTTTCGTCTTTGAACGAACTCCTAGATTGTATCGTTGCTTTAGGAATCGCCACACACTACGATCGGATCGGGCCTAAAACCGATCAAGGAGAAATTAAGGCCCCACCGGTCACCCACCAGATTGCGGTAGTCATGGAGCGGGACGGCGAGTCTTCTTCTATATCGAAGACGGACTATGTTCGGGTCGCCATTCAGGAAGAGCCGGATACTCACCCGCGAAAGGATGCAACCAACCCTCCGAACATAGCATCGGACAGCGGTCCTAAACAATCAAAAGATATTTTGGAACCCGGACTGTTAAGCCCGGAAGGTCGTCAGACTCCGGATAATCGGTCAGGTCAGGGTTTGGATTTAATTCCACCCACCCACCGGACATAGACGCTCTCATGAGCATAAAACAACAGCCTCAGGAAACAGTCCACCACTTCTGGGCCAGATTCCTCCTTGTCAAGGACAAGGTAAAAGATTGTCGTGACGAGGACGCAATATCAGCGTTCTGCAACAATTGCACGGACGAAGGAATCCTCAACGCCACCAATCGCCACTGCATACTTAAATTCGCTGATTACAAAAGTATAGCGCGATGGAGAGCGCCTGGAAAACTCAGGCAGCTCGCTGGGAACCTTCAGTTCCAACTCAACTCCCCCTACAGGAGAAAAGGGCGCACCCTCGTGGCACGCCCAGTCCAACAGTCAAGAAACACAAAACCGCTATGCGGCACGGCACCATTCTGGAGGGGTGGCTCGATGGCTCATGCAAAATACATACAACACCAGATATCGTGGCAACCCATAGCCTTAGAGCATGCTGGATACTACGACAGGTAGCCAAGAGCGACGAGGACATCCTTATCAAGGACGACCCAGAACGGCATCCCCCGGAAGACGATAACTCAAGATTATTGACGGTCTTTGAGACATTCGCTTAAAACAACAAGCGCAAAACGGCACTTCGCGAGCTCGCCGAAGTCTGCCAAATTGCTGCAATAAACCCATGGAACGACACGGCTATAACATTCAACGCGGGTGATGAACCAAAGTACAGAACAGTACGAGCGCCAGCCGCGTTAGTCCTCAGCCCCATCGTGGACGGGTTTCGACTTACCAAGGTCCTCATGGACGGCGGCAGCAGACTAAACCTCATTTATGAGGACACACTCCATAAAATGGAAATAGACAGGAGCTGCATCAAGCAAAGTAACACAACCTTCCGAGGAATTATTCCCAGTCGGGAGGCGCGGTGCGCGGGCAAAATCACACTTGACGTAGTATTCGGCACACCGGAGAACTATCGGTCCTAAGAAATAACTTTCCAAGTGACCCCTTTCAGCAGCGGATATCACGCCCTGTTGGGGCGGGATGCTTTTACACACTTCCAGGCCATACCCCATTACGGGTATATGAAGCTCAAAATGCCTGGACCAAACGGTATAATCACTCTCGTCGGTGATCCGGACATAGCACTCCGCGCTGAAAACAAAACCGCATCCCTGGCCCTGGAGGCGCTATGTGAAGCCCTCGCGGCCGAAGAATTAACCGCACTACACTCCACATTGGACAGGGACGACGTGATCCTCGACAAACGCCCTAAATCCACCTCCTTCAAAGCAGTAGAAGAAATAGTCAAATTCCAGGTCCGCCCAACGGACCCCAAGAAGACAGCATCTATCGGAGCTCAACTCTACCCAACAGTTGACACCGCACTACGAGAATTCCTGCGTGAAAACTGGAACATATTCGCCTGGCACCCTTCAGATATGCTAGGGATCCCACGCGAGCTGGCCGAACATAGCCTCAATATATTAAAGGGATTTAAACCGGTTAAGCAAACACTGCCGTGCTTTTCCGAACCCAAGCGACTAGCCATGGGGGAGGAGCTGGCCAAACTCATCGAGGTCGGATTCATTAGAGAAATCAAACATCCGGACTGGCTGGCAAACCTGGTGATGGTACCAAAGAAGGAAAAATCCTGGCGCCTGTGTGTCGATTTCAAAGACCTCAACAAGGCTTGCCCCAAGGATCCCTTCCCCCTCCCGGGATTGATCAAATCATCGACGCCACTGCAGGACTCGACTCACTGTGTTTCCTCGATGCATACTCCGGATACCATCAAACCAAAATGAAGGAGTCCGATCAAGCTGCAACAACATCTATCACCCCATATGGGCCATTCCGCTTCAACACCATGCCCTTTGGGCTCAAGAACGCCGGCGCCACATACCAACGCATGATTCAAACATGCCTGGAGAAACAGATCGGCAAAATGGTAAAAGCTTACGTCGATGACGTTATCATCAAAACTAGGCACGTCGAAACACTAATAGACGACTTACGTCTTACATTCGACAACCTATGGGCGTATGACATTAAGCTCAACCCGGAAAAGTGTGTCTTCGGCGTCCCTGCTGGAAAACTGTTGGGCTTCATCGTTTCCAATAGAGGAATCGAAGCAAATCCAGCTAAAATCCAAGCTCTGTCACAGTTGGCTACACCAACAGACCTCAAACAGGTCCAAAAACTAGCTGGATGTGTGGCAGCACTAAGCCGCTTTATCTCCAGAGTAGGAGAAAAGGCACTACCATTCTATCGCCACTTACGGCGCACTGATAACTTCGAATGGGCAGACGCAGCGACTGCCGGACTGGAGGAAGTAAAGGCCCTCCTAGCGAGCAACCCAATCCTGGCCGCACCAAACACTGGCGAGCCCATGTTGTTATACATATCGGCAACACATCAGGTGGTGAGCGCCGTGCTCGTCGTCGAACTAGAACATGAGGACACAAATTTCCGCTCCAAAAACCAGTATACTATCTATCAACTGTCCTCACACCGTGCAAATCCCGATACCACCACTACCAAAAGATAGCATACGCAGTCTTCATGGCATCCCGCAAGCTACGAAACTACTTCCAGGAGTGCTCAATTACGGTGGCTTCTGAGGTCCCACTCAATGACATAATAAACAACCGCGATGCCATGGGACGGATCGCCGAATGGGCCATAGAGCTACTTCCATCCGACATAACATACAAGCCACGTCGAGCCATCAAATCTCAAGTACTGGCTGACTTCGTCACCGAATGGACAGAGGCCGAACTCCCTAAAGAGTACGGCGCATATTCCAATTAGGTTATGTATTTTGACGGCTCCAAATGCTGGCGGGGCTTGGAGCGGGTGTCATGTTAACATCCCCCACTGGAGATGTCCTCCAGTATGTACTCCAGATACTATACACAGACTCCAACAATGCAGCCGAATACGAGGCCCTATTGCATGGTCTTTGGATGGCCATAACCATTGGCATACAACGCCTAGAGGTGTGTGGGGATTCAAACCTCGCAATATCTCAAATAAACAGAGACTTTGATGCCAAGGATCCAAAGATGGCAGCTTATCATAATGCCGTCTTAAAAATATCGGCTCGTTTCGAAGGGCTCGAATTTCATCATGTCGCCCGGGAAAGCAATCAAGCAGCGGACGTCCTTGCTCGCATCGGCGCCAAGCGTGACCCTGTCCCACCCAACATTTTCCTGGAAAGTCTTTTCAAGCCATCCGTGGTATTGCAAGGGGAGGGTGGCAACAACAGTCCAGATCCGAACACAACCTCAAATCCCGAACATACAGACAGTACCGGGGGCTCAGCCACCGAAATAACACCGTCGACCCATCTCATTATGGCAGTCATTGCCCCATGGACCGAACCCTTCTTGGCCTAAATTAATAGGAAGGAGCTTCCCGAAGACCAGAATGAGGCTCGCCGCATTGTCCGGTGTTCGAAGGCCTACAAGGTTCACGACGGAGAGCTCTATAAGAAAAGTACTACCAGAGTACTTCAAAGATGTATCTCCGAGGAAGAGGGCCGCGGCTTTTAGCGGAAATTCACGCTGGTCTTGGCGGACACCATGCCGCAGCTCGGGCCCTTGTTAGCAAGGCCTTCCGCACTGGTTTTTATTGGCCGACAACTGGCAGACGCCAAGCAGACCTCGTCCAACGCCGCGTCGGATGCCAACTCTTCGCCAACCAAAGCCACATGCCCCAACTGCTTTGCAAACTATCCCCATTACTTGGCCTTTCGCGGTCTGGGGACTGGATATGGTCGGACCTCTTAAAGGGGGAAGCCATAAGAAAAAATATTTGCTGGTTATGGTGGACAAATTCACTAAGTGGATAGAGGCTAAACCAGTCAAAATGGCTGAGTCCGGCCCGGTGATAGAATTCATATCCGGTGTTGTGCATCGTTATGGTGTCCCACACAGCATCATCACCGACAACGGCTCTAATTTCATGGCCGACGAGGTAAAAACCTGGTGTACTAATCTCGGCAATAAACTCAATTACGCCTCCGTCTACCACCCGCAAACTAATGGTCAGGTTGAAGGAGCCAATGGTCTTATTATGAGCGGCATCAAGCCCAGACTAGTGCGGTCTTTGAAAGAATCAGACAAGCACTGGGTTGAGGAGCTCGACTCCGTACTCTGGGGGCTCCGGACCACGCCCAGCCGTACTACCGGATACACACATTTCTTCATGGTGTATGCCGCAGAGGTTGTTTTGCCCTGCGATATTATTCATGACTCGCCTCGAGTGCGTATGTACGAAGAGAGAGAAGTCGAGCTAGATCGGCAAGACAACCTCAATGCCCTGGAGGAGGAGCGCGACGTAGCAAAGGCCCGTTCAACATTTTACCAACAGTAGGCTCGAAGATATCAAAGCAGAGAAGTACGGGCCAAGACTTACAACGTTGGCGAACTCGTTCTACGCCTGCCGGAGAAGAAAAAGGACAAACTCAAGCCCAAATGGGAGGGTCCTTTCATAATTGACGAAGTTCTCACCGAAGGAGAGTAGCGTCTTCGTGATGCATCAGACAATCGCCTCGAGCCGAACCCCTGGAACGCGGCCAGACTCCAAAGATTATATGACTAGCGCCGAACTCCCTGTTCGTCTCCTTCTCCCCTGTAGTTTCCATTATTTTTTTCTCTCTTTTCCGATTATTTTTTTCCTTCCTCACTTTAAAGCTTTGGTACGGCTAGACCGCACACCCCTGATACATACATATTTAAAATATGTATGTCCATTATACCTGGGGGCTTCTTGGACAGAAGCTTTTTATTATTATTCCTCGAGCATCAAGCTCTTCACATATGAGTTCTTCCATATGTACCTTTTCTTCGCCACTATATGCATCGATATGACTTAAGTTTTGGCCAAGCTGGGTTGCCTGGCTCCTGTGCTTATGCCCTATGTTCCCGTTAGTTCGGCTAGGGCATAAAGGGAGCACCTCTGCGATTGTTACTGCCTGGTCATCCGGATGTGTACCTCAGACTGGGTGAAGCCGAAAGCTAGCGTTCTTAAGGGAATATTCAGTCCGTGAATTAAAGACGTTTTTGCAATTACTCCATTGTGAACCCCCAGAAGTTACATACACTGTGATTTTTCCATCACAATTCAGACATGAACCCTTAATGGAACTATTCTCTCTGGAAGATGTTTCTTACGATCTCAATGTAATATAACATAACTAGCAGAATACAACTTGTCTGTTCAAGCAACTATGACCCCTACGCCTAGTTTTCCAGACATACCCTGGTCTATTCGGCCGCGAGGGTATTCGGAAACATTCTGCACCCTCGTGTCTGGAGGTTGAAGCGAAAAGGTCTGCCATGACAAATGCTATACAATTCAGCTAGAATTACATAGGGTAAGAAAGTACATAGTCACTTGGACTCAAACACTTCCTCCTCTATACCGTCCAACAAGCGGTCCAACTTACAATCCTGTTGGGAATATTTGGCGGCCACCTCTACTTGGTCATATACTAAACTAACGGGAATTTCTTCCCCATTTGACCCTAGCGGTCCAACCCGGGCCATGTGATTAGGATCCAGCTTGGTATATCGCGTTTTCACCATGGCCCAGGCCTCTCGTGCACCCTCTCGGCAGGCCGATATCTTCCATAGTCGGATACGCCGTCGCGCTCCCTTGAGCAGCTCTACAAGCTCCTCCATACTTCCTGGAGGGGAGGCGGATGTCCATAAGGCCTTGGCAACACTCCGCATGGCTAGCCGAGCATGCTCGTGCACTTGCGACAGCCTTTGCAGCAGATTACTTGATTATCCGAACACCTCCTCTTCAGGACGGCCCGTCAATACGCCTGCAATCATAACTATATCAGTTCCATTTATCGCCGAACTACTTTAAAAATAGTTCAGATACATACTGAATATGCCGCCCCGCAGCTTCTTGTTCTCGTTTACGGAATCGGCTAGCTGGGCCCGCACATCCTTCAACTCTTCGCCTAGCTGGGTCTTGCAATCCCGGAGTTGGTTTTTCTCAACAATGACCTGCTTCAGCACACGTTCGCCCGTAGCATGTAGCCTTTTGGCTTCTTGTTCATTCGCTTGCGCGACTTCCAGCGCCTCCTTGAGTTCCACTGACAATTATGTCATGGTATAGGCAACACTGTTAGAATTAATGGAATTTAATCATATTTTCTTGATGGAGGGGAATATTCCCTGGTGATGCCTTCTTGGATTTCTCCAGTTCGGCGGCGACAGCAGCTAGCTGTGTCTGACACCTTTTTAGCTCTCGGGCTAACAGGACGTTCTTCTCCGTAAGAGCCTGGTTATACAATAATCCTCAAATCAGTTGTGCCAACTATTTTAAGTCTCGGGGGCTACTGGCATATGGTTATCATATTTTGGGCACAGTAAACTTACCTGCACATCTGTTAAATGCTGCTTTGTGGCTCTGTTAAGCCCATTTCGAGCAGCTCGGATGTATCGTCACCGAAATGAAGGCATTGAATGCCTCTTCCGAGAACTTCGGGTCTCAGAACAGCCTGCAGCGCCGATGGTTCATGGCGCTCTCTACCTCCGAGTTGGTAACGGACATATTTTCCGAACCCTCGGCCGAAGGATAGTCCGGCGTTGCTCCCGTACCGGCTCCCATTTCTCTGGCGGGGTCTAAATCCACGTTGTTGGGAGTACGGCTGGCCGGACCCCCGGACATAGTCCGGCGGACCCTTTTCTTGGAACTAGACAAACACACAAAGTCACGGTCGGGTGCGGCCGCTGAAAAACATATTTATGGATCCGTCCCTCTTTGATGAAAGCCTGGCTGTGTCTTCACCAGCCTTCCTCTTCGAAGGCTGGCCCGGTGTGGGAGCCGAGCTCCTCAGAATCGCCGAACGCCTCCTCTTTGGAGCACAAGACAGTACGGTGGGTAAGATAGAATAAGAGCACACTTTTAGAGGAGGTGTCTCTTGATTACTTACGCGCGAAGCGGGAAGAAGGCCAGGGTAGTCGGCAATGATGGCCACTTATGTGCCATCATAGCTCATCTGGTAAAATCCTCCTCAAACCCAGGATCAAGCTCCCGGTTGTGGTTCTCCGGCTGTGGGGCAGGACTATGAAGTCCTTCGGTGACCTTTCGCCAGTGCTGTCATAACAAACAGATTTGAAATTTATCAAAAGTAATCCGGAAGTGGAATGAGTGAAATAGAGGGGTTGAGGCTTACCCAGCTGGGGGGATCATACATAGAATACCCGTCGCTACACTTAATGCGAAGAAATTCCTCTTCCTCCCCTTTAAACAGCTCGGCCAATATCTTGGCCAGGGCGGCGGGGGTATCCGGACCTTTCCGGCCACAACGGGAGGCGTCATCCTCTCCATTATAGTGCCACATTGGCAGCCCTCTGTATTGAAGCGGCTGAACCCCTCGCACTATGGAGGTCGCCATTACCTCGATTATTGTGAGTCCGGACTGAGCGAGCGTCTTTATCTTGCTCATGAGTTGACGAACTTCTGTGCTGTCATCCTCTTCAAGACTCCGGGGACGCCAACTGTGGCGTTTCTTCAGCGGAACATTTGCAAATTCAGGAAGACCCTTTCGAACTGGGTCGGGAAGCGCGTCGTCCTCAATGTAGAACCATTCGGAAGGCCATTCTTTAGATGCCTTCCTGGGCATGCCGGACAGATATCCGGTATCGGCGATACGCCATACTTCGGCTCCGCCCACTTCAAATATTGACCCCTCATGATTGTGTGGGACAAGACAGAACAACTTCCTCCACAACTCAAAATGGGCGTCAATGCCCAGAAATAGTTCGCATAAGGCAATGTAACCTGCGATGTGTAGAATAGAGGCAGGGGTGAAGTTGTGCAGCTGGAGGCCATAATATTCCAGAAGCCCTCGGAGGAATGGATGGATTGGAAATCCGACGCCTCTTAGCAGGTAGGGGATAAAACACACCCGCTCTCCCCTGGATGGATTGGGGAAGCCCTCTGCCTGAGTCTCACCACTGAAGAAAGCTAGTCCCGCTCGAACAGGGACTAGATCTGCAGGAGGAAGAAATCCCTATGTCTGCAGCTTCGTTAATTGGCCGTGGGACACAGAACACCTCTCCCACCCGCCTTTCTCTAGGCCGGAACGGGAGGAGGAGCTGGGAAAGCTAGCCATGTTGGAATGGTATCTCCTACCAGTCTTCGGGGATTTTTCTCTGCGGGGTGCCGAATGGATCTAGGATCCAATCTCTTTAAATAGGCGCTCTTCCTTGCCGGGGTGGGGTGCTATTTGCAAAAAATACCCCGACCTTCTGCATTCGCTCGACACGTGGAAGACGAAGTTATTTGACGCGCAGAAGCCGAGGGGAGCGACATTGATCAACGACCGAATACATTACTTGGAGGTCATCGGAGGAGGAACCCGCCTTGCAATGCCGAAGACAATTTGTGTGCCGAACACTTTGTTATTGAAGACTGGTTCGGGGGCTACTGAGGGAGTCCTGGACTAAGGGGTCCTCGGGCGTCCATCCTGTTATCCATGGGTCGGACTGATGGGCTGTGAAGACACGAAGACCGAAGACTGTACCCGTGTCCGGATTGGACTCTACTTGGCGTCAAAGGCAAGCTTGGCAACCGACTAGGTAGATTCCTTCTTATGTAACTGACTCTGTATAAACCCTAGATCCCCCCGATGTCTATGTAAACCGGAGGGGTTAGTCCGAAAAGGATATACTCATTACCATAGTCATACATGCTAGACTTCTAGGGTTTAGCCATTACGATATCGTGGTAGATCAACTCTTGTAATACTCATATTCATCAAGAACAATCAAGCAGGAAGTAGGGTATTACCTCCATAGAGAGGGCCTGAACCTGGGTAAACATCGTGTCCCCCGTCTCCTATTACCATCAATCCTAGACGCACAGTTCGGGACCCCCTACCCAAGATCCGCCGGTTTTGAGACTGATAGTGGGGTTTCCCACGAATGGCTCAACCATCGATCCTTCGGCGTTCCGAAGCAGAACTCTCAATGAAAGCACCAATGTCGATGTCAAAACCAGCGGATCTCGAGTAGGGGGTCCCGAACTGTGGATCTAGGATCAATGGGGAACAAGGGACGATGAACATGGTGTTTACCTAGGTTTGGGCCCTCTCGAAGAGGTAAAACCCTACGTCTTGCTTGATTGTATTTGATGTATAATATGGTTACAGAGTATATCTACCTCGAGATCAGGCGAGCTAAACCCTAAGATGATGAGGTTATGGATGTAGCTCTAGCCCTAAAGTCCTAAACCCTCTGGTTTATATAGACACTAGTATGGTTAGGGTTAAATGTACAGTGAAGGAAAGATCACACTAATCTTGACTTGGAGGGCACACCACGACTCCGAGGTATCCTGTCCGATCACGAGTCCGCTCTCTAGCTTGGTCCCCTAGTGGCCCATCAGTCCGGCCCATATGTAATGGGTCAACGGCCTAGGGACCCCTTAGTCCAGGACTCCCTCATCAGGCGGGAAGCTTGGGCGGCTATGCGCAGGAACCTGCGCGGTTGCACGGGAACGGGCTCACCGACGATTCATTGGCGCCACTTCGAGCCACCGCTTGGCCAAAACCACACCCATGCGCGCTGCTCAAGCTTGCGCTCGAAGCCGTCTGCGGCAGCAGCGTGACAAGATGTGCGAGAGGAGGATGAAACAACATGTACACATAAGGTTAATAAAACAACATTTGCGATTTAATTACCTACTCCCCCCATCCTAGTTTATAAGTTCTCTTTGTATTTTTGTGCCAAATTTTGACTAGAGATTTAACCAAACAAATACGAATGCATGTCGCCAAAGATTATATTTTTGGATCCTTATTTGAACATTTTACCATTTATATTATTTTTATAACATGCATTAACATTTGTTAGTTAAATTTAAGGTCAAAATATGGCACAAAATATAGAAGGGGACTAATAGACCAAGACGGAGGTAGTAGCACATGGCCGCTCTCTACGCAGCGTCGCGAACGATTGTTCGACCACCATGTAATGTGGAACGCGACGTAGTTTCACATCATGCCACCAGCTTGCAACTGTCGGCGGGCTTGTTGATGACCATTCTCTGCGTGTTCAACTGCTCTAAGCGTGTGGTTGCTCATGGTTCAGACGGCTGCGGTGCGCTCTGCTCGCGTCCCGCCACGCGCGCTCTACTCTCGCGTCCCTCCGGTCGCTCTGCCCGCGTCCCTCCATGCGTGCTACCAGTGTTTGGGGCTGGCGCACGATCACGTACATTCGTGGTGCCTTTATGCATGCGGTTGCGCCAGGCGCGGTGCCACGATGCAGTTACCCGCTGCAAAAACTGCCATGCGGATGTGATGAGAATCCAGGCCGACTGGCCCCCATTTATTCCTATGGCATTTACCTTTCATCTCTCACGCCACACGACACAATAAGCACACCCATGACAACACATACAGAGAGGACATCCAGCGGTTCCAATGGCGCTCCCCGTGGCTCCAACGGCGCTCCCAGTGGCTGCCGCCGACAATGGGGGGCTGATATGTCCATTTTGCATCATGTTTACCTACTATTATTTATAATGTTTTTATGCATAATAATGCTTTTGGGTAATTCTAATGCCTTTTCTCTCATAATATGCAAGGTTCACGCAAAGAGGGAGAATTCCGGCAGTTGGAAATCTGGACCTGGAAAAGCTACGTCAGGCCACCTATTTTGCACAACTCCAAATAAGCTGAAACTTCACGGAGAATTTTTATGGAATAAATAAGAAATACGGGAGCAAATAACTACCGGAGGGGGGCCACCTAGTGAGCAAAAGACACCAGGGCGCGCCCCCTCAGCGCGCCTACGGTGGGTTGTGCTCAGCCCAGCCCACCTCCGGTGCCCATCTTCTGGTATATAAGTCACTTTGACCTAGAAAAAATAAGGGAAGAACTATCGGGATGGAGCGCCGCCGTCTCGAGGCGAAACTTGGCAGGAGCACTTTTGCCCTCCAGCGGAGCGATTCCACCGGGGGAACTTCCCTCCCGGAGGGGTAAATCATCGTCATCATCATCACCAACAACTCTCCCATCTTGGATAGGGCAATCTCCATCAACATCTCCATCAACACCATCTCCTCTCAAACCCTAGTTCATCTCTTGTGTTCCATCTTTGTACCGGAACTATGTATTGCTGCTTGTGGGTGACTAGTAGTGTTGATTACATCTTGTAGTTGATTACTATATGGTTTATTTGGTGGAAGATTATATGTTCAGATCAAATATATGCTATTTAATACCACTCTGATCTTGAGCATGATTATCATTTGTGAGTAGTTACTTTTGTTCCTGAGGTCATGGGAGAAATCATGTTGCATGTAATCATGTGAACTTGATATGTGTTCGATATTTTGATAGTATGTATGTTGTGATTCCCTTAGTGGTGTCATGTGAACGTCGACTACATGACACTTCACCATATTTGGGCCAAAGGGAATGCATTGTGGAGTACTTATTAGATGATGGGTTGCGAGAGTGATAGAAGCTTAAACCCTAGTTTATGCGCTATTCTGTAAGGGACCGATTGGTCCAAAAGTTTAATGCTATGGTTAGAATTTATTCTTAATACTTTTCTCGTAGTTGCGGATGCTTGCGAGGGGGTTAATCATAAGTAGGAGGTTTGTTCAAGTAAGAACAACACCTAAGCACCGGTCCACCCACATATCAAATTATCAAAGTAGCGAACACGAATCGAACCAACATGATGAAAGTGACTAGATGAAATTCTCGTGTACCCTCAAGAACGCTTTGCTTATTATAAGAGATCGTTTTGGCCTGTCCTTTGCCTCAAACGGATTGAGGTATATTTCTGCACTTTTGTTACCATTACCATTACTTGCTCGTTACAAATTATCTTGCTATCAAACTACTATGTTACTTACAATTTCAGCACTTGCAGACATTACCTTGCTAAAAACCACTTGTCATTTCCTTCTGCTCCTCGTTGGGTTCGGCATTCTTACTTATTGAAAAGACTAAAATTGATACCATATACTTGTGGGTCATCAAGGCTCTTTTCTGGCGCCATTGCTGGGGAGTGAAGCGCTCTTGGTAAGGAAAAAAATTATTACAATGTGCTGAAATTTACTGTCACTTGTTACTATGGAAAACAATCCTTTGAGGGGTTTGTTCGGGGTATCTTCACCTCGACCGGAACCACAATTATTTACCCCTCAACCTACTGCACCTACTAAAAATATTGAATATGAAATTTCTTCGGGTATGATAGAACAACTGCTAGCTAATCCTTATGCAGGAGATGGAACCGAACATCCTGATATGCACTTGATATATGTGGATGAAATTTTGGGTTGTTTAAGCTTGCAGGTTTACCCGGAGATGAAATTAAGAAGAAGGTTTTCCCTTTATGTTTGAATGGAAAATCATTGGCATGGTATAGGCTATGCGATGATAGTGGATCTTGGAACTGGAATCGATTGAAATTGGAATTTCACCAAAAAAATTATCCTATGCATCTAGTTCATTGTGATCGGAATTATATATAAAATTTTTGGCCTTGTGAAGGAGAAAGTATCGCTCTAGCTTGGGGGATGCTTAAGTCAATGTCATATTCGTGCCCCAATCATGAGCTCTCAAGAGAAATTATTATTTAGAATTTTTATGCTCGGCTTTCTCATAATGATCGATCCATGCTCGATACTTCTTGTGTTGGTTCTTTTATGAAGAACACTATTGAATTCTGATGGGATCTCTTAGAAAGAATTAAATGCAACTCTGAAGATTGGGAACTCGACGAAGGTAAAGAGTCAGGTATTAAGCTTGAGTATGATTGTGTTAAATCTCTTATGAATACCGATGCTTTTCAAAAGTTTAGCACTAAATATGCACTACTCTGTGATGTCGCTAACGCGACACTCACGATCGAGCCCTTTGATTTAAACTGCGGTGCGATGCATTAATCACAAACGGGATGTAAAAACCATCAAAAAGGTGCAACGCTTATGGCGATGGCGGAGCCATCAAACACGGTTCAGATTTTAGTTGTGTGTGCGATTCAGCGCACACGGTTAACCCGTTCGAACTGTTTGCAATGAGGCAGAACAACAGAAATGGGCAGCCATATCAACGTGTGTGCGATATATGGCATACAGTTCGCTTCGATGAACTGTTTGTTATTAGGGAGTGCAACAAAAACGGTTAGCCAGATCAAGGTATGTGTGATATAGGGCATACAGTTCACTCGGACGAACTGTTTTCGATTAGCGAACACAGCAGAAATGGTTCAACTTAACAAGATGTGTGTGATACGTGGCCGCCTCAACGGCGAGCAACCACGTGGTCAACCTTCTGCCATCAATAAGTTGTGACCTTGTTTCTCGTCACATTACAGATTACAACGCAATAAGTAATTGCAAATCTGTTCACACCTATCAAACTAATATGTGTTCACACTAGCACCGGGCTATAAAAACTACCCACTCGAAAATTACTTCACGGTTCCTCTCCTCATCACCCATAAAACTGGTCTTTCCTGTCCAGTCGTTCAGCCATGACCGGTAGGAGGAGTTTAGGGTGGACATATAACCAGGTAGCAAAGACCAAGGCCGCAGAAGCACTAGAGAGGTCCCGTCGCAAAGTCGCAGCCGCAGCAGAGATGTCCCGGCGCGCCGCGGAGCCCTCGAACGAGCTCTCACAGGCACGCGAGGGCTCTCACAAGCGCATTTGCGGCGTCGGCCACCGCGACAAGCCGTCGTTCCTGAAGTCCTTCGCCGGCGACGACGACATTCTCGTTGGCGTCACTATGCAACAGGAGCTGGCCGACGGCTTGATGAAGCTGCTCAAGATCAGCGGTGCCTCGGTTGACAAGGCGGTCGGCCTCGTCGAGCAACTCATGGGTGACAATGCGAAGCTCCTCAAGGCGCTCGCTGAGAAGGAGGAGGAGGCCACCGACTGGAAGATGCTGCATGAGCAGAGCAGTGACTCGGGGATGACGCTGACAGCGGTCGTCAAGGAACTGATGGGTGACTTGAGGAAGTTGCGGATCAAGCGTGCGCAGGAGGTGGAGAAATCCGTGGCTGCTTTCAAGCAAAGTCGTGAGGAGTTGAAGAAGGAGCTAGAGGATGTCGTCGCCCGGCGATCCATCGACGACTAGAGACAGTAGAGACCCAGATCGTTGTCTGCAATTTCCTTCTTCTCTTGCCCCCATGTCTTCCGAGCTTTGCCGCATGTCACATTTTAAATTATCCGGAATATGTAAGACAATTATTATCTACGCCATTGTAAATTTGTCATCGTATTATATGTTCCCATTTTATTTGTGGTTGTATTATCCGTTGCCCTATGTGGAAATTTAAATTAGGGTGGAATACGAGTTGAAAACACGAACAAAGCAAATGATGCCATGGGATCACAAGAAAACACCCTCCGTCCAGGTGCTTTAATTAACCCATTAATGGAGAAGTTGTGAGCGAGGCGGGCGGCAGCTGGTGCATGGAGATCAAAAAGCTCGCTTCCCGGTGAGCATGGGCGGCCTTGCTGCTCGCACGTGTCCCATCGAGCCTGTGAGGTGGACAGGATGCACGTGTCCCGTCGAGCCTACGTGGCGGTCTGCTCGCACGCGTCCCGTCGAGCCTGCACGACGGACTTCTCGCGCTCGTCCCGTCTAATCAAACAGCTGCACGGACGCCACCGAGTATGGTTAAATTTTGACACGGTTAATATAATACAACCGTTTGCGATATTAACGTGTCAGCTTTTTGTTTCAAAAAGGACTTCGTTGGCTATTAATGTGTGCGCTTCTTCTCAAACTGGATGATTTTTCTTACCACAGCATATATGTGCCATGTCATGAAACCATGCCAAGTTTCATGTTTTTTGGGTGAGTTTTTGATTTACTGGGATTTAAAAACCAAGATTCTCAATGTTTCAGGACGACGACAAGTTTGTAATTCATTCCCATTCCTTAAATGAGACCTAAACATGCACCAAATGACACATGTACGATTTCCCATCCATTTTGCTTCACTGGAGCATGTGCTTGTAGTTCAAATTTGAATTATGGACTACATTAAATGCGTAGAAAACTTAGTAATTACTAATATATACAATGGCCAAACGAACCCTGAACAGTTTCAAATTTCAGCCCGACACTCCCATTACTCTATGTTGCTTGTAGAAACAAAGTTCAAGGCGAGAAGAGGTAGCGACTATCGTTTCGCCCATAAGAGGGGCATGTTTCCCTACCGGAATCACGAGGGTTGCAACAGGCTCCGGTTTGTAAGAGGCTTGTAATATAGCTTCGCCCAAATTGGACAATTATATGTACCATGTAGTGACACCATGCCAAGTTTCATGATTTCCTGGTGAGTTTTGGATTTACACAGATTTTAAAACCGAGATTCGCAATGCTTGTGGCCAAGCCAGGATGGCGAGATGGTTGAATTCATTCCCATCCGTTCCATGGGACCTAAACATGCACCCCAAGGAAACATGTACGTTTTTCTAGCCATTTTGGTGCACTGGAGCATGTATTTGTAGTTCGGATTTGAATTATGGACATTAAATGCCTAGAGAAACTCAATTAATGAATAAAAAAGGTCAAACAAACCCTGAATAATTTCAAAGGTCAGCGCAAATCTCTCATTGTTCCGTGTTGCGTGTAGAAGAAAATACGAGGCTAGAAGAGGGAGTGATTATCGTTTGGCCCACAAGGGGACACGTTTCCCTATCGAAACCACGAGGGTTCTTGCGACAAGCTCCAGTTTGTAAGAGATATGTAATAAAGCTTGGCCCAAATTGGCAATGTTTTAACCACGACATATATGTGCCATGATGTGACACCATGCCACCTTTGATGACTTTCTGGTGAGTTTTGGATTTATGGGATTTAAAAACCGAGATTTGAAATGTTTGAGGACGAGCCGGGACACAGGTACGGTTGTAATTCGTTCACATTCCTGGCATGGGACTTAAACATGCACCCAAGGACACATGTATAATTTTTCTAGCCATTTTGGTGAACTAGAGCATGTATTTGAAGTTCAGATTTGAATTATGGACATTAAATGCCTAGGAAACTCAATTAGTGTATAAAAAGGCCAACGAACCCTGAATAAGTTTAAATTTCAGCATGGATATCATGTCGTTCCATGTTGCCCATAGAAGAAAATACAAGGCAAAAAGAGGCAGTGATTACATTACGCCCACAAGGGGGACATGTTTCCCTATCGGAACCCCGAGGCATCTTTGAGAGAAACTCCGGTTTGTAAGAGGCGTGTAATAAAACTTGCACCAAATGGACGAAAAAAATTCCTCGACATATATGTGCCATGTCGTGACACCATGCCAGGTTTCACGATTTTTGGGTTAGTTCTGGATTTATGGGGATTTAAAAACCGATATTCTTCTCACAAAATGTTTTCAAATAGCACACGGTTCACTCAAAAAAGCCGTGTGCGTACCAAACCGTGGCCGATGCCCCCCTCCCCCCTGCTATGCGCGTGATCTGAGTCGTGCGTTCTGATTGGCCAGAACCCAAACCCCACGGATCGTACGTGTGCACTGTTGGATGCTCCCAGATCGAACGGCAACCCTGAGCCCTTACGACAGGACATGCAGTGCATGGGTAAGCATTGTGCGCATGCGTCGTGCTGATCACGCTTCCTTCTCTACTAGGTTTTCTAAACAGGCTACCGTTTCTCGCCACTCCTCTCATCGGCTTCCCGTCTCTTCTCCCATCGTTTTCCCGCTACCAGTATTAGTGCTCATTGAAGGCTAGCGGCAACACCCCGGCCATGTAAATATCCCACACAGTTTCTGAAAGCAAAAATGTGTGTGATAGGAGGGAGTAGGTCCCATAGGGTGACTAGCGTGAAATGCCTTAATGGCAAGGAGGCAATTCTTATCAGCAAGGGATAGCTTCCCATCTGCTAGCCTAGTTGAATAGAATGCAGAAGTTAAGCGTGCTCGGGCTGGAGTAGTCCAAGGATGGGTGACCCGGTGGGAAGTTGCATATCTCAAGCTTCATTTAAATGCCATGACATGGTCATTATAGAGATATAGTGACCTATCATGGCAATTATATAAACCTTGGGATCCATATTTTGCTAATTTGTAGACTATGTTTTTATGGGTTATTTTTTGCTCTAAAAAATTAAAGAATGATTGACTTGACCTGTCATGGCGATTATATAAACCTACTATGTTTTTATGGGTTATTTTTTGCTCTAAAAAATTAAAGAATGATTGACTTGACCTGTCATGGCGATTATATAAACCTTTTTCAGGTTGCATGCAGGGTATAGGGGGCAGGGTGTTCTTCTCGAGCATGTCTCCCTTGTGCGGCTTATAGACGCGGCACATATCTGTGGGCTCCCCGAGGTATATATACTATCCTTTACCGAAAATTAGGGGGGGGCACACAATCTATCCCTTTGACCCAACAATGAGAAGGGTTCGACCATGATGGTTTCCTATTAATACTAGTGACCTATCATGGCAATTATATAAACCTTGGGATCCATATTTTGCTAATTTGTAGACTATGTTTTTATGGGTTATTTTTTGCTCTAAAAAATTAAAGAATGATTGACTTGACCTGTCATGGCGATTATATAATCCTACTATGTTTTTATGGGTTATTTTTTGCTCTAAAAAAATTAAAGAATGATTGACTTGACCTGTCATGGTGATTATATAAACCTTTTTCAGGTTGCATGCAGGGTATAGGGGGCAGGGTGTTCTTCTCGAGCACGTCTCCCTTGTGCGGCTTATAGACGCGGCACATATCTGTGGGCTCCCCGAGGTATATATACTATCCTTTACCGAAAATTAGGGGGGGGGGCACACAATCTATCCCTTTGACCCAACAATGAGAAGGGTTCGACCATGATGGTTTCCTATTAATACTAGTAAGGTACACATGCATTGCACGCATGAGATTTGGTAACCAAATTATGAACAAATACTACACTATAGCATGTAAGCTTTGAGTCATATATGCATGATGTAGATGTTCGTTTAATTCTTATAGTTCATCTCATCCAAAATCAATTAATTTTTATAAAAAAAATCTATTTTAAGATTCATGGAATTGTGCATTGTAAAGCATAAAGTAAAAACAAAAGGTGACAATTCATTTAGAAAAAAAGTTTGGACAATTAAGATATGGAAGATTCTAGAGAACAAAGGAGAAGTGCTTGTGTTTTGAGGTTTGTGCATTATGCTTAAGTTCAACCATGTAGTCTTCTAGATTGTACATCTGGCAGAATCTGGTGGAATGTAGATGATATCCAACGGCCAGTAGTGCTCGGATTTGCCATCTCTGTACCGCCCGATTGGCTTCATCCAACGACCAACTTTCAAAGTTATTCGCACACTATATAGGGGTATAGATATAGATGCGTCCCATGCTAGACCAAATAAAGTTTGAGTGCCGCCTCAAAGTTGGGAAAACTGACATCGTACGTATTGAACCAGGCTTGGAGTCGGGTACGGTGTTCGGTTTGTAATGTAGTTGGTGGCCCATCGAAGTTGTGCATTCGGGATTTAAACACATCATACACGACTGTACCCATACATATTTTTGGGCCGCATGTAGTGTATACGGGGTCTTCGGATCGACCACGTCTCCCTTGTGCGGTCTTTTGTGATGACACACATATCTGTGGGCTCCCCGACTGTATATATATCATCCCTTTGACCGATAATGAGGGGTATGTGTTGGTGTTGCTTTTGAGTTGATTCTTTTTGCACAAGATTATTAGACAAATTCCTCATGTCCACCAATTTATTTCATAATTTTGGGATTTTTGGAGTAGTAGAAATATGGTTGCTGTTCAGATCATTACAGACTATTCAGTTTCTAACAGATTATGTTTTCATTGCGTAGTTTGCTTGTTTTCTAGTTTCTATGGATTACATTTCTCGATATAAATGGTAGAAATGATATGGTACAGTAGGCATTGTGTGAGAACAATTATGAACCTTGTCTTTGATAGTACCAAAGTGAATGGTTTACTCTTTATCATACTAACCTATCTCACGAAGTTCCGTCAACTTTTGTGTGATTGAAGTTTTCAAGCTTTGGGTGAGATATTGATATGAGGAGAATAAGGAGCGAAAAGACCCTAAGCTTGGGGATGCCCAAGGCACCCCACTCTTTCGTCTTAAAAACTATCGGTATACCATACTCGGAGCTATATTTTTATTCGTCACATGATATGTGTTTTGCTTGGAGCGTATTTTAAATTTTACTTGCTGTTTGAATAAAATCATTGGATCTGAAATCTTGAATGAAAAAGAATCCCCCCATGGCTAGTTAATTATTCGACTACTCAGTGTCCTTCACTTATATCTTTTGTAGTAGTTTGTCATTTACTCACGTGCTTCACGTACATCCTATGAGTAAATGGTTGAATGAATTGAATATCATAAATCTGAATTTATATATGTTTCATATGCTTATACCATGGGGAGTAATGACTTCACACAAAATAAGTATAGGTAGTAAACTTATTGAAAGTTAGCAAACGCAGAATTGATCACTTGAACAATTCATGAAAGAATATTGAAGGAAGAGAGATTTCACATATAAATATACTATCTTGGACATCTTTTGTAATTGTGAGCACTCATTAAAATATGACATGCTAAAAGGTTGATGTTGGACAAGGAAGACAACGTAACGGGTTATGTCTTCTTATATCCGAAATAAAGTATATTGTCATAGATCATCCAACATTCTGAGCTTGCCTTTCCCCCTCATGCAAGCCAAATTCTTTGCACCAAGTTGAAATACTACTTGTGCTTCCGAATATCCTTAAACCCGGTTTTGCCATGAGAGTCCACCATATCTACTTATGGATTGAGTAAGATCCTTCAACTAAGTTGTCATTATTGCATGCAATAAAAATTGCCCTCTAAATATGTATGATCTATTAGTGTGGAGAAAATAAGCTTTATACGATCTTGTGATATGGAAGCAATAAAAGCAACGGACTGCATAATAAAGGTCCCTATCACAAGTGGCAATATAAAGTGACATTCTTTTGCATTAAGATTTTGTGCATCCAACTATAAAAGCACATGACAACCTCTGCTTCCCTCTGCGGAGGGCCTATCTTTTATTCTTGTCTTACACCTTATACAAGAGTCATGGTGATCTTCACCTTTCCTTTTTACATTGTATCCTTTGGCAAGCACATTGTGTTGGAAATATCATGAGATATATATATCCAATTGGATGTAAGTTATCATGAACTATTATTGTTGACATTACCCTTGAGGTAAAAGGTTGGGAGGCGAAACTATAAGCCCCTATCTTTCTCTGTGTCCGATTAAAACTTTAAACCCATAAATATCACGTGAGGGTTAGCAATTGTGAAAGATTAAATGATAGTTGAGTATGTGGAGTTTGCTAAATCAAAGCTCTGACATAGACCCTTCTGAAAATAAGATGAATTGCAATTGTTTGGTGACTGAGAATATAGTTTGTTAGTTTCAAGAAAGTTTATGATCTATACTTTAACATGTGAATAGCTTGTTACTTGATCATGAAAAGTTTTATGAGTTGATCTACTGTTATGATATATAATGATGCTAGAAAAGGTGATTGGAACTATCATTGATCAAACTTATGCACTTGCTAGCATTCACACTTCATAAATTATTTCTTTTATCATTTACCCACTCGAGGACGAGCAGGAATTAAGCTTGGGGATGCTGGTACGTCTCCAATGTATCTATATTTTATGAAGTATTCATGCCATGTTTGCAATAGTTTTATATGATTTTGGTATGATTTGATTAGAACTAACCCGGACTGACGTTGTTTTCAGTAGAACTACCGTGGTGTTATTTTTGTGCAGAAATAAAAGTTCTTGGAATGGGCTGAAAATCAACGGAGATTTTTTCTGGAAAATATAAAAAATACTGGAACGAAGAGTTACCGGAGGGGAGTCCCGTGGGCTCCACGAGGGTGGAGGGCGCGCCCACCCCCCTGGGGGGCGCCCCCTGCCTCGTGGACTCCCTATGGGGCCCCCTGGCTTGTTCTCGACGCCAACCTCTCCTATAAATCCCCAAACTTCCAGAACTTGACCTAGATCAAAAGTTCCGTCGCCGCAAGCCTCTGTAGCCACGAGAAACCAATCTAGGCCCTCTCTGGCACCCTGCCGGAGGGGGCCATCATCACCGAGGCCATGGAGGAGGATCTCGGAGGGGCCATCATCGCCATGAAGGCCAAGGACCAGAGGGAGAACCTCTCCCCATCCAAGGGGGAGGACATGGAGGAGGAAGCACAAGGGGGAGAACCTCTCCTCCTCTCTCGGTGGCGCCGGAGTGCCATCGGGAGGGGAATCATTGTCGTGGTGATTGTATTCATCAACATCACCATCATCATCACCATCCTCATCTCTTTTACGCGGTCCACTCTCCCGCCCCCCGCTGTAATCCCTACTTGAAAATGGTGCTTTATGCCACATATTATGATCCAATGATGTGTTGCCATCCTATGATGTTTTGAGTAGATATCCTTTGTCTTTGGGTTGATTGATGATCTAGATTGGTACGAGTTGTATGTTTTATTTTGGTGCTGTCCTATGGTGCCCTCCAAGTCGCGCAAGCGTGAGGGATTCCCGCTGTAGGGTGTTGCAATACGTTCATGATTCGCTTATAGTGGGTTGCTTGAGTGACAGAAGCATAAACCCGAGTAAGGGGTTGTTGCCTATGGGATAAAGGGGGCTTGATGCTTTAATGCTATGGTTGGGTTTTACCTTAATGATCTTTAGTAGTTGCGGATGCTTGCTAGAGTTCCAATCATAAGTGCATATGATCCAAGAAGAGAAAGTATAGCTTATGCCTCTCCCTCATATGAAATTGCAATGACGACTACCGGTCTTGTTAACAATTGCCTAGGACAATTCCGCACACCGATCCATCATTACTCCACACTCGCTATTTATAATATTTAGTAATATATCTAACTTTATGATAACAGCACCTACTTTTATATTTTAGCTCTCCGATATCATGCAAAGTTATCCTCTTCATACCCACAACGTAGTTTTATTTCTCGTTTCTAGTTGGAAGAAAACGTTCGGTGTACTAGAGTCGTATCAGTGGAAGATAGGACTTGAGAGAATATTGATCTTACCTTTAGCTCCTTGTGGGTTCGACACTCCATACTTATCACTTCCACCATTGGGAATTGCTACGATGATTCCCTGCACTTGGGGATTATCAATAGGCACACATCTAAATTATACATTATTCTATATTGAAAACACACATCACCCCTTCCCAACGTACATTATTTTGGGCCGCATGCAAGAGGTGCTGGTTTTGTGGTCCCTCTCGTGTGATTTTTATGATGGCTCAATCTATTGGCCCAAGCGGTTTATCGACAACAACATCTGCCGTTTGACCAAATGATAGATTCATTGGTCCGTCTTATGGTAGGTCATGGCAACATGCATGTATGACCAAAGTATTGATACATCTCCAACGTATCTATAATTTTTGATTGTTCCATGCTATATTATATTCTGTTTTGGACATTAATGGGCTTTATTATACACTTTTATATTATTTTTGGGACTAACCTATTAACCGGAGGCCCAGCTCAGAATTGTTTTTTTTGCCTATTTTAGAGTTTCGCAGAAAAAGAATATCAAACGGAGTCCAAAACGGAATGAAACCTTCGGGAATGTGATTTTCGGAACGAACGTGATCTAGAGGACTTGGACCCTACGTCAAGACATCAACCAGGAGGGCACGAGGTAGGGGGCACGCCTACCCCCCTGGGCGCGCCCTCCACCCTCGTGGGCCCCATGTTGCTCCACCGAAGTACTTCTTCCTTCTATATATACCTACGTACCCCCAAACTACCAGATACGAAGCCAAAAACCTAATTCCACCGCCGCAACCTTCTATGCCCGTGAGATCCCATCTTGGGGCCTTTTCCGGAGCTCCGCCGGAGGGGGCATAGATCACGGAGGGCTTCTACATCAACACCATAGCCTCTCCGATGATGTGTGAGTAGTTTACCTTAGACCTTCGGGTCCATAGTTATTAGTTAGATGGCTTCTTCTCTCTTTTTGGATGTCAATACAATGTTCTCCCCCTCTCTTGTGGAGATCTATTCGATGTAATCTTCTTTTGCGGTGTGTTTGTTGAGATCGATGAATTGTGGGTTTATGATCAAGTTTACCTATGAACAATATTTGAATCTTCTCTGAATTCTTTTACATATGATTGGTTATCTTTGCAAGTCTCTTCGAATTATCAGTTTGGTTTGGCCTACTAGATTGATCTTTCTTGCAATGGGAGAAGTGCTTAGCTTTGGGTTCAATCTTGCGGTGTCCTTTCCCAAAGGATGAGGGGTAGTCAGGCACGCATTGTATTGTTGCCATCGAGGATAACAAGATGGGGTTTATATCACATTGCATGAGTTTATCCCTCTACATCATGTCATCTTACTTAAATCGTTACCCTGTTCTTATGAACTTAATACTCTAGATGCATGCTGGATAGCGGTCGAGGTGTGGAGTAATAGTAGTAGATGCAGGCAGGAGTCGGTCTACTTGTCTCGGACGTGATGCCTATATACTTGATAATACCTAGATATTCTCATAACTATGCTCAATTCTATCAATTGCTCAACGGTAATTTGTTCACCCACCGTAATACTTATGCTCTTGAGAGAAGCCACTAGTGAAACCTATGGCCCCCGGGTCTATTTTCCATCATATTAATCTTCCAACACTTAGCTATTTTTATTGCCTTTTACTTTACTTTGCATCTTTATCATACAAATACCAAAAATATTATCTTATCATATCTATCAGATCTCACTCTCGTAAGTGACCATGAAGGGATTGACAACCCCTTTATTGCGTTGGTTGCGAGGATTTATTTGTTTGTGTAGGTGCGAGGGACTCGTGCGTGGTCTCCTACTAGATTGATACCTTGGTTCTCAAAAACTGAGGGAAATACTTACGATACTTTGCTGCATCACCCTTTCCTCTTCAAGGGAAAACCAACGCAGTGCTCAAGAGTTAGCAAGTATCGATCATTACGTGCATCCGCCCCGCTAACACGAAGTGGGAGGTGGTGGGAAAAGCATCCAAGGGTGCTTTCGGGATTGTGAGGCAGGTGCCACCAAAGTTATGCAATGTGTATTTAAAGGTTTAAACATCCCCAATATTCCTACATATATTTGGCCACTTCCAGGTGGTTCTTGACTTCTGGCCGCTCTCATCGATCTTCGACAACGCGCCCAACTGTGGGCCCACACGGTCAAAGTTGTGCATTGGAATTTAGAACATCACAGACCACCCTTTTCACTCATATATATTTGGGCCACATGCTGGTGTGGCTGTCTTCCTCTAACGTTATTTTTTGCTGCAAAGACTCTGATGACGCTCAACGGACACGGGTATAATATCTTAACCATGTGTGATACAAGTGCACTATGAATCACCACGCCTGCACAAGCGTGGGCAAATTAAGGTGGAGGTACTGGCTCAACCATGTGCGATGCAAGTGCGCTGTAAAGTCACCACAACTGCGCAAGCGCGAGCAAAGGGTGGAGGTACTGGCTTAACCGTGTGCAATGCAAGTGCGTTGTAAAACCACCACCTGTGCATGCTAAAGGCGGGTAAGTTTATTTGGAAATTAGGACGAACCCTCTGAGATAGACCAGCTAGCTAGAAGTATAAAAACAAACTACCCGCCTTGAGCGTTGCAAAAATCGGCGGTTCCGCGCCACTTTTCCTTATTATCATTCACGCATATTGTTATTGGACCATGCGCAATCTTGGGCACTCCCGCCCTGCATCAATTCCTTTACCCAAATTTTATTAGCCGTCATACTTCAACCGTCACCCACACTCCTCCAGCACCGACCTTATAGTAAAATTGCAGTAGCCAAGGCATTTGAACCGTCGCCCTCCCTCGTCCACCACCATCTCCACCCACCATTACTAAAAAATTCAGTATCCGTGGTGTATCCTCAAACACCCCCTCCCTCCACAGTCCCCCACCTGCCCCCTCCCCCCCTCGAACCCTAGCTCGCAGCCGCCGCCGGCGCCGCCACCAACCCCTGCTGGTCTGCCCGTTCCTCCTAGCTTAGATAATAAAGTTTAGGTTACCCAGCGATTCCCATACCGTCGCCCCACTCCCCTGAGTTTTTAGATGAGGCCTGTGGTGTCCCTCCCCACTAGATCCACATCCCCTGCTCCAGAATGTGCAGCCTAAGCTCGACTACGTATCTCGGGGAGCCCGACGAGCGTTCGGCCAAGAAGAGGTTTATCATGGCCTCTCCGGCGGACGTTGGCGAGGTGGCCGCCGTTTGCCCCGACCTATCGATCCTGGAGCAACACGTCGCCGCGGAAGCCGGCGAAGACGTTGACTACGTTGCCATGCCGAAGGATTCATGTGAGCGGGCTAGCGACATCAGATCTCGAAAGCTGGCTACGAAATCAAGCTCGTCCACAGCGACGGCTTCACGCGGGCCATGTCACAGGTTAAGTGGTCCATTCCCAACCCCTCTGGTTCAACTGCCGTCCATCTCTTCGACGGCCCTGCCACTGATCTCCTCCGCCAAGCGGTCAAGGATTTGCAAGCTCTATACGCCATCAAGCCCATTTTGTCATTTCTGAAGGACACGTTCTACGGCGGCGGCTTGGGATCCTCAATTGCCAAGTCAGATCTCATCGACAACGACCACGACCACGAGGAGGGCACCCACGAAGATTCTTCCAAGGTGAAACAGCCCATCTGTGACATCAGAGAGCACACCATGGGTCTATGCTCTTCCAACTGGAAAGACCCCGTCCATGAAATGTGAGGCAACATTCTATCAGCAAATCTTACCTTTTCTAGCTTGCCAACCCGTACCCTTTGTTGTACTAGCATTTGTCGTGCGGTGCTTTAACTGTGTCATGTTTAATTATTTCAGTTATGCAAAAATGTATTGTTTAATAGGGTTATGTGATGTTTAAGTATGAAATGTCCACTTTAGTTTCACGAATGGCTATATTTGGTTGTTTATAGTGAGTAGATGCCTTGTTTATCTGTATTTGGTTGTTAGGTTGGTTGGAGTGAGCATTTTTTCAATTATCGAGCAGATGCCTTGTTTATATGTATTTGGTTCTTAGTTTGGTTGCAGTGAGCATTTGTCCAGTTATGAAGCAGGTGCCTTGTTTATCTGTATTTGGTTGTTAGGTTGCTTTTTTAGCATTTGCCCAGTTATCAAGCAGATGCCTTGTTTATCTGTATTTACTTGTTAGGTTGGTTGAAGTGAGCATTTGTCCAGTTTTCAAGCATATCCCCTGTTTATCTGTATTTGCTTGTTAGGTTGGTTGCAGTGCGACTCTGTCTAATTTTCAATGGCTATATTTGGTTGTTATACTAGTCATTTATGCCTTGTTTATTTCAATCATTCATAATGTGTTGTTCATTATGTGCAAGCCGAAACTGTGCCGCTCGACTACATCAATACCAGTTTGAACGGCTATATTTGGTTCCAGTTATTCCTGGTGTAGTTAACACATGCCCTTTATTTCAGTTTTACACATTTATCCAGTGTGATGTTTAAGCATTACCTACGTTCTATTCATTTTCAACAATATCAATTTGAATTGCAATATTTCATGGCTGTTAAGCCTGTTGTCGGTAACATTGGCTTCCATTTTATATCTTCTTTAATAGCATGCTGAAACCAACACATTCAAGCTATCATTTGGAGATGTTGTTGTTTACCTTTGCCATATTTGTTTGATGTTATGGTTGATGTACTTATCATGCCTTTCCACTACTTATGCAGGACAACAACGGGAGTGGCCAACATTTTCCGCCGAGGTTAGCTTCATCCCTCGGCTTGTACTCCCCCCGTCGTTCCATAATGTAGTGCATATAGATCCAGGCCTAGACACTTGTTAGCTTCTAATATTGACTTGTTGCTTGTAGGTACATATGCCCTTGGCAAGGATCCATGCATCGACCCTTTTTGCGTATGGGGCAATGATATATTCATGAACAAGCATCAAGTGAGGAAACTGATAAGGATTATTAGCAAAACGATACAAATGGTGGCAAGAAAATTATTTGTTTATGCTCTATCCAACACAACAGTGAGCTATAGGATGGTATCTACAAACTCTGCAGCCTTCTCTCTTTACTGCCCATAATGAGTTGTTAGACAACAATGTCTGAATCTTTTTTGTTCGCAGTGGTTCCCGAAGCAGTTCACTCACAATTACCTCCCAAAGTACATGATTGGTGGACATGCAATGAAGGTTAAAGTATTTCATCCAAACTACAATGAGCATCGAGAAGTCGTAATGAAGACAGTGAAGGATGGACGGGCATCCATCACAAGGGGTTGGCCTAGAGTCGTGTGTGCATTACGCATGGAGGAGGGCACAATAAGGGCATTCCGCTTCACCTTCTCCAGCAACCAGAATGTCATTCGCCTCCCTCTTTACAGTCTTTAGTACAACTGTGGTTCATCATTCTTTACTCGGTGCTTCTGTAGTTCTTTAGTATATGTACCAGTGCATTGGTGGTTTAACCTATATTTGTAATAAACATGGTTGGATATAAAATAAGTGATAGCCTACTTTCAAATTCAAAACATGTGATCTTTAAAAGGATTAATTAGGGATTACACTGCACACGATTTGCGAAAGCGAAACGTCTGCGATAGACATGGAGATCAGAAACGTTTCTAGGATCCACTACATGTGTGATCAATCTCCACTGCAACACGACATCCTCTTGAAAACTGTTTGCGTTAGGCCACCTTACGCAAACATCTACCACATAAAAATTGTGTGTGATGGACAGTCTTTTCCACACAGTTTCTTCTACACACCATGTGTGATGCATTCAATAATGCAAACAATAAAATTGTTAATATCGTGTGCAATGGCAGCGCTATTGCAAACGATTTAACATGGAAAATTATGTGTGATGTACCTGTGAACGGAAACGTTTTCCTTGGAGCGACTGTGTGGGATGTACATACGAATGGAAACCTTTAGCGGGGACTGACTCTGTGGGATGTACTTGCGACCGGAAACAATTTTGCCTGTATAATTGTATTTTTTTAGCTCTACTGTACGTATTTCCGTATTTGAGCGCTCGCCGGTCGCGCACGACCTCATTTTGCCGAGCATGTGTGCCAGGACGGAATATCCTCGACGATTTTTGGGTCGTGTGGGAAGGACCCCCCCTATCATCGTCACTCACTTGGCGACGGTTCCGAACGCCGTCACGGAAAGGGGTTAAAAACCGTTTGTATAACACCAACGCGTACCAATGATGGACTTGACTCTGAGATAGTAGCCTCCTTTTGTGAATCTTTTGCTACTCATGTTGATCTCCCTAAAGAGAAGTGGTTTAAATATCACCCACCTATTAAAGAAGAAATTAAAGAACCGGTAATAGGTAAAGATGAAACTATTATTTATAATGTTGATCCAGTTGTTCCTACTGCTTATATTGAGAAACCACCTTTCCCTGTTAGGATGAAGGAACATGCTAAAGTTTCAACTGTGTTCAATAAAAGTTACTCCCTTCATTCAGAATTACTTGTCGCAGAATGGGATGTATCTAGACGTATTTTAGTTCTAGATACATCCATTTTCGAGACAAGTAATTCCGAACGGAGGGAGTATATTAGAACACCTAAGCCAGCTAAATAAATCAAGGCAGAACCTAGTGTTGCTATGGTTGAGGATCTCCTGGAAGAAAATATAGATGGGCATGTTATTTACTTCTGTGATGAAGCTGCTAGAATTGCCAAACCTGATAAAAAGGATAAACATAGACCCGTTGTTGGCATGCTTGTTGTCTCAGTTAAAATAGGAGATCACTGTTATCATGGTTTATGTGACATAGGTGCTAGCATGAGTGCTATTCCTTTTACCTTATCAACAAATTATGAATGACATAGCACCCGCTGAAATAGAAGACACAGATGTTACTATTAAACTTGCTAATAGAGACACCATCACACCACCTGGGATTGTTAGAGACGTTGAAGTCTTGTGTGGGAAAATAAAATATCCTACAGATTTTCTTGTTCTTGGTTCCCCACAAGATGACTTTTGTCCCATTATCTTTGGTAGACCTTTCTTTAACACCGTTAATGCCGAAATAGATTGTGAGAAACAAACTGTCGGTGTCAGCTTTGGTGATGACTCTCATGAGTTTTAATTTTTCCAAGTTTAGTAGAAAACCTCATAAAAAATAATTGCCTAGTAAGGATGAAATAATTGGTCTTGCTTCTATTGATGTACCTCCTACTGATCCTTTAGAAAAATATCTGCTAGACCATGAGAATGATATACATATGCATGAAAGAAACAAAATAGATAAGATTTTCTTTGAACAACGTCCTCTGCTTAAACACAATTTGCCTATTGAAAATCTAGGAGGTCCTCCTCCACCTAAAGGTGATCCTGTGTTTGAATTAAAACAATTGCCAGACACTTTGAAATATGCTTATCTTGATGAGAAGAAGATATATCCTGTTATTATAAGTGCTAACCTTTCAGAACATGAAGATGAAATATTATTGAAAGTTCTAAGGAAGCACCGAGCTGCTATTGGATATAGTCTTGATGATCTTAAGGGCATTAGTCCCACTCTATGTCAGCACAAGATTAATATGGAACCTGTTGCTAAACCCGTTGTTGATCACCAATGTCGGTTAAATCCAAAAATGAAAGAAGTGGTAAGAACGGAAATATTAAAACTTCTAGAAGCGGGTACAATCTATCCTATAGCTGATAGTAGATGGGTAAGTCATGTTCATTGTGTCCCTAAGAACGGAAGTATTGCTATTGTTCCTAATGATAAGAATGAACTCATTCCACAAAGAATTGTTACAGGCTATAGAATGGTAATTGATTTTAGAAAATTAAACAAAGCAACTAGAAAAGATCATTACCCTCTGCCTTTTATTGACCAAATGCTAGAAATATTATCTAAGCACACACATTTTTGCTTCCTTGATTGATATTCTGGTTTTTCACAAATACCTATTTCTCAACCTGGTCAAGAAAAGGCCACTTTTACTTGTCCTTTTGGAACCTATGCTTATAGACGTATGCCTTTTGGCTATGCAATGCACCTGCTACCTTTCAAAGATGTATCACTGCTATATTCTCTGACTTTTGTGAAAAGATGGTTTTCATGGATGACTTTTCTATTTATGGGAAGTCTTTTGATGATTGTTTTAAGCAATCTTGATCGAGTTTTGCAGAGATGTGAGCAAACAAATCTTGTCTTGAATTGGGAGAAGTGCCACTTTATGGTTAATGAAGGTATTGTTTTGGGCCATAAAATTTCTGGAGGAGGTATTGAGGTGGACAAAGCTAAGGTTGATGCAGTGGAGAAAATGCCATGTCCTAAAGATATCAAAGGTATTTGTAGTTTCCTTGGTCATGCTGGTTTGTATAGGAGATTTATCAAAGACTTCTCTAAATTTCTAGGCCTCTTACAAATCTTTTGCCAAAGGATATTCCTTTTGCTTTTTATGACGATTGTTTAGAAGCCTTCAAAACACTCAAGAAAGCCTTAATTTCTACACCTATTGTTCAACCACCTGATTGGAACTTGCTTTCAAAATTATGTGTGATGCTAGTGATTATGCTGTTGGTGTTGTTCTAGGACAAAGAGTTGATAAGAAACTAAATGTTATCCATTATGCTAGTAAACTCTAGACAGTGCACAACGAAATTATGCTACTACTGAAAAAGAATTTCTAGCAGTGGTGTTTGCTTGTGATAAATTTATATCTCACATTACTGTATCTAAAGTTATTGTTCACACTGATCATGCTGCTATAAAATATCTTATGGAAAAAATATGCTAAACCTAGACTTATTCAATGGGTTCTCTTGCTACAAGAATTTGATTTGCATATCACTGATAGAAAAGGAGCAGAGAACCCCGTGGCTGATAACTTGTCTCGATTGGAGAATGTCCTTGATGACCCACTACCTATTGATGATAGTTTTCCTGATGAGTAGTTAGCTGCAATAAATGTTTCTCATAACACTCCTTGGTATGTTGATTATGATAATTACATTGTTGCTAAATATTTACCACCTCGTTTCACATACCAACACAAGAAAAAATCCTTCTATGATTTAAGACATTACTTCTGGGATGACCCACATCTTTATAAAGGAGTAGATGGTATTATTAGACATTGTGTACCTGAGCATGAACAGGGACAAATCCTACGGAAATGTCATTCTGAAGCTTATGGAGGACATCATGCGGGAGACAAAACTACTCATAAGGTATTGCAATCTGGGCTTTATTGGCCTACCCTCTTCAAGGATGCTCATAAGTTTGTCTTATCTTGTGATGATGGTCAAAGAATAGGTAATATCGTAAGCTTCAAGAAATGCCTATGAATTTATTCACTTGTTGTTGAACTGACGTGGAATTGTCACGGCAGTTGTCCTCTTGCAAGGACTTAGTCGTGGAGCCATCGCAACTAGGAAGCTTAAAGGGGTTAATTGGGACAAAGGACACGAGAGGTTTTATACTAGTTCGTCCCCTTACGGTGAAGGTAAAGCCTACGTCTAGTTGGGTTGGTATTGCTTGAGGTTTCGATGACTGTGGAGCGAGATACGCTATGCCCGGTTCTCGATTGGTTGTTTTCTTGCCTAAGCCGCCAACAGTGTCGCCCCTTATATACACGGTTGACGCCTTTGTGGTTTTACAGAGTCCCGGCCGGCTTATAAACAATGTCCGGCTCGGCGACTAGTCAAGTCTACCTTATGATACAAGTCATGCCATTATGGCGGTTTACTACAACGGGCCTTAAGTCGCCTGTGGGCCTTAGGCCCCTTTGTTGATACGCCATCTTCACGCTTGGACTTGGGCTTCTGTCTGGTAATCTCTTTACGTAACCCGGCCCCACCTGGGCGGCTTACACAAATAGTTATATCCCCAACATTAGGCCCCAGATTGATTTGAACATGTTCATGTCAATCTTAAAATAACTTAAAGCATAAATCTTCAATCTTCTGACTGCGTAAAAGACTTTATTTAACCCGCCGTGACGTCATTCTTTGGATCCGTGTTAACCCGTCATGACGTCATCTTTTCTTTTTACTCCGCCGTATCGCCCAACGGATCTCTGTCTTTATTGTCCGCTCGAATTCGAGGCATCGGGCCGCTGGATAATAATTCTTATCTCCTCGCCTCCCGTTGCCTCGCCACGCTCTCCTTATAAGTAGGCGCGACCTAGGTTTCATTTTCACCCTTCCAGTCGTTTTCTTCATCTTGCCACCTCTCGAGCTCCGCCGCCGCCGCCGTCAAGCTTCTCGTCTTCACCGACCTAGGCCGCCGCATCAACCTGAATCGGACCAGAAACACGTCGGCGAACCTCCGCAGCTCCTCCAGACCTGTAAGTTTCCTTTCCTTCCCTGCCTAGATCTGCATTAGATCTTCTTCGAGTTCGTCGTAGTTCATCACCATTAGAGCCATTTCCTTATTAGTTTTTCCTCCTAGATACCACTTCCGACCGAGAATGATATAAAAAGCTAGTTGTTTTCGCCCTTATCTTGGATACGAAGCAGATCTCTTTCTCTGTATGAAGGCCTTATTCAAGCCTATGAACGCATCTGCGTCGTTTTTTAGGTCTAGAAAAACTTCTTATCAGAACAGCCCTTTGATCTCAAATCACAGCAGAAGATTATGAAACCTGTTTTTATCACCCAGAAGACTTCTTATGTTAAATGCCTTTAACATAACTGTCCAGGTATCCAGCTTAAACGTATTCCACTTGATCTGTGAACCTTGGCGCCTTCTCAGGTCTTTAAAACTTTTGAACTGTTGCTAACACTTGTGGCAGCTTAAATAATGTTGCTCAATTATCCTTATGTCATTAGGCCCCTTTAAGCCGCTACCTCCAGTAATTTGGATATTTTCTTCCGGGTTAAAATTTAAACCGGAAGTTCTTATTTTGTAATAGGCCAATCTGTTGTCATGGCGCCTAAGTCGACCAAAGCTCCTCAGAATCTCGCAATCGGGTCCCATCCATTGTCACTAAAAGCAAACCGCTGAATTTGTGAAGTCCGGCCATTTGCCAAAGAAGGAAGTCATGTCTTATCGCCATTCCCCGACCCATCTCAAGAGAAGCCTCAACCCAAAGAAGGGAGGTAATAGTTTTCACGGATCACATGAGCACTGGATTTGCCCCTCCGGCTCAAAGTTCTTCAGAGAAGTTTTAAATTTCTTTGACCTTAGACCTCAAGACATTGGACCCAATTCCGTGTCCAATCTTTGCAATTTCCAAGTCTTCTGTGAGGTGTACCTGGGAGAGGAGCCAAGCCTGCTCTTATTCAGAGAACTGATTTTACTTGAACCGCAGAATGAGCGCTAACGGGCCGAGTCTTGAACTTGGCAAGATCTCGATCCAAATGACGGAGAGACTGTCTGCTTCCTTATCTTGAGCCGCCGAAGTCACCCCAAATATTGGAACCGGGCCATGGTTCTATCAGAAGGATACTTTCTCCGCCGATGAGCCGCTTTGCTTCGCCAAGGCTCGCTACTTTGAGTCCAACCATCCTGGCGGATAAACCGATCATTGTTGAACGTCGCGCTCAACCCCACCATCAAGAAGAGTAAAGCTCTTACGGGAAATGGTTTAAACGGCATCGACTTGGTCCGGGTTCGGGTCACTTACGATACTCCCATTAAGTTGCCGCCCGCTTATCGTGCACCTATACAAAGTAATGTAAGCGACCCAATGTGCCACAGTTCTGACGACTTACCAGATGACGTGGCAGATGCTACAACCCAGTCACTGCTGAAGGAGGGTACTGTTATCAACAACACCTTCGGGTTACTTCCCTTCTGCAAAAAGAACCCGGCCCCTGCCGTAAGTTTACCAATCTTAATAAATACTCTTTAATATGTTTACCTCCTTGTACTTATAATTCCTTATCTTTTCCACAGGCCGTTGATGATTTACGGAAAGTCAAATATGACCACGAGGCCGCCCAACAAGCCGTGAGCAGCCAAGAAAATGAAAGGAAAAACGCCAAGACGGGGACTTCAAAAAAGAAGAAACCCATCGCCTCTGAATTGCTCAAATTGGATGACTCTTCTTCAGATGAGGAAGAGGTAATCCCTTATTCTCTTTAACTCCTTTGTTACTATTTTATTGATATTTCCTCCTTTCAGGAAGATACTGGAAACAGCCAAGCTCATGGCGAAGAGGTAACTATAATCTCCTCCGACTCAGAGCCTTTGCCAAAGCACAAAACCCAAGGGTGACCCGGAAAGTAAGATTTTCACATCCCTTAGCTTATCAAGATCCTCAATTTCTTTTGAAGCAACAACAGCTTGAGAGCCGGAGGCATACTCGGACAAGTAAGGATGTGGAGCTCTCTTTCGGCTTACCTGACGTAAGCAGGAAGCGTCGAACTGAGGTCATCTCCGCTTTGCGTTATGTTTATCCTTTGGCGGGTTTAATTCGTCAGCCTCTCAATTCATCTGACTCCAATTATCAGGATACCTCTCCTCCTTCTCAAGTAGTCTATGCAATCCAACATGCGGGCCTTCAAGATCGCCTCGGGTAATGTACCTTTATTATCCTCATGCTTTGCCTTACTCATATTTTGTACTCATCCCTTTGTTTTATTCACGATTAGCAGTGAAGCCCAAAGAAGAGGGCAAAGAAGAATAAGCCGATTGAAGACCCGGTAGCAACGAAGCCGGAACCCGGAACCACTGCCCTTGATGCTTCTACTCATCAACCTCCTCCTGAGCTGGCCCATGAAATTCCAACACCATCTTTCGACCCGCCTCAAGAAGGCACTCTTGATAGCTCCGATAAACCGGAAATTCCTAGCCCGGTCCAGACGGCTGAAACGGAAGTTGAATTCTTGAAAAGCCGGTATGTTGAGTCGGGGCGGCCTACTGTTCTTGCCAGGTGTACCGCTAAGGAAGAACTTGTCAAAAGCCGGAAGACCAAACAGGACATCGCTGATTATGCCCACTTAAGCATTGGCGATATAGTCTCTGTTATCTGAATCAAGTGCATAACACCATGACCGAAATTGACATGGTGAAACAGATACAAAGATAAATCTGAGGTATAACTTATATTATTTCTCCTGAATCTTACTTACTATACCAGCCCCAAGTTCATCGCTTATAGGTAAATATGTCAGAGACTTAAATACCGCCATCGTTAGCTCACCCGCTTTACAAGAAAGTATATTTAACCCGGCTGTAATATAGCAACTTTTAAATAAACGATACACATTAGCCCCCAAGTGTCAAGTATTTTTACTTGTAAAGTGCTTGAGACTTTAATATGCATAATCTAACTTTATAAAGTAAAATTGTCTTCAGCATACATTAGCCCCCAAGTGTCAAGGGTCTTTACTTGTAAAGCGCTTGAGACTTTAATAATACCTTGCCATAACCTTACTTGTAACCGGTGTTATTGCAGGTCTCCACCACCAATTCAATTGCAGATTGTCGACACAAGACCCTACCGGCAGCCCAAGACCTTGAGATTCAAAAGCCGACTCCAAATTCGTGATTCAAAGATCTCCGAGCAAGAAAATTTGAAGAATGATTCTGACGCGGAGAAGAAGGCCTGGGCGGATGAAAAATCTTTACTTGTGACCCGGGCAGAGACAGCAGAAGCAGCTCTTGCCGAAGGATCTGCCGAATTGTCCGGCTTAAAGCACCAGATATCTCAAATGGTCTCAAAGAATTTTCGGTAAGTTACTATGTGTAACTTTTGAACATCACCATGATTCATTTGATAACTGTTTCAGATATGATATCCGGCTTAATCTTATATGCATAAACGCAGGTCCCAGGAGTACCAACCTGAAGTAGAATATGCTGGTCAAGCTTAAGGCAGTGTACACTCTAGTGGAACAGCTGTACACCGGGTCACAATGTGCTTTGGCCGTTGTGGCTTTATCAAATGATACTCCTTATCTCCTGCAGGATGTGCTCAAACGGCTTGCCGTGTTACCTCAACGGATTCAGGAGTTAAGGCGAGCATCTGGTAGAGCCGGGGCCATAGCCGCCTTTAAGCCGGGCCAAAGCGTTGGCTCCAGAGCTAGACTTAGGCGATGTTGCTCTTGGATATCCTAGCTTAAAGGAGGACGGCTCTGCATTCAATGAATCAGACTTCACCACCTGTGTGAGAGTCGTACGTCCTGTGGCCACCATCATCGGCAATGATATTGATCTTACAAAGTACCAGTCGGGCTATGAAAACGAAAACCGAAGGATTCCAACTCCGCTTATGATGATGTCAACCTGATCCCTCCAGCTCGTAAGCATACCTTTGCTCCTGAAGTTGACCCGGCCAGTTTAATAGATGATGAAGCTGAATTTGAAGCCTTAAGCGGCATTGACTGGACCTCGTCAACCTTCCAGGACAAAGCAGCGTATTTAAGAGGCGGAGAAGGATAACCTGAGTCGTCAAGTCCACCAAAGGAGTAACCCGCCTGGCACTAAGTCTTTGAAAAAAATAATGCCTCATTATTCAGACTCGGGGAGTCTTGTAATAGGGTAGAAACACTTCTTAACTCTATCATGCCTTCGCGCATGTTTGTGGTGCTTAACAATGTCTCAAGCCGCTATTGTTGTGTAGTGCCGGCTTGCTTGCATTGCTTCTTAACATCCAAAAGCTTTTTGCTTTACCCTGTGTATAAAAACAAAAAATTCCTTTGGCCTCTCACCACATCCGGGGTCGTGTAAAATAATGTTAACCCGGAGTATGAACCAAAACATTATAAGTATCAATCGGTTCATGATCATGACCATAATAATATACCTGTTATCTCATTGAAGCGTATATTACCGGCTTACGTGATTCCAAAAAGCGCATGCTTAAACTTAACTTCAAAATTGGCACATATAATGTTTACCGGCCCTTAATATCATTTACTCTTATAGAATAAAGTAAACCTAATTTTCAAAGGCCTCTGATTCGAATATGATCAAGAGAACTGCTCCAAAGGGGTTAAGCTAAGATTCGGATACGATCATATAGCCCCCAATGGCTTTGGCGATGCCGATCAAGTGGGTATCGATACTATGTTCTCTTTGGTTCAATACGACCTATGTTTGAACAAGAAGCCCCAAGTGACCATGAGAGTTGTTTAATGATGCTGATTTGAATACGATCCATGTCGGACCCAAAGGGTTAAGCTTATGATTCAAATATGATCAAGAAGCCCCAAGTGGGTTTGGCAAGATGTCGATCAATTGGGTATCGATACTATGTTCTCTTTGGTTCGAATACGACCTATGTTTGAATAGGAAGCCCCCAAGTGACCATGGCTTGATTCAAATATGATCATAAGCCGGACCAAAGGGAAAACCGGATTCAGATATGATCCGCTCCCTATTAGTCGTTTCCACCACCTGGTAAAGAAAACACATAAACCTTGTAGGATGGAAAGGAAAGAGGTCCCGCTTATTGCTTTATATAATATATACATTGCTAAAAAAGAAAAACAAATATACTCTGAAAGCCGGTGGCTTAAGTATAGTAGGGCTGGAGATGCGCTATGTTCCACGGCCGGCGGGTCTCTTCCTCTGACTTACGTGAGTCTTTATGCTCTCGAACATCAATGAGGTAATATGACCCGTTGTTGAGATTCTTGCTGACCACGAAAGGTCCTTCCCAAGGAGGGGACAGCTTGTGCATATCATATTGATCCTGGATGAGTCGGAGCACTAAATCGCCTTTCCCGGAAAGTTCGCTTCTAACCCGCGGTGTGATAATAAGCAGGTCTTCTTGGTAAATCGCCGAGCGGGCTATTGCCAAGTCTCGCTCTTCATCCAACAAGTCAAGTGCATCCCGACGAGCTTTTTCATTATCAGCCTCAATGTAAGCCGCCACCCGGGTGAATCATGCCGGATGTCACTTGGCGTAACCGCCTCTGCTCCGTACACCATGAAGAAAGGTGTATAACCAAGAGACCTATTAGGCGTTGTGTTGATGCTCCATAGCACGTAGGGTAACTCCTCCACCCAACAACCCGGAGTTCGCTGTAAGGGAACTAAGAGCCGGGTTTGATACCTTTCAAGATCTCTTGATTAGCTCTTTCTGCTTGACCATTAGACTGGGGGTGAGCAACAGCCGAAACATCAAGCCGGGTGTGCTCTTGTTGACAGAACTCTTCCATGGCACCCTTGGAGAGATTAGTACCATTATTAGTTATAATACTATGCGGAAAACCAAAACGAAAGATCACCTTTTTGATGAACTGAACCGCCGTGGCTGCATCACACTTACTGACCGGCTCTGCTTCAACCCACTTGGTGAATTTATCCATTGCCACCAACAGGTGGGTCTTCTTATCTTTAGACCTTTTGAAAGGTCCAACCATATCAAGCCCAGACCGCAAACGGCCAAGTAATCGGAATCATCCTCAATTCTTGAGCCAGACATGAGCTCGTCAGGAGAATTTTTGACATCCGTCACATTTGCTAACCAGATCCTCCGTGATCAAGATGAGCCGTCACCAATAAAAACCATGACGAAAAAGCCTTGGCTACCAGAGACTTTGAACCGGCATGATGACCGCAATCACCTTCATGAATCTCACGAAGTATCTCCCCGACCCTCCATAGGTGATACACAACGTTGAAACGCCTGCTGACGCCATGCGGTGATGCAACTCGCCATGAACAATCGTCATGGATTTGGACCGCTCGATGATTTGTCTTGCCAAGGTCTCGCCTCGTGCAACTCTCCCCGGGTCATATAGGCCAAATATGGGACCGCCCAGTCCGGGATGGCATGGAGAGCCGCCACCACCGCGCCTCGGTCTGCATCGCAAGCTCTTCCTCTGTAGGCACTCGACATAAGGGTTATGCAAAATGTCAAGAAAAGTATTAGGCGGCACCGCTTACGCCGAGACCCCAACCGCTTAAAGCATCACCGCCTCATTCTTCCTTCGATCAATGTGCTCTACTTGATAACCTTTGAAGTGCCTAGCCACCGCATCAACTTCACGATGATAAGCCGCCATAAGGGGATCCTTAGAATCCCACGTGCTCGACACTGCTGAGCGACGAGGTCTGAATCGCCAAGCATCTTACCCAGCTCAAATTCATCTCTTTGGCCATCCGGAGGCCATGGAGTAAAGCCTCAGATTCAGCTGCATTGTTAGTACAGTGGAAACATAAGCCGAGCACATAACAAAATTTGTCACCTCGGGGAGATAAAACGACTCCAGCCCGAGCCTTCCAACCGCCTCGGACCCATCAAGTGAATAGTCCAATACGTGTTATCCGCTTCTCCTCCGGTGCTCGCAACTCCGGCCCAATCATTGATAAAGTCCACTAGGGCTTGAGACTTGATAGCTGTGCGCTGCATATACTTCAAACCGTGAGGCCCAAGCTCGATGGCCCACTTGGCAACTCGCCTTGTGGCTTCCCTATTCGGATGATGTCTCCCAAGGGGCTGAACTTACCACGCTTATAGGATGACCCAGGAAGTATTACTTTAGCTTCCTATTGCCATGAACACCCCATAAACAAGTTTCGCCAATGCGGATACCTTTTGCTTGGATTCTATGAGCACCTCATCGATATAATAAACCGCCGCTGAACTGGATGCTCCTTGCCGCCTCCTTACGCCCACCACAATGGCCACACTAACAAAGACGTGAGTTAGCAAAGAACATACAATAGCAATGGCTCTTTATCAATTGAGCTGCGAGAACCGGCTCGCATAATTGTCTCTTTAAGTATTCAAAGGCAGCATCAAGCCTCACTCTAGACAAAGGTGTCTGCTTTTCTTCATCATCCGATACATCGGTAGAGCCTTCTCCCTAGCCGCTTATGAATCGCTTAAAGCAAAGAACGCGACCGCCAGCCGCTGAACATCATTGATGCACACCGTTTAGCCAGAGAGGTAATCGCCTTTGATCTTCTCCGGGTTAGCTTCAATGCCCCTGCTTGAGACCAGGAATCCCAAAAGTTTGCCTCGCAGTACACCAAATACACACTTGTCCGGGTTAAGCATCATCTTGTAGACCCGGAGATTATCAAAGGTTTCCTTTAAGTCGGAGATCAAGGTTTCTTCTTCTCGACTTCACCACAATGTCATCCACATAAGCATGAACATTGCGCCTAATCTGACCGTGGAGACAATTTCGCACACACCGCCGATAAGTCGCTGGGCACTCTTGAGCCCAAACGGCATAGACACATAGCGTAAGGCTCCAAATGGAGTAATGAAAGCCTTCTTCTCCTGGTCCTTAATCGCCATCTTGATCTCGATGATAACCAGTAAGCATCCAAAAAATCAACCGCCGCAACCTGCTGTGGCATCGATGATTTGATCAATGCGGGTAGAGCAAAGGGATCGCCGGACAAGCTTTATTTAAGTCCGTAGTCCACACACATCCGCCAGGTGCCGTTCTTCTTGAGCACAAGCACCGGGTTAGCCAACCACTCCGAGTGAAAAACTTCCACGATGAACCAGCCGCTAAGAGCCGAGCGACCTCCTCCCCTATAGCCTTTCGCCTTTCCTCATTGAATCGCCGGAGAAACTGCACGACCGGCTTATACTTTGGATCAATATTAAGAGTGTGCTCAGCGAGTTCTCTCGGGACACCCTACATGTCAGAAGGTTTCCATGCAAAGATGTCCCGGTTCTCACGGATGAACTCGATGAGCGCGCTTTCCTATTTGGGATCCAAATTGGTACCGGCGTCGAACTGCTTGGAAGAGTCGCCTGGAGTGAAGTCAACCTGTTTTGTCTCGGCGGCCGACTTAAATTTCAACGCCGAGTCTTGCTCTGTGGTTGGCTTCTTCAAAGAGGTCATATCTGCTGGGTCAACATTAGTTTGATAAAACTTCAGCTCCTCTTCAAAGACAAACGGATTCAAAGATAAGCCGCATCGCTTTCCTCGCACTCCAAGGCCACCTTTCGACTCCCATGCACAAAGTGATGGTGCCCTTTGTAACCCGGCATCTTGAGCTGCAGATAAACATAACACTACTGCGTACATAAACTTGGCATAAGCCGTCATTCAAACAGAGCGTGATATGGGCTCCTGATTTTGACTACCTCAAACGCCGCCTTCTCAGCCTCGGAATCATATTCGCCTCCAAAAGCCACTTCCAGCTCCATCTTTCCAACGGGATATGCCGACTTACCAGTGTACCACCCCATGAAAACAGTGTTAGACGCCCTCAAGTCCTTATCACCGCACTCCATACGGCAAAAGGTCTCATAATAGAGAATATTGATGTCGCTTCCGTCATTCATGAGCACCTTAGTGAATTTATATCCACCAACCCGAGGGGCCACCACCATAAGTAACTGACCCGGGTTATCAACCCGGAGGGGGTGATCTTCTCTACTCCAAATGATAGGCTGCTCTGACCACCTCAAATAACGGGGAACCGCCGGTTCAACCGAATTCACAGCCCTTTTATGAACCTTCTGGTCATGTTTACACAAGTTAGTGGTAAACACATGGTATTGCCCACCGTTCAACTGTTTTGGATGGCTCTGATAACCTGACCGCCGCTGTTGTCCTCCTTGACCAGATCGCCGATTATAGCCACCTTGACCACCTTGAAAACCGGAACTTGAGCCGCCATCTGGGCCATGGAAACCACCTGCTCCTGAACCGCCGCCTGATCCGTGATTGCCATCAAACATGTTTGAATTCTTGAAAGCCTTCATGATCGTGCAGTCCTTCCATAAGTGGGTGGCAGGATTTTCCCGAGTATCGTGTCTTGGACAAGGCTCATTCAGAAGCTGTTCGAGAGAAGGACCTGAACCGCCAGATCGAGGGGATGCTCTCCCCTTACGCTTCTTGTTATTACCTTGGGCATTAGCATTGGCCACCAACGCCGGTTACCGCTCGCTTACGCTTGTTGCCACCTTGACTTACCGGGTGATGTCTTGACCCTTTCCATTGTCGTTCTTCTTTCCTTTCCAGTCTTTTCCTCCTCGCACGTGGATCATCGGAAGTATCAGAATCGGCATATTTAACCAAAGCCGCCATCAGCGTACCCATGTCATTGCAATCACGCTTAAGGCGCCCTAGCTTCTGCTTCAGCGGCATAAAACGACAATTCTGATGGAGCATAAGTACCGCAGAGCCAAGGCCCATCTTATCGAGATGAATGTATTATTTCCTTGACCCGACGCACTCCAATGAGTTGTGGACTCACCATCCTCCTGCTATAATTGGTCAAGTCCACAATGGACATAGATTGCTTGCAAGTATCCTTAAAGTTCTGGATAAACCGGGCCTTTAACTCTGCCCATGAACTAATGGAATTGGGAGGCAAACTTTTCAACCAAGCTCGGGCCGTTCCATCTAACATCATGGTGAAATACTTAGCCATTGCCGTGTCGCTGACTTCCAATAACTCCATGGCCATCTCGTAACTTTCAATCCATGCCCCCGGCTGTAAGTCGGCCGTGTAATTCGGCACCTTTCGAAGTCCCTTGAAATCTTTGGGCAGGCGCACATCTCGCAGAGCCGGCACCAGACAAGGGACACCACCGGTTCTAGTGGCCACTCCTGCTCCAACAGAAGTCGTTGGATACTCTGGGAGACCATCATGTGCCGTCTGCTGGGCCGCTAATTGAGCCGCCCGTTCATCCTCCTAACGCAATCGATCCTACACCGGGTTATAGCCGCCGGGTTAGTTACGATGCTGGGCATTGCTTGATAAAGCTTCTGACTCCATGTGCCTGCTGTAACTCGGACTCCGGTTTGGACGAGGTGCTATCCAAGGCTGAGGAGTGGAATGAATCATGTCCCTCAGAAGAATAGGTCTCTTGCGGTGCCAAGGCCGTCTCAAGAAGATCCTCGACCCTCCGGTTTCCACCGCCGGGTCATCACCATCCAATCGGAAGAGCCGCCAGACGCGCCGATGCTGCTATCAGGTTCTCCATGGGGTTGGAAAAGTGGCCCGGAGGTGTCGGTATGTATCGGGGCGGGGCCATGCTCCCGTGAAGAGGTGCCATCTCTCGAGGCTGAACCGACCCTCCAGCTCCGGGTGTCATAAATTGATTGGCTTCGGGCGGATTGCTAGGGCCAGCTCCGGGTGTTGTGAAAAGATTCCGAGGATCGTAAACCGGAGGCAGACGGGACTGGGTCTTCTGATGTCTCCTTCTCATCACCTCATTGGACGATTCAGACTCATGTTGTTTGGAAAGCCTCGACCGGAGTCGCCGCTGCGGCATCCAAAGTCGCCCGCCCGCAGCTATCCTGGTGTCCTCATCCGCCAAGGCCTCCTTGGCCAGGGCTATCTCCTCACGCACCTTTGCCACCTCCGCGTTATGCTCATCTGTATTTGCAGGAATAACCGTGGTGGTTAACAGGGCCGTCAACTTGTCCATAAGATCTATCAGCACCTGAGCTAGCAGGCGCGCGGGGCCTCCTGCCCCGGACGTCATTGATGTCGCAACCGTTGAGTTCTGGCCGGGTTGGGTACCAGCCATGAAGACTCCTGGCCAGCTTGGCGGCTCATAGCAATCTGGAACACTAGAGTCGTCAGAACTGCCCCCAAGCATGCCTTCTTGGACCTGATACAGAGAATCTGTTGAACCGGAGGACGAATCATCATCTGATGGGACGGCCGTCTCTTCGCCATCTTTAGATCCTTTAGAAAGTGCCTCTCCATGAATACAGCCCACAAAGGCACGCTTCATGGTAGGTTGAATCTGGGTGGGTCTCGCGCGCTGAGCCATCTCAATGAGGTCGGTGCAGCTGTCCGGCTCGGGGCCCGGCTCACCAATCCGGCCGATGAAGACGTGGATTCCGCCAAAGGGGACCCGGTACCCGTACTCAATTGAGTCGGCCTCGGGGGCCCAGCCTTCGTTGTCGAGGTAGATCTTGCCGCGACGACTCTTGGTCATCCGCCCATCACAGATCCCTTGAGCCCTTCAAGCCGCCTCTTCAAGAACTCAAATCCACCGCAAGGCTGGCCCCATGGTGGGCGCCAACTGTCGTGGAATTGTCACGGCAGTTGTCCTCTTGCAAGGACTTAGTCGTGGAGCCATCGCAACTAGGAAGCTTAAAGGGGTTAATCGGGACAACGGACACGAGAGGTTTTATACTAGTTCGGCCCCTTACGGTGAAGGTAAAGCCTACGTCTAGTTGGGATGGTATTGCTTGAGGTTTCGATGACCAGGGAGCGAGATACGCTATGCTCGGTTCTCGATTGGTTGTTTTCTTGCCCTAAGCCGCCAACAGGTCGTCCCCTTATATACGCGGGTTGACGCCCTGTGGCCTTACAGAGTCCCGGCCGGCTTATAAACAATGTCCGGCTCGGCGACTAGTCAAGTCTACCTTATGATACAAGTCATGCCATTATGGCGGTTTACTACAACGAGCCTTAAATCGCCTGTGGGCCTTAGGCCCCTTTGTTGAGACGCCATCTTCACGCTTGGACTTGGGCTTCTGTCTGGTAATCTCTTTACGTAACCCGGCCCCACCTGGGCGGCTTACACAAATAGTTATATCCCCAACATGAACCATTTGATGTTTGGGGATTTGATTACATGGGACCTTTTCCTTCCTCTAATGGGTATACTCATATTTTGGTTGTTGTTGATTATGTTACTAAGTGGGTAGAAGCTATTCCAACTAGTAGAGCTGATCACAACACCTCTATTAAAATGCTTAAAGAAGTTATTTTCCCAAGGTTGGAGTCCCTAGATATTTAATGACTGATTGTGGTTCACACTTTATTCATGGTGTTTTCCGTAAAATGCTTGCCAAGTATGATGTTAACCATAGAATTGCATCACCCTATCACTCTCAGTCTAGTGGTCAAGTTGAACTTCACAATAGAGAAATAAAATTAATTTTGCAAAAGACTATCAATAGGTCCCAGAAGAATTGGTCCAAGAAATTAGATGATGCACTTTGGGCTTATAGAACAACATATAAAAATCCTATGGGTATGTCTCCTTATAAAATGGTTTATGGAAAAGCTTGTCATTTGCCTCTTGAGTTAGAACATAAAGCTTATTGGGCATTTAAAGAACTCAACTAACTTGTCGGTGAAAAGAGGCTATTTGATATTAGCTCATTAGATGAATGGAGAACGCAAGCTTATAAAAATGCCAAGTTATTTAAAGAAAAAGTTAAAAGATGGCATGATAAAAGAATCCAAAAGCGTGAGTTCAAAGTTGGAGAATATGTTCTTTTGTACAACTCTCGTTTCATATTATTTGCAGGAAAACTCCTCTCCGAATGGGAAGGACCCTATGTTATCGAGGAGGTTTATCGATCTGGAGCTATAAAAATAAATAATGCCGAAGGTACTAACATGAAGGTTGTTGATACGTCCATTTTGCATCATGCTTTTATATCGATATTTATTGCATTATGGGCTATTATCACACATTATGTCACAATACTTATGCCTAATCTCTCTTATTTTACAAGGTTTACATAAGGAGGGAGAATGCCGGCAGCTGGAATTATGGGCTGGAAAAGGAGCAAATATTAGAGACCTATTCTGCACAACTCCAAAAGTCCTGAAACTCCACAAAAGTTGTTTTTGGAAATAATAAAAAAATACTGAGCGGAAGAAATACCGAGGGGCCCACACTCGGCCACGAGGGTGGGGGCGCGCCTACCCCCGGACGCCTCGCCTCATGGGCCCCCTGGCCCTCCGGTGCCCATCTTCTGCTATATGAAGTCTTTCGTCCAAGAAAAATCATAAGCAAGCTGGGACGAGACTCACGCCACGAGGCGGAACCTTGGCGGAACCAATCTAGGGCTCCGTGAGCTGCTCGCCGGGAAACTTCCCTCGGGAGGGGGAAATCATCGCCATCGTCATCACCAACGCTCCTCTCATTGGGAGAGGGCTAATCTCCATCAACATCTTCACCAGCACCATCTCCTCTCAAACCCTAGTTCATCTCTTGTATGCAATTCTTGTCTCTAAGTGTGGGATTGGTACCTGTAGGTTGCTAGTAGTGTTGATTACTCCTTGTAGTTGATGCTAGTTGGTTTATTTGATGGAAGATCATATGTTCAGATCCTATATGCATATTAATACTCCTCTGATTATGAACATGAATATGCTTTGTGAGTAGTTACGTTTGTTCCTGAGGACATGGAAGAAGTCTTGCTATTAGTAGTCATGTGAATTTGGTATTCGTTCGATATTTTGATGAGATGTATGTTGTCTCTCCTCTAGTGGTGTTATGTGAATGTCGACTACAAGACACTTCACCATTATTTGGGCCTAGAGGAAGGCATTGGGAAGTAATAAGTAGATTATGGGTTGCTAGAGTGACAGAAGCTTAAACCCTAGTTTATGCGTTGCTTCCTAAGGGGCTGATTTGGATCAACATGTTTCATGCTATGGTTAGGTTTACCTTAATACTTCTTTTGTAGTTGCTGATGCTTGCAATAGGGGTTAATCATAAGTGGGATGCTTGTCCAAGTAAGGACAGCACCCAAGCACCTGTCCACCCACATATCAAATTATCAAAGTACCGAACGTGAATCATATGAACGTGATGAAAACTAGCTTGACGATAATTCCCATGTGTCCTCGGGAGCGCTTTTCCTTATATAAGAGTTTGACCAGGCTTGTCCTTTGCTACAAAAAGGATTGGGCCACCTTGTTGCACTTTATTTACTTTTTTTACTTGTTGCTCGTTACAAATTATCTTGTCACTAAACTATCTGTTACCTATAATTTTAGTGCTTGTAGAGAATACTTTGCTGAAAACCGCTTATCATTTCCTTCTGCTCCTCGTTGGGTTCGACACTCTTACTTATTGAAAGGACTACGATAGATCCCCTATACTTGTGGGTCATCAAGAATCTTTTTCCGGCGCCGCTGTCGGGAGTGAAGCGCCTTTGGTAGGTGGAATTTGGTAACGAAAAATTTATATAGTGTGCTGAAATTTATTGTCACTTGTTACTATGGAAAGTAATCCTCGGAGGGGCTTGTTCGGGGTATCTTCACCCCGACCAGTAGAGCAAAGAGTTGCTCCTCAACCCATCGAACCTACTGAAAATGAAAATGTCTACTTTGAAATTCCTTCGGGTATGGTAGAAAAACTGCTAGCTACTCCTTTTGCAGGAGATGGAACATTACATCCCGATGAGCACCTAATATATGTGGATGAAGTTTGTGGATTATTTAAGCTTGCAGGTATGCCCGATGATGTTATCAAAAAGAAGGTCTTCCCTTTATCTTGCAAGGGAGATGCATTGACATGGTATAGGCTATGTTATGATATGGGATCATGGAACTACAAACGATTGAAATTGGAATTTCATCAGAAGTTTTATCCTAAGCATCTTGTTCATCGTGATCGCAATTATATATGTGATTTTTGACCTCGCGAAGGATAAAGCATCGCTCAAGCTTGGGGGAGGCTTAAATCAATGTTATATTCATGCCCCAATCATGAGCTCTCAAGATAAATGATTATTCAAAAAAATTATGCTCGGCTTTCTGATAACAATCGCACCATGCTCGATACTTCTTGTGCTGGCTCTTTTATGATGAAGACTATTGAATTCAAATGGGATTTATTGGAAAGAATTAAACGCGACTCTGAAGATTGGGATCTCGACGAAGGTAAGGAGTCAGGTATGACACCTAAGTTTGATTGTGTTAAATCTTTTATGGATAACGATGTTTTCCGTAAATTTAGCACTAAATATGGACTTGACTCTGAGGTAGTAGCTTCTTTCTGTGAATCCTTTGCTACTCATGTTGATCTCCCTAAGGAGAAGTTGTTTAAATATTATCCTCCCATATAAGTAAAAGTAGTTGCACCTATTAAAGTTGAAGAAAAGACTATCACTTATAATGATCCTATTGTTCCTACTGCTTATGTTGAGAAACCACCTTTCCCTGTTAGGATAAAAGATCATGCTAAAGCTTCAACTGTGGTTCGTAAAAGCAATATTAGAACTTATACACCTCCTGAGAAAGTTAAAATTGAACCTAATATTGCTATGGTTAAAGATCTCTTGGCTGATAATATTGATGGGCATGTTATTTATTTCTATAATGAGACTGCTAGAATTGCTAAACCTTGTGCTAAAGATAAACATAGACCTGTGGTAGGCATGCATGTTATTTCTGTTAAAATAGGAGATCATTGTTATCATGTCTTGTGTGATATGGGTGCTAGTGCTAGTGCAATACCTATTGACTTATACAAAGAAATTATGCATGATATTGCACCTACTGAGTTAGAAGATATTGATGTCACAATTAAACTTGCCAACAGAGATACTATTTCACCAATTGGGATTGTTAGAGATGTTGAAGTCTTGTGTGGGAAAACTAAATATCCTGCTGATTTTCTTGTTCTTGGTTCCCCACAAGATAGCTTTTGTCCCATTATATTTGGTAGACCCTTCTTGAACACTGTTAATGCTAAGATAGACTGCGAAAAGGATGTTGTTACCATTGGTCTAGGTGATATGTCTCATGAGTTTAACTTTTCTAAATTTTGTAGACAACACCATGAAGAGGAATTACCTAGTAAAGATGAAATTATTGGTCTTGCTTCTATTGCCGTACCTCCTAGTGATCCTTTAGAACAATATTTGCTAGACCATGAAAATGATATGTTTATGAATGAAAGAAGGGAAATAGATGAAGTGTTCTTTAAACAGGGACCTATTCTGAAACACAACTTGCCTGTTGAAATCCTAGGGGATCCTCCTCCACCCAAGGGTGATCCTGTGTTTGAGCTTAAACCATTGCCTGATACTCTTAAACATGCTTACCTTGATGAAAAGAAGATATATCCTGTTATTATTAGTGCTAACCTTTCAGAGAAGGAGGAAGAAAAATTATTAAAAACTCTGAAGAAGCATCGTGCTGCTATTGGATATACGCTTGATGATCTTAAGGGCATTAGTCCCACTCTATGTCAACACAAAATAAATTTGGAGAAAGATGCCAAACCAGTTATTTATCATCAACGACGGCTGAATCCTAAAATGAAAGAACTAGTAAGAAAAGAAATACTAAAGCTCCTTGAGGCAGGTATAATCTATCATGTTGCAGATAGTCAGTGGTAAGTCCTGTCCATTGTGTCCCTAAGAAGGGACGTACTATTGTCGTTCCTAATGATAAAGATGAATTGATTCCTCAAAGAATTATTACAGGTTATAGGATGGTAATTGATTTTCACAAATTAAATAAGGCTACTAAAAAAGACCATTACACCTTACCTTTTATTGATCAAATGCTAGAAAGATTATCCAAACATACACATTTTTGCTTTCTAGATGGTTATTCTGGTTTCTCTCAAATACCTGTGTCAGCTGATGATCAAGTAAAGACCACATTTACTTGCCCTTTCGGTACTTTTGCTTATAGATGTATGTCTTTTGGTTTATTTAATGCACCTGCTACCTTTCAAAGATGTATGATGGCTATATTCGATGACTTTTGTGAAAAGATTTGTGAGGTTTTCATGGACGATTTCTCCGTTTATGGATCCTCTTTTGATGATTGCTTGAGCAACCTTGATCGAGTTTTGCAGAGATGTGAAGAAACTAATCTTGCCTTGAATTGGGAAAAGTGCCACTTTATGGTTAATGGAGGCATTGTCTTGGGGCATGAAATTTCTGAAAGGGGCATTGAAGTTGATAAAGCTAAAGTTGATGCTATTGAAAAGATGCCATGTCCCAAGGACATCAAAGGTATAAGAAGTTTCCTTGGTCATGCCGGTTTTTATAGGAGGTTCACTAAGGACTTCTCAAAAATTTCTCGGCCTCTGACTAATCTAGTACAAAAAGATATACCATTTGTTTTCGATGATGATTGTGTAGAAGCATTTGAAATACTTAAGAAAGCATTGATTTCTGCACCTATTGTTCAGCCACCTAATTAGAATTTACCATTTGAAATTATGTGTGTTGCTAGTGATTATGCTGTAGGTGCTGTTCTAGGGCAAAGAGTTGATAACATATTAAATGTTATTCAATATGCTAGTTAAAACTCTAGACAATGCCCAGAGAAATTATGCCACTACTGAAAAAGAATTCTTAGAAGTTGTATTTGCTTGTGATAAGTTCAGACCTTATATTGTTGATTCTAAAGTAACTATTCACACTGATCATGCTGCTATTAAATATCTTATGGAAAATAAAGATGCTAAACCTAGATTTATTAGATGGGTTCTCTTGCTACAAGAATTTGATTTGCACATCATTGATAGAAAGGGAGCTGAGAACCCCGTTGCATACAACTTGTCTAGGTTAAAAAATGTTCTTGATGACCCACTACCCATTGATGATAGCTTTCCTGTTGAACAATTAAATGTCATAAATGCTGCTCATACTGCTCCATGGTATGCTGATTACGCTAATTACATTGTTGCTAAATTTATACAACCTAGTTTCACATACCAACAAAAGAAAAAGTTCTTCTATGATTTAAGACATTACTTCTGGGATGACCCACATCTTTATAAAGGAGTAGATGGTGTTATTAGACGTTGTGTACCTGAGCATGAACAGAAACAGATCCTACGCAATTGTCACTCCGAAGCTTATGGGGGACACCACGCTGGAGATAGAACTGCACATAAGGTATTGCAATCCGGTTTTTATTGGCCTACTCTCTTCAAGAATGCCCGTAAGTTTGTCTTATCTTGTGATGAATGTCAAAGAATTGTTAATATTAGTAGACGTCAAGAAATGCCTATGAATTATTCACTTGTTATTGAACCATTTGATGTTTGGGGCTTTGATTATATGGGACTGTTACCTACCTCTAATGGGTATACACATATTCTAGTTGTTGTTGATTACGTTACTAAGTGGGTAGAAGCTATTCCAACTAGTAGTGCTGATCATAACACTTCTATTAAAATGCTTAAAGAAGTTATTTTTCCGAGGTTTGGAGTCCCTAGATATTTAATGACTGATGGTGGTTCACATTTTATTCATGGTGCTTTTCGGAAAATGCTTGCTAAGTATGATGTCAATCATAGAATTGCATCTCCATATCACCCTCAGTCTAGTGGTCACGTAGAATTGAGTAATAGAGAACTCAAATTAATTTTGCAAAAGACTGTTAATAGATCTAGAAAGAATTGGTCTAAGAAACTTGATGATGCATTATGGGCCTATAGAACTGCATATAAAAATCCTATGGGTATGTCTCCGTATAAAATGGTTTATGGAAAAGCATGTCACTTACCTCTCGAACTCGAACATAAGGCTTATTAGGCTATTAAAGAGCTCAATTATGATTTCAAACTTGCCGGTGAGAAGAGGTTATTTGACATTAGCTCACTTGATGAATGGAGAACCCAAGCCTATGAAAATGCCAAATTGTTTAAAGAAAAAGTTAAAAGATGGCATGACAAAAGGATACAAAAGCGTGAGTTTAATGTATGTGATTATGTATTATTATACAATTCTTGTTTAAGATTTTTCGCAGGAAAACTTCTCTCTAAATGGGAAGGTCCTTAGATTATCGAGGAGGTCTATCATTCTGGTGCCATAAAAATCAACAACTTCGAAGGCACAAATCCAAAGGTGGTGAACGGTCAAAGAATCAAACACTATATATCAGGTAATCCCATAAATGTTGAAACCAATGTTATTGAAACCGTAACCCCGGAGGAATGCACAAGGGACACTTTCTAGAACGTTTCAGACTCCGAAAAGGAATAGGTATGTGGTACGGTAAGTAAACCGACTCCAAAACAGTTCTAATGGCAATTTTTCTCCGTTTTGGAATATTTAGAAAAATAGAAAAGTAAGAAGCAGTCCGGGAAGGACACGAGGCCTCCACGAGGGTGGAGGGCGCGCCCTACCCTCCAGGGTGCGCCCCCTGCCTCGTGGGCACCTCGTGCACTCTCCGGACTCTGTTTTCTTGCACGATACGTATTTTGGTCGGTAAAAATTCATTATGTTATCTCCCGAAGGATTTGACTCATGTATCACGCAATTATCCTCTGTTCTTGTTTCGAGCTGTTTTCTGTCAGGGTTGTCAAGGCCAGGCATCATGTCGTCCCCCTCCTCCAACAATGGTGACAACGATGCTTGGCTAATGAAGATAGAGCTGAAGAGGGAAGAACCCACGGAGGTCAACAAGGATGAAGGGATCAAGAAGGCCACGGAGGACCAAGTTCCGGCAACAGAAGACATCCTTCAACTTGATCACAATCTTCTTACCCCAACTGAGATCGAAGCTTTCAAGATGATTGAGCTAGCTCACATACAAAACAAGTATCTCACACGTGAAAATATTTTGTTGAAGGAGCATATCGTTGCACTCAAGGGCATTATCCGCAAGTTGGAGGATCTCTTACGCTCGATGTGCGACTACCCATCATCACCACCATCTTCTTCACCAGCAAGGGAGATATAATCATATGGGTATGGGCACTCCCCTTGGCAACTGCCAAGCTTGGGGGAGGTGCCCCGGTATCGTATCACCATCACATTCCTACCTTTACCGTTTTTCTTAGTTCAATCCTTTTAGTAGTATTTTGATCTAGTAGAATAAAGTTTTTAGTATGATCCAGTTTTGAGTTTTGCTTTATGATCCCTCTATGTATCGAGTCCGTGAGCTATATAATAAAGATTAGTGTTGACTCAAGGGCTTGATTATCTTGCTATGGTCTTGAGGGAATAAAAGAAAGAGAAAGAATAAAAAGAAACAAAGAGATCATATTGATCTTATGGAGAGTAATGACTTCACATAGAAAGAGTATGATGATTAAAAGTTGCTGAGAGTTGACAAACATAGTTTTGGTCATCATTGCAATTAATAGGAAGTAATAAAGAAAGAGCGGTTTCACATACAAATATACTATATTGGACATCTTTTATGATTGGGAGCACTCGTTAAAATATGACATGCTAAAGAGTTGATGTTGGACAAGGAAGGCAATGTAATGGGTTATGTTTTTTATATCTGAGATAAAGTATATTGTCATGGATCATCCAACATGTTGAGCTTGCCTTTCCCCCTCATGCTAGCCAAATTCTTTGCACCAAGTAGAGATACTACTTGTGCTTCCAAATACCCTTTAACCAGTTTTGCCATGAGAGTCCACCATATCTACCTATGGATTGAGTAAGATCCTTCAAGTAAGTTGTCATCGGTGCAAGCAATAAAAATTGCTCTCTAAATATGTATGATTGATTGGTGTGGAGGAAATAAGCTTTATACGATCTTGTGATGTGGAAGAAATAAAAGAGACGGACTGCATAATAAAGGTCTATATCACAAGTGGCAATATAAAGTGACGTTCTTTCGCATTAAGATTTTGTGCATCCAACCCTGAAAGCGCATGGCAACCTCTGCGTCCCTCTGCGAAGGGCCTATCTTTTATTATTATCTTCTACCTTATGCAAGAGTCATGGTGATCTTCACCTTTCCTTTTTACATTTTATCCTTTGGCAAGCACATTGTGTTGGAAAGATCCTGATATATATATCTAATTGGATGTAAGTTGGCATGAACTATTGTTGTTGACATTACCCTTGAGGTAAAAGGTTGGGTGGCAAAACTATAAGCCCATATCTTTCTCTGTGTCCGATTAAAACTCTGTAACCACAAGTATTGCGTGAGTGTTAGCAATTGTGAAAGACTAAATGATAGTTGAGTATGTGGACTTGCTGAAAAGCTCTGACGTAGACTCTTTCTGATGTTATGATAAATTGCAATTGCTTCAATGACTGAGATTATAGTTTGTTGGTTCTCAATAAAGTTTCTAATTCATACTTTGCATTGTGAATAGATTATTACTTGAGCATAAGAAATCATATGGCAATATCCATATATGTTGCTGTTATAAGATTAACCATGATGCCCTCATGTCCGTATTTTATTTTATCGACACCTCTACCTCTAAACATGTGGACATATTTATCGTTATCGACTTCCGCTTGAGGACAAGCGAGGTCTAAGCTTGGGGGAGTTGATACGTCCATTTTGCATCATGCTTTTATATCGATATTTATTGCAATATGGGCTGTTATCACACATTATGTCACAATACTTATGCCTGATCTCTCTTATTTTACAAGGTTTACATAAGGAGGGAGAATGCCAGCAGCTGGAATTCTGGGCTGGAAAAGGAACAAATATTAGAGACCTATTTTGCACAATTCCAAAAGTCCTGAAACTCCATGAAAGTTGTTTTTGGAAATAATAAAAAATACTGAGTGGAAGAAATACCAGAGGGGGCCCACACCCTGGCCACGAGGGTGGGGGTGCGCCCTACACCCCTGGGCGCGTCCCCTGCCTCGTGGGCCCCCTGTTGGCCCTCCGGTGCCCATCTTCTGCCATATGAAGTCTTTCGTCCGAAGAAAAATCATAAGCAAGCTTTCGGGACGATACTCCGCCGCCACGAGGCGGAACCAATCTAGGGCTCCGGCTGAGCTGTTCTGTCGGGGACACTTCCCTCCGGGAGGGGGAAATCATCGCCATCGTCATCACCAACGCTCCTCTCATCAGGAGAGGGCTAATCTCCATCAACATCTTCACCAGCACCATCTCCTCTCAAACCCTAGTTCATCTCTTGTATCCAATTCTTGTCTTTAAGTCTGGGATTGGTACCTGTAGGTTGCTAGTAGTGTTGATTACTCCTTATAGTTGATGCTAGTTGGTTTATTCGGTGGAAGATCATATGTTCAGATCCTATATGCATATTAATACTCCTCTGATTATGAACATGAATATGCTTTGTGAGTAGTTACGTTTGTTCCTGAGGACATGGGAGAAGTCTTGCTATTAGTAGTCATGTGAATTTGGTATTCGTTCGATATTTTGATGAGATGTATGTTGTCTCTCCTCTAGTGGTGTTATGTGAACGTCGACTACATGACACTTCACCATTATTTGGGCCTAGAGAAAGGCATTGGGAAGTAATAAGTAGATGATGGGTTGCTAGAGTGACAGAAGCTTAAACCCTAGTTTATGCGTTGCTTCGTAAGGGGCTGATTTGGATCCACATGTTTCATGCTATGGTTAGGTTTACCTTAGTACTTCTTTTGTAGTTGCGGATGCTTGCAATAGGGGTTAATCATAAGTGGGGTGCTTTTCCAAGTAAGGACAGCACCCAAGCACCGGTCCACCCACATATCAAATTATCAAAGTACCGAACGCGAATCATATGATCGTGATGAAAACTAGCTTGACGATAATTCCCATGTGTCCTCGGGAGCGCTTTTCCTTATATAAGAGTTTGACCAGGCTTGTCCTTTGCTACAAAAAGGATTGGGCCACCTTGCTGCACTTTATTTACTTTTGTTACTTGTTGCTCGTTACAAATTATCTTGTCACAAAACTATCTGTTGCCTATAATTTCAGTGCTTGCAGAGAATACCTTGCTGAAAACCGCTTATCATTTCCTTCTGCTCCTCGTTGGGTTCGACACTCTTACTTATCAAAAGGACCACGATAGATCCCCTATACTTGTGGGTCATCAGTTGTTAATGGGCAACGAATAAAACATTATATCTCATGTACACCCATTAATGTTGAAAGCAATATTATCCAAACTATGACACTAGAAGAACACATAAAAGAAACCTTCCGGAACACTCCAGAATCATGAAAAAAGAGGAGGTACGTGATATGGTAAGTAAACGGACTCCAAAAAATCTGCAAAACTATTTTGGAGTATAACAAAAATTAGGAAAATAAGAAACAACCAGGAAGGTCACCCTGGTGGGCACAAGGCACCAAGGCACGCCTGCCTTGCCAGACGCGCCCAGGTGGGTTGTGCCCACCTCGGGTACCTTCTGGGCTCTGTTTTGCTTCCGTTTGCTTGTTTCCCAAGATAAAAAAACTTTATATTACCCCCCCCCCCCGAACCTATTGACCACTGTATCGCGGAGAAATCTTCTATTTTCTTCTCTTTGCTATTTTCTGACAGATCCCATCTACCATGGCCGCTTCAAGCTCCTCCAAGGACAAGTTCTTCAAGAACGTCATCAACCCATATGTGCGGGAGGTGGTGCAGCACCCTCAGGTCATCCAGATGCATGAGGGGGTGCTTCACATCCGCGATGTGCAAGGTCCCAAGGGGACAGGAACCGTGGAGGCCAGTCTTGAAGCTATGGAGCAGGAGGTCTTCCGGTGCAAGGGGATGGTGGAGTGTGGACTCAATGCCAATCACCTCATGATCATGGACTTTACCCGTGATCTCAAGGTGGGTGGCAAGTCCATGAAGGACATCGTCTTCACCTTCAACGAGCAAATCAACTTCCTCCAAAGCCAGATCTATGATCTTCAAAACCAAGTCTTTGAATATGAGGCGAGGTTTAAAGGTATGAGTTTAGCTACAAGTTGCAGGACTCGTGAAAATCACTCCTCCTCTTATGATGGTGGACCTCTGCCATGGAAAACCGATGACAAGATCATTACCACTTCAGCACCACCACCTTCGTATTCATCACCAAAAGAAAATTGAGTATCGGGTATGGGCAATCCCCTTGGATTGAGCCAAGCTTGGGGGAGGTGCCCCGGTATCGTATCACCTCCACTATCTTTTGCCTTTACTTATCTTAGTTAGATCCATAATTATCTTTTGCATTAGATGAATAAAAGTTTAGTTCGATCCTTTCTTTTTGGGAGTTTGCTTAGTGATCTATCTTTGTAATCGTGTGCGAGATATATAATAAAGTTTAGTCTGAGTTTGGCTTTCTTTACTTTCTTGTTTGAATAAAAAGAAAGGAAATAAATGAAAAAGATCATATGCTAATCTTATGGTAAGTAATGACATCACATAAGGAAAAGTATAAGTATAAAATTTTATTGAATATTGAGAAACATAGCATTAGTCAATGATGCAATTCATGAAAGAATTAATAAGGGAAGAGATGATTCACATGCAAATACACTATCTTGGAAATCTTTTGTGATTGTGAGCCCCCATCAATATATTATATGCCAAAATTGTTGATGTTGGACAAGGAAGACAATGTAATGATTTATGTTTGTTCATATTCACATAGAAGTTATATTGTCATAGTTCCTTCAACATGTAGTGCTTGCCCCCCCATCTTTGCTAGCCAAAATTCCACACCAAGTAGAGATACTACTTGTGCATCCAAAAACCCTTAAACCCAAATCTTATTTTCAAGAGTCCACCATACCTACATATGGATTAAGTAAGATCCTTCAAGTAAGTCATCATCGGTGCAATAAGGCAATAAAAATTGCTTCTAAAAGTGTTAGATCATTTAGTGTAAGAGAAAATTGAGTGTTGTACGAACTTGTGATGGTAAAGAATAAAAGCGACAGACTGCATAATGAAGGTTGCTATCACAAGGGGCAATACAACGTGGCATTCTTTTGCACTAAGGGGTTGAGCATACAAACAAAAAGCGCATGGCAACCTCTACTTCCCTCTGCGAAGGGCCTATCTTTTACTTTTATGTATCTACTTTTATGCATGAGTCAAAGTTCTTCTCTCTATTCCTTTTTATTTTCTCTTTTAGCAAGCATCATGTGGTGAGGAAAGATCTAGGAACATATATCCAGTTGGATATGGGTAGCATGGGTTATTATTGTTGACATCACCCTTGAGGCGAATACGTTGAGAGGTGAAATTATAAGCCCCTATCTTTCTATGTGTCCGGTTGAAAAAAATTTCTCATGTGTATGCGGTGAGTGTTAGCAATCATAGAAGACTATATGATGGTTGAGTATGTGGACTTGCCTAAAGGCTCTGATACGTGTCCCTTCCTGAAAAGATGATGAATTGTAGTTGCAAAGTTGACTGAGGACATAGTTTGTTAGTTTCCAATAGAGTTTATGCTTTATACTTAGATGGTGTGATGAATTGTTACTTATTCATGGGAAGTCTATGATAAAAGTCTTATGTTAAAGTTTGTTGTTGTTATAATAATTTACATGATGCTTCTCTGTCCGTATTTTGTTTTTATCGACACCTCTCTCTCTCTAAGCATGTGGACATGTTTTTCGATTTCGGTTTTCGCTTGAGGACAAGCGAGGTCTAATCTTGGGGGAGTTGATATGTCCATGTTACATCATGTTTACCTATTGTTATTTATAATGTTTTAATGCATAATATTGCTTTTTGGAGTAATTCTAATGCCTTGTCTCACATAATATGCAAGGTTCACACAAAGAGGGAGAATTCCGGCAGCTGGAAATCTGGACCTGGAAAAGCTACGTCAGGCCTATTCTGCACAACTCCAAGTAAACTGAAACTTCACGGAGAATTTTTATTGAATAAATAAGAAATACTGGAGCAAATAACTACCAGAGGAGGGCCACCTGGTGACCACAAGACACCAGGGCGCGCCTGGCCCCCCAGGTGTGCCCTGGTGGGTTGTGCTCAGCCCAGCCCACCTCCGGTGCCCATCTTCTGGTATATAAGTCACTTTGACCTAGAAAAAATAAGGGGAGGACTTTCGAGACAGAGCGCCGTCGTCTCGAGGCGGAACTTGGGCAAGGGCACTTTTCCCTCCAGCGGAGCGATTCCGCCGAGCGAATGCTACTTCTTGAGGTTGCGTTCGTTTTCCCTTGAAGAGGAAAGGGTGATGCAGCAAAGTAGAGTAAGTACTTCCCTCAGTTTTGAGAACCAAGGTATCAATCTAGTAGGAGACCACGAACAAGTCACCGAATACCTGCACAAACAATCAACAACTTGCACCCAACGCAATAAAGGGGTTGTCAATCCATTCACGGTTACTTGCAAAAGTGAGATCTGATAGAGATAGATAAATGGTAAAGTAAATATTTTTGGTATTTTTGTTTTATACATCAGAAAGTAAAATATTGCAAAGGAAGTAAATAGGAAACTAATATTGTAGATCGGAAACTTATATGATGGAAAATAGACCCGGGGGCCATAGGTTTCACTAGAGGCTTCTCTCAAGATAGAAAATATTAAGGTGGGTGAACAAATTACTGCCGAGCAATTGATAGAAAAGCACAAAGTTATGATGATATCTAAGGCAATGATCATGAATATAGGCATCACGTCCGTATCAAGTAGACCGACTCCTGCCTGCATCTACTACTATTAGTCCACACATTGACCGACTCCTGCCTGCATCTAGAGTATTAAGTTCATGAAGAACAGAGTAACACATTAAGTAAGATGACATGATGTAGAGGAATAAACTCAAGCAATATGATGTAGACCCCATATTTTTACCCTCGATGGCAACAATACAATATGTGCCTTGCTGACCCTACTGTCACTGGGAAAGGACACCACAAGATCCCATTGCAAGAAAAACCAATCTAGTTGGCCAAATCAAATCGATAGTTCGAAGAGACTTGCAAAGATATAAAATCATGCATATAAGAATTAAGAGGAGATTCAAATAATATTCATAGATAAGCTGATCATAAATCCACAATTCATCGGATCTTTGCAAACACACCGCAAAAAGGTATTACATCAAATAGATCTCCAAGAACATCAAGGAAAACATGGTATTGAGAATCAAAGAGAGAGAGAGAGATAAGAAGCCATCTAGCTACTAGCTATGGACCCGTAGGTCTGTGGTAAACTACTCGTGCTTCATCAGAAGGGCAATGGTGTTGATGTAGAAGCCCTCCGTGATCGAATCCCCCTCCAGCAGGACACCGGAAAAGGCCCCTAGATGGGATCTCACGGGTACAGAAGGTTGCGGCGGTGGAAAGTGTTTTTGTGGCTCTCTTTGTTGGCTTTGGGATATATGAGAATATATAGGCGGAAGAAATAGGTCGGTGGAGTCACGAGGGGCCCACAAGGGTGGGGGGTGCGCCCTACCCCCCTGGGCACGCCCTCCATCCTTGTGGCGGCCTCGTGGATTCTCTGACATGCACTCCAAGTCCTTTGGTCCAAGAAAAATCATTGTGGAAGTTTTACTCCGTTTGGTATTCCTTTTCTGCGAAACTCTAAAACAAGGAAGAAACAGAAAACTGGCAATGGGCTCTAGGTTAATGGGTTAGTCCCAAAAATAATATAAAATAGCATATTAATGCATATAAAACATCCAAAATAGATAATATAATAGCATGTAACAATCAAAATTATAGATACGTTGGAGACGTATCAGGGAACTTCCCTCCCGGAGGGGGAAATCATCGTCGTCATCATCACCAACGACTCTCCCATCTTGGGGAGGGCAATCTCCATCAACATCTTCAACAACACCATCTCCTCTCAAACCCTATTTCATCTCTTGTGTTCAATCTTTGTACGGGAACTATAGATTGGTGCTTGTGGGTGACTAGTAGTGTTGATTACATCTTGTAGTTGATTACTATATGGTTTATTTGGTGGAAGATTATATGTTCAGATCCAATATGCTATTTAATACCCCTCTGATCTTGAGCATGATTATCATTTGTGAGTAGTTACTTTTGTTCTTGAGGTCATGGGAGAAATCATGTGAACTTGATATGTGTTCGATATTTTGATAGTATGTATGTTGTGATTCCCTTAGTGGTGTCATGTGAACGTCGACTACATGACACTTCACCATATCTGGGCCTAAGGGAATGCATTGTGGAGTAGTTATTAGATAATGGTTTGCGAGAGTGACAGAAGCTTAAACCCTAGCTTATGCGCTATTCCGTAAGGGATCGATTGGATCCAAAAGTTTAATGTTATGGTTAGAATTTATTCTTAATACTTTTCTCATAGTTGCGGATGCTTGTGAGGGGGTTAATCATAAGTATGAGGTTTGCTCAAGTAAGAACAACACCTAAGCACCGGTCCACCCACATATTAAATTATCAAAGTAGCGAACGCGAATCGAACCAACATGATGAAAGTGACTAGATGAAATTCCCGTGTACCCTCAAGAACGCTTTGCTTATTATAAGAGACCGTTTTGGCCTGTCCTTTGCCTCAAAAGGATTACGCTATCTTGCTGCACTTTTGTTACCATTACCCTTACTTGCTCGTTACAAATTATCTTGCTATCAAACTACTATGTTACTTACAATTTCAGCACTTGCATACATTACCTTGCTGAAAACCACTTGTCATTTCCTTCTGCTCCTCGTTGGGTTCGACACTCTTACTTATTGAAAAGACTACAATTGATCCCATATACATGTGGGTCATCAGGGAAGTTCACCATGCATCACGTAGTGGACACCCACGTGAGGGGGAAGGACCTCTCGGTAGTGTACATGAACGAGCCGGTCTCGATGGAGAGCTCCATCCAAACTATGGAGCAGTTGCTTGCTGAGGACAAGTACCAAGTGGTCGGCTTCGACCTCGAGTTCATCAGCGGTCGTGCTGGGCAAGATCAGAAGGTTGTCATCGTCTAGTTGTGCGTGTGACATGACGTCCTCATCTACCACTACCACCTGGCAACAAGGCCTTGCGAGCGTTTCTCCAGGTTTATCAACAGCTCCGACTACAGTTTCGCTACGGTGGACACCACCAACGGCCTAAAAGCGCTCAAGGTTTTGGGCTTGACCTTCCAGAATCTTGTCAACATCCGTGACCACTACAAGATCTGGGGAAGCGACAACAATAAACAGAACTCCCTGGTTGACCTCACCTCGGCCATCGTCGACCCCTACTACATGAAGATGAAGGATGAGAGCAAGAAGGACAAGAACGCCTGGCACAATGCCTGGCATCAGAGAATGGGTGAAGAACACGTCAGGTACGCGGCCAAGGACGTGTACACAAGCTACGAGATGTACAGGCGGATCGTTGACATGAGGAAGTGTCTTTGTCCTGCCCCAGACGAGGGATTGAGCCATAGAGCAGTGGCGGGAGCGTCACAATAAGTAGATGATTAGACGATCATTTCTCCTAGTATAGAATGCATGCAATTGGTTATTAATGTGTGTGCGAATGATCTGTATAGTCACTTATGTAATTGGATGTTCATTTCAGTTATGTATATGTTGTTCTTCTGTAGACAGAGCAAATCACACGGCTTATTATCAGCAATCGTCTGTGTTATTATTGGTCTTCGCACACATTTTGGATTACGGACCTGTTTGCCGCGTATCACACACATCTTGTCCAGTTGAACTGTTTCTGTTGTCTTGGCTCATCGCAAATAGCTCATCCGAGTGAACTATATGCCCTCCATCGCACACACCTTAATCTGGCTGACCGTTTCTATTGTGTTTCCTAATCGCATACAGTTCATCCTAGTGAACTGTATGCCATATATCGCATACGCCTTCATCTAGCTGATCGTTTCTGTTGTTCTAGATCATTGCAAACAGTTTGTATGGATTAACCGTATGCCATGCATCGCACACGCAGCTCTGATCTGAATCATGTTTGATGTATGCACCACCGCTAACAGTTTGTCTCTTTTGACGGTTTCTTACACCATCGTTTGTGATTAACACATCGCACACAGTTTCGTCGAAGGATCTCCGATTTGACTGTCGCGTTTGGACCATCATGCAGTAGTGTCTCGGTGATAAAATGGTTAGCCGTTTCGTCGGCGGCGGCCGCTGGCATTCTCTCGAATAGGTTGCAGGCACCGGGGAGCATGTCGGCTGGCATCTCTCGTGGGTGTTTGCTCGCCTCTCCCGAGGATGATGCATCGAATAGGTTGCAGGCACCGGGGAGCATGTCGGCTGGCATCTCTCGTGGGTGTTTGCTCGCCTCTCCCGAGGATGATGCACTGGCCACCGGTGTAGCGTTGAGGTCGATGGCCACGGGCGCGGGCGTGGGCGCCACCACGCTCACCTCCAGCGAGCATTCCCCTGAGAAGCGGGAGGCTTGAGGATAGACATGGAAGTCGGGAATTAGCTGCGTGGCAGATGTGCACGGTGAATCTGGCAGCACCATCCAAGGAAATGCCAACGAGCCCGTGCTGGTCGTGGCCACGGCGGCGCTAATGAGCCCGTGCTGGCCAGGGTTCAACCCTAGGTAGATCAGGGCCTCCCTCATTGCCGCGTTGACTCATGCATTGGTTTCCTCCAGTTGTGCGGTGGCGGTGAGGGCGGCAACGGCCGCCGCTTCGTCCCTTGCGTCTTGCGCATGCATCCGACCCCTCCTCTTGGCCGACTGCATGGCCCGCTCCTCGAGCGTCAGCTGCTTCTTCTTCTTGGGTGGTGACGCGGTCTTGCAGGGCGTGCGGGGCTTGCCTTTGGCGGAGGCGACAGAGGTGAGGCCAGACAAGGCGAGGCTGGCGGCAGCATCGAGGGTCGGCACGTCGTCCATGGCCGGGAGCGCGAGCGGCCGGGAGGGTTTTGGGAAAGTGGTGGGAAATGGTGGTCGCCACCAACTGGCGGACCATGGGCAGGAATAGGCAAGCGTCCCGCGTGTTCGTTTCTGTCCGTGGCGACTCAAATGAGACTCAAATTTGGGTTGGGTATGGGTCGGCATGCGGACGAAAAGCGGGCACGCGTCCGTTTGGATCGGTGCGTTGGGCCAATTTTTCTGTCCACGGCGACCCAAACGGACACTCGCGAACAAAATGGGTCGGCGCGTTGGAGTTGCTCTCATACTCTTTAGGTTAAGATACGTGATGAAATCTTTTTTGTGAGCTCCAAACCACCGACATGGACATTAGGCTTGTAGATGGTACATTTAGAAAACCTTATGGTATTTTGTCTGGTGTTATGTTTCCTTGGTACTTTCACTTACCCTGTTGATTTTGTTGTCATAGAAATTTCTGAAGATGATCTTTCTTCAATTATATTTGGAAGGCCTTTCTTGACCATTCTAGGGGCCAAAATTAATTGTAAAAGAGAGGTGGTTTCTCTTCGTTTTGGAAAAGAGAACAAGGAATTTCACTTTTCAGATTCAACAATCATCCACAATTAGGTGAGTATGATGGCAGTGAGGATAGAACAATAACAACTCAACACTAATTGCTTTAGGACACCGAAAGATGAATTCATAAGAAGCCTCGCCGAATATAAACAAAGCCCTGAGGAACCTGGTAAGATGAAAACCGATGAACATTTCAATGAGGCGCCAATTTAAGAGCGAAACAATTAATGAGACATTCGAGGTGCCTGAAAATAAGGGAGATGAAGAAACCCCACCTTCTGAAACTTAAACCGTTACAAAAGAAAAATCAAGTTATGAGTTTTTAGATGAAACAAATAAATAACGTATTAGTATTATAAGTGCTAACTTTTCAAATAAAGAAAAAGGAGAATCAACCTGTGGTTGGATGGTTAGAGGGACAATGGCATCCCCAGCCCATCAGGGTTCAAGTCTTGGTGCTCCCATTATTCCTAGATTTATTTTAGGATTTTCGGCGATATGCTTTCAGTGGGAGGAGACGTTCCCTTCGACGACGAGGTGCCTACGGTGACTTCGTAAATCTCAAGATGGTATGTCGGCTCAGTCTCTCAAAGGTGCTCGTAGGGGTAGGGTGTGCGTGTGTTGGGGCTCAGGAGCGACACCTATGGGATCACAGGGAATCCCTACTACGGTTGGCGGGTCGTGGGGCTGCGCAAAGAGCGGGTCGAGAAGATCAACACGGGGGGATTTTTACCCAGGTTCGGGTCGCGAACGATACGTAAAACCCTAGTCTTGCCTTCTGTGTATTTTGTGTTCTTGAGCTCTTGAACTAGCTGCGGTGCATGCACAGTCCAAAAAGTCTGAATCCTTCCTCGGTATGCCTCAGGCCTCCTTTTATATGTCAAAGGGGTTGCCACAGCGGCACACAGGAGGTGGAAAGTATCTACAGTGTACAAGTTTATCTCCTGACATCATAGGACAAAACGCATTTAATGCGCCGCCTACGTGTCCTCTTGCTTTATCGGGGAGGGAACAAGGCTCATCCCGTCCATCGCCTCCTCGCCTCGCCCCAACGCGCGTCCAGGCTGACAACACATGCAGCGCCACGCTGGCTGGCTGGCTACTGAGCTGGTGCGGTGGCAGGGTCTTCACGATGATCTGCATGCCACCACGCAGGTGCTTGGCTAGTTGGCCTAGAAGTTGCATGCTGCCACGCAGGCGCTCGCTTAGTTGGCGGGCTGGCCGCCACGTCGGAACGGGTGCGGGGCAGCGAAACTCTGGCAAGTGTGGGCCTGGCTGCGGCCATGCAGATGTCCTCGGCAAGGTTTTGTCGGGGCCCCGGCAAGGGTCTTGCCTGGGCCTCGTGGGCGTCCCCGGCAAGGGTCTTGCCGGGGGTCTTCGCCTTCTGGTTCTTCTCTAGTCTTGCATGCCTCTGGTCTTCACAAAGATCTGCATGCCACCATGCAGGCGCCTCCCAAGCCTTGGTTTTGATGTTGTCGATGGTGTCAGAACTCTCAGGCTCAAGGGTGGCGGTCTCGCTGGTGTCGGGCAAGTTGCCCCGGCAAGGCTCTTGCCGGGGCTACGTAGGCCCCCCGGCAAGGCTCTTGTCGGGGCTACGTAGCCCCCCCCCCCCCCCGGCAAGATCGTGCCCCTTTGCTCTTCGCGCCTCCATCTTGAGCGCTGCTCTGGTAGTCTTGTATCTTTGCTTCTTCTGCCTTGCCAAGCGTGGCCGCGGGTGTGGCTACAACTTCCCATGCACAAGTAAAGGGGTACAGAAAGGCCCCTACTTTTGTACGCCGACAGGAGCCCCCGGGCTTGGGCCACACATGAGCGTGAAGCGTTGTTTGGCCAGGCCCAGAACGGTGCGCGGGCGCGCGTGGCGGAATTTTAAACGCAGTAATTCCTTCGCCAGTTGCGCTTCTGCATGACCCGCATTGAGTGCGTGACGTGGGATGACCGCAGCATGCTTGCGTCATTTCGTAGTGAATAGTAAATAGGCGGCCTGCGTCTTCCCATAAAAAAGGGAAAACTGTAGGGCTGCTGCTCATTTACTCTCCTTGCCTCTCTCAACCTTGGAACCGCCGTTCCATGTTTCCCACCATGCCCGTCTTTTTCGCCACGTACGTCGCATGCATGGCGCGGGGTAGGTGACGAACGCGCGGGATATGGGAAGGCGCGCCATGGCCGATACCCATGCGCCTTTGATTGGCGCGGGGAGGGCGGTCGACAACCTCTCTAGTCGCCAACTTAATGAGCCGGACTCGAAAGGGCTCTCCAAAGGCGTGGAGCCAGTCTTCAGCCTTCCCTGCTCGACTATAAAAAGGGGACTCAGGAGGAGGTGGAGAGGCATCTCCTCGCGTCACCTCCATTCTCCATCCACCATCATGCCAAGAGGGCGCGGCCGCGGCCGTCCTTCTTCGGAGGCAGCTAGATCTTCCTCCCGCCAGAGAGCTGTGGCAATTAAGGAAGAGCCAGAGGCCCAAGGTGGGGGCGTCGGACGGGGCCGCGATCGGCAAGGCGGTCGAGGCAGAGGTGGGCGCGGAAGGGGGACACCCGCGACGCCACCATCTCCGCCACCATCTCCTCCTGCTTCGTCGAGCGGCCATGTTGGGGACACGGTGCTGGAGTTCATCTTGCAGTTGTGTGAGCCGGCATGTAGCCGCCTTTGCCTTCCTGATGCGTTCGCAAGGGTGCTGGAGATCGACCAGCCGCCGAGGCTGAGGCTTCACATGAAGGGGTGTTGTAATGGCGACATGTGGGTGAACACAAGGTTCCCCGTCCCTCATGTAATGCTCCTTCGTCGGGGTTGGAAAACCTTCGCACGCGCCCACTGCTTGATGAAGGGGCATGTTCTCCTCTTCAAATCAGTGGAGAGCGACCTGCTCTCCGTCAAGGTCTTCGGGCGCTCGGGACACAGGTTAGGGTGCTGCACGCAGAGCTCGACCGACGACGAGAGCTCCTCCTCAAGCGACGGCGACGAGGAGGGGACCGGTGGGGAGGACGACGTGGACGAGTCCGACTAGACGTCGGACGCCCCGTCCCTGGGCAACGCCGGCAGCAGCACCATCTGCACCTGGCCTTCTCCCCGGCAGAATGATCTGCCAGGGGCAGGGTAGTTCTTGGCGACGGCTCCTCGAGCCAGCTCCTTGAACTTCTCGGGGCCGTTGCTCTTGGCGGCTGGCACTGGAAGGTCGGAGAAGACGAAGAAGGTGGGTGGCGGGCCGTCAAGTCGGAGTACGATGGCATCGACGCCTTTGTCTCGTATTGTCGGCTCGCCACCTCATCTTTCGGCTTCTTCCCCGGCACCGTCATCACCAACCCTCTTCTAGGTTGCCACCGGGACGCTCTCTTGGTGTCTTCTGTTGCTCGTACCTCGCCTAGGCACTCCTTTTGCCCTCCTGCTATCCGATTCGCTTCCTAAGGAGAGGGACAAGAAAGGGATTACGGGCATCTTATCTTTTTTTAGATCTTAAGCCCGTGGGCACTTGTTGAATTTAGACTTTGTAACCCCTTGCCCATGTTTACGTTCCATATGAACTGTACTTGTTTAATCAACGTATTAATGAAAAAGGGTGTTTGCTGGGTTCTTTTGTGCGTGAGCGAGGCCCACACTAAGGAGTGAGTCATTGTTATCTTAAATAAACAACGTCGCCTGGCAACAAACCTTGCCGTCCTCCCGCTTTATAACCACAATTATACCCACGCCCCTGGCGGGAGTAGGGGTAAAGTAGGATCAGGCCCTTCGTTCATTTCCCTTCCACCGCAACTACAACCAAGTTCCAGCCTGAAAGGGATTTCGGGCATAGTAAGGAGGGAGCACAGTGACATAGGAATGAATGAAGTTTCGTATGTTCAAGTTTCATATGGAAGCGCATAGGGGGGAGAAAAAGCTTATCTGAATCTGCAGCCCCCGGCAACCTCGGTTTGCCGGGGTCGGGGGTGTTGGTCCGTCTTCTTCTCTCCGAATGATTCCATATAAGCGCCTGTGTAGCCTGCGGACCAAAAAGGACTAGAAGAGACAGGAAGACACGCACTCGACCTCTATGCTAGGGGTTAGTTGCCGTCAAGCACTATCAACCCTACCAGATAGAGAGAGACTCAACCTAGCATGCATGCTAATTCTAGGGCGCTAGCGCTTCATTTATTTACCTGTTGCTCAGGATCTGCGCCTGGCTTTGTACAAAGGGTTACATGACTTGCCGACAAGGCTTGTACAAAAAGTTGCCTGCCAGGGGGGCCGACAACCGCGCCTTATGGGTAAAACTTGCGAAGATGTTTGATGTTCCAGGATTTGCTCACTGGAATACCATCTTCGGTCTTCAGGCGGACTGTGCCGGGCCTGGTGACTCGTATTGCTCGATAAGGGCCTTCCCACTTTGGCGTCAACTTGTTGGAATTCTTGGCGGATTGAACTCGCCGAAGAACAAGGTCGCCTTCCTCAAGGCTTCGGGCATGAACCTTGCGGCTATGGTAGCGGCGCAAGGCCTGCTGGTAGCGAGCGGCTCGCATAGCAGCCCGAAGACGATCTTCCTCAAGGAGCGTCGCATCATCTTAGCGCAACTGCTCTTGCTCAAGCTCATCATAAGCGAGAACTCGAGGTGACCCGTATGTGAGTTCCGTGGGGAGAACCGCTTCTGCCCCGTATACCAGTGCAAAGGGTGTCTAGCCAGTGGCTCAATTTGCCGTCGTTCGGATCGACCAAAGAACCGTTGTCAACTCATCAATCCAGCGCCTTCCGCACTTGTGCAGCCTGTCAAAAGTCCTGGTCTTGAGGCCTCGCAACACCTCTGCGTTTGCCCTCTCAGCCTGGTCGTTACTTACGGGATGAGCAACAGAAGCAAAACAAACCTTGCCCCCGAGGTCTTGGATATACTGCATAAAGGTGCGGCTTGTGAACTGCGTGCTATTGTTGGTGATGACTCTGTTCGGCTCACCAAAACGCCAGACTAGTCCCTTGAAGAACTTGACGGCTGATTGTGATGTCACCTTTCTCACTGGTTCCACATCTAGCCACTTTGTGAACTTGTCGATTGCAATGTACAAGTACTCAAAGCCCCCGACAGCATGGGGAAAGGGGCCCAGTATGTCGAGCCCCCAGACCGAAAATGGCCAGGAAAGAGGGATTGTCTGAAGAGATTGGGCTGGTTGATGAAGCTTCTTTGAATGAAACTGGCACGCTTCACACTTGGTCACTAGTGCAGTTGCATCTTGGAGAGTGGTGGGCTAGAAGAAACCTTGCCGAAACGCTTTGCCGGCAAGGGCTCTTGACCCTATGTGGGAGCCACACATGCCTCCATGTATCTCTGCCAACAGCTCCATTCCGTCCTCCCGAGGGATGCACTTCAATTTCACGTCGTTCGGTCTCCTTCTGTATAGGGCATCATCCACAAACTGGTACATGCTGGACTGACGGGCTACTTTCTTTGATTCTTCATGTTCCTTAGGGAGTTCCCCTGTTTGGAGGAAACGTACAGTGTGTTGCGCCCATGCTGGAGCCTGGGGCTCAACGACAAGGACTAAAGGCTTATCTTCGGCTGTAGGGGCAGCTGCCTCTACGGCCAGGGCTTGGGGCCCTGCCGGAGGTTGCTGCCCCTCGGCAAGCTTGGGGCACCCGACAACGTCCTTGCCGGCGGCTCCTGGGAGCTCAGCGGGAAAGTACTTGCTGGGGCCCGCCTTTCTTCATTTGTTCTGTCCTGCTGATGGCTCAATGGATGGCTGGGTTAATTGAAGCACAAAGGTACCTGGTTTCACATGCAACTTGAGGGAAGCGTGTTTTGACAAGTCGTCCGCAATGTTGTTATCTGCTCGGGGAACATGCTCCTCTTGTAGACCGTCAAAATGCTCCTTCAACTTCCTCACCTCATCCACATAGGCCTCCATCAACGGGCTCTGGTAATCCTTGTTAACTTGCTTGACGACAAGCTGCGAATCACCTCTGATGATGAGCTTCCTGATTCCGAGGTCTGCCGCGATCCTGAGACCGGCAAGCAATCCCTCGTACTCTGCCGTGTTGTTTGTTGATTTTTCCCAGGGAAAGTGCATCTGGACAACGTACTTGAGGCGCTCTCCGGTGGGTGCGACGAGTAGCACGCCGGCACCAGCACCTTCAGCGAGAAAGCCCCATCGAAGTACATGATCCAATCACGGCTCGTCTCCTTGTCGGGAAAGGTGGTCTCTTGAATCTCCTCGTCGGGCATTGAGGTCCATTCTGTTATGAACTCCGCCAAGGCTTGGCTCTTGATTGTTGAAGTACTTTCATACTTGATGCCAAAAGCTCGACAGTTCCAATGCCCATTCCACAATCCTCCCAGTCGCATCCGGGTTGTGCAAGATTCGTTGCAAAGGGAGGCGGGTGACGACGGTGATCTCGTGTGCTTGGAAATAGTGACGCAGCTTTCTCGAGGCCATAAGGAGGCCAAAAAGTAGCTTCTGCATCCCAGAATATCTTGATCTAGCCCCTTGCAAGAGGGAACTGACAAAATAAACCGGGTGCTGCACCACCTTCTTCTTCTGTTCAACTTCGCCCATCTCCGCAGACTCTGTCTTGCTGGGACCGGGCCTTGCCGGGGGTTCCGCCTTACCGGCGTCAGGCCCTGCCGGGGGGAGCCTCGGCCCACCATCCGACAGCTCCGCTGCTACTGCTACTTCTTCCTCAAGTTTCCTTTGTGCTACTAGTGCAGCACTGACCACTTGATTCGTCGCCGCTAGATATAGCAGCAACGGCTCTTGTGGTTTAGGTGCGACTAGTATTGGCGTGGAGGAGAGGTACTTCTTCAAATCCTGTAGCGCTGCCTCTGCCTCCGGAGTCCATTTCATTGGACCCTCCTTTTTCAAAACTTTGAAAAAGGGGAGGGCGCGCTCAGCAGATTTGGAGATGAACCTACTTAGAGAAGCAACGCAGCCGGCGAGCCTACAGATGTCTTTGACCCGTCTCGGTGCCTCAATCTGCTTAATCGCTTTGATCTTGTCGGGATTTGCTTTGATCCCGCGTTGAGACACAAAGAACCCAAGAAGTTTGCCGGATGGGACACCGAACACACACTTCTCTGGGTTGAGCTTGAGACTGATCTTGCGCAGATTTGCAAATGTTTCTTCTAGATCCTGGACGAGTGTGGCCTTGTCCTTGGTTTTGACCACTATATCATCCATATAAGCTTCCATATTTCTATGCAGCTGGGGTTCAGAACCAATTTGGACTGCTCGGGCAAATGTCGAACCGGCTCTTTTCAACCCGAAAGGCATCCGTACAAAATAGTATGTACCACATGGGGTGATGAACACGGTCTTTTCCTCGTCTTCCTTCATCATGAAGATCTGGTGGTATCCTGAGTAGGCATCGAGGAATGATAGCAGGTCACACCCGGCAGTGGAGTCCACTATCTGGTCAATGTGTGGCAAGGGAAAAGGATCCTTTGGACAGGCCTGATTGATATCTGTGTAGTCAATACACAACCTCCACTTCCCATTTGCCTTACGTACTACCACTGGATTGGCCAACCACGTGGGGTGGAGCACTCCTCTGACCAAGCCTGTCGCCTCTAACTTCCTGATCTCTTCGACGGTGAAGTCTTGTCGCTCCAAAGCTTGCTTTCTGACCTTCTGCTTGACGGGCCGCGCATGGGGAAAGACAGCAAGGTGGTGCTCAATCACCTCCCTGGGAACACCGGGGATGTCGGATGCTTGCCATGCAAACACGTAGACATTCGCCCGCAGGAAGAAGACGAGCGCGCTTTCCTATTTGCTATCGAGGGTGGAGCTTATGGTAAAAGCTCCACCCGTGCCATCCTCTTTGATGGGCACCTTCATGGTTTCAAGTGGGGCTGCCTTGGGCCTCTTGCTCCCACTGGTGGAGCTCTCTGGCACATCCTCAACTGTAACGCGGCGCTCCAAAGAGGCGCGTTTGCCGGAGGAGGTGTAGGAGTCCTTGCGGGGGTCGGAAGTCTTGCCGGAAGGGGCCTTGCCGGCAGAGGCAGAGGCCTTGCCGATTTTCTTTCCTCCCCAGGCCTCTGCGGCAGGAACAGGTACCTTGGCGGCAACCACTGCAACTGCCTCCCGGTAGAGTTGGTCGGCGCAGATGAGCGCGTCCTTCTTGTCGGAGGGGATGGTGATGATGCTCATCGGCCCGGGCATCTTCAATGTATTATAAGTGTAATGTGATGCTGCCATAAACTTGGCCAGCGCTGGGCGCCTGAGGATCCCATTATAGGGCAAGGGGATCTTGGCAACATAAAGAATGATCTTCTTCGTTCGATAATTCAGCTCGCCCCCAAATGAGACGGGCAACGTGACCTTACCCTTCGGCTGGCTCCTCCCCGGATTGACCCCTTGAAATGTGTCCGTCTCCTCGAGATCTCCATCGGGGATTTGCGGCCTCTCGATCACGGTGGGAGAGGTCAAGTTCAGACCGGCCCACCGTCAACTAGCACTTTTTTCACCTTGAGGTTGCGTATTGTTGGTGAAACCAACAACGGCAAGCACCCGATCGCAGTCGTGCGGTCAGGGTGATCCTCGGTGTAAAAAATGATAGGCCTGCTGGACCACTTCAGTGGCCTCTGGGCATCGAACGATGGCTCCGCCGTAGTGACTTCACGCGCCCACTACTTCAGTTGGCGGTGAGATGTGTGCAACGAGGCGCCACCATCGACGCACGCCGAACTCGTCATACTCGTCATGTCATCATCTTCCTCCTTCTTGTCGCGGCCCTGAGCAGGCCTCTCTTGTTGATTATCCTTGTCGCGGCAGCCTCCTCGACCGCCACGCTTCTAGTCGGACGCCTCAGCACCATCCTGGCCCTTCTCCTTGTCGCAGCGCTCGTATTCGGCTTTCTGCTTCTCTGCAAGCAGCTCGACCTGCCGGCAATTCTGGAGGTCATGGCCTTTGGTGCGGTGGATCTTGCAGTACTGCTTGTCAGAGTCTCCTGGCTTGTCGGCAGCCGCCAAGGCCCGGCAGGCAGCGCACCCGGCAACTTCCTTGTCGGGGACGTCAACCTTGGCCTTCTTGGCGGCGCTGGGGTCGCCGGATCCCTCGACGGCAAGCACGGTCTTGCCCTTGCGCTTCCTGTTGCAGCGTCGGCCCTTCTTTGCCAGGGCGACAGCGTCTCCGTCTGTGGAGTCGGTTTCCGCACTGGCATCTTCGCCGGGGTACTTCCTTCCTTCTTCAGCCCGAGCGCACCTATCGGCCAGAACATAAAGCTCGGCTACATCCTTAACCTTGTTCATCGCCAGCTCTTCATGCATCCTGCAGTTGCGCACATTCTGATGGAATGCACTGATGACAGCGGCGGGGTGAACATCTGGGATCTTTATGCACTGCAGGTGAACCTTTGTATGTACTTGCGCAGGGACTCGCCGTTCTTCTGGGGGATGACATGCAAATCACTTGCCTGGCCAGGAGCTTGGTGGCCTCCGGTGAAGGTGCCAACAAACTCGTGGCACAGATCTGACCAAGAAGAGATGGAATCCACTGGCAGGTGCATTAACCATGACATGACGTTGGGCTTAAGTGCCAACGGAAAATAGTTGGCGAGCACCTTGTCGTCGCGAGCCCCGGCGGCTTGCATCGCGATGGTGTAGATGCTGAGGAACTCCGACGGGTGAGTCTTGCCGTTGTATTTCCCCCCAACATCAGGCTTGAACGTGCGGTGGGAGGGCCACTGGAACTACCGCAGCTCACGGGTAAAGGCCGGACAACCCACCTTGTAAGGTAGGTCACAGGAGCCCCCCGGCGCTGGGCGGTCCATAGTGGGCCCCGCACGCCTGTCTGACTGATGGCGCGCTTCCCGCCGCCGCTCGATGGTGGTCCGAGCGTCCTCCTGAGCTCGCTCTCGAAGAACTTGACATTGGTTGCAGCGGACTCGCGGGTCGGACGACGCTGTGGAAATGTTGTCACAGGCGTCGGCCCGACGAGCCGGTGGCTGCTGTTGCTGGCGTGGGGGAGGAGAGTGCACTGTGGTCGCAGCAGCCACGGTCCTCCCACCACTAGCGTGCGCCGGCTCGACGGAGCGTCGGCACGAGGGTCTCGCTGGTCGCGGTTCATCTTTATTGGCAAAGCTGATGAGGCTTCGAATGGTGGCCCTCCACTTGTCAAGCTTCTCCGCTGCTGGAGGGAAGTCGAGCAGTAGTTGCACGCATGCCAACGCTTCCGCTGGCGTGGGTGGCGGCGAGAGCTCCGTGGACCGCGACGCGCTCTGACTTCTAACCACGTTAGAAGGAGCTCTATCGAGGTCTTGCAGTCGCGCGCCGTTTCCGCCAGCGTCTGGGCGCGCATGCCGGCCCGGTGCGTCTTGAGAGTGACACAAAGGTGAAAGTGCAACTATCCCTAGGTGGTTTTGGTAATTCATAACAACATATAGCTCATTGAGCTAATGCTATTCCAAGACTATTATTTCAGGAAAGCTCAATGAATGGCATGGCATGGATGATGAAAGTGGATCCTCAAAATACTAAGGACAAAGGATTGGCTCAAGCTCAAACGCTCAAGACTCTTCATTTTACATTTTAGTGATCCAAGATCACATTGAGTCTATAGGAAAAGCCAATACTATCAAGAAGGGATGAGGTGTTGCTTAATGAGCCTCTTGCTTCATGTGCTTAGTGATATGCTCCAAAACCCTCAACTACTTTCCCACATCCACAAATGACCTAAACCTAAAGCCAAAATCGGTCACACCGATTCTTTCTATCCGCGCCACCGATTCCAAAAGTCATAGCCACGCCACAAACCCTAAGCAAATCGGTCTTACCGATATGGGATCTCGGTCTCACCGAGATGGGGTTGCAATCTCTGTTTCCCTTCGTAACATTTCGGTCTAACCAAGTGAGCGATCAGTCCCACCGAGATTGCAATGTAAACTCTCTCGCTTCCTTTTTGTAACATTTCGGTCTCACCGAAAAGAGCAAATCGGTCCCACCGAGTTTACTGACCAACTCTCTCGAAAGCTTATTACCAAAATCGGTCTCACCGAAGTTTGTGTAATCGGTCTTACCGAGATTACGTTATGCCCTAACCCTAACCATATCGGCCTAACCGAGATGCATGTCGATCCCAAGAAAATCACTAACGGTCACTAGGTTTACTAAATCTGCTCGACCGAAGTTTAACGATTCGGTCCCACCGAGTTTGGTAAATTGTGTGTAACGGTTAGATTTTGTGTGGATGCTATATATACCCCTCCACCTCCTCTTCATTCGTGGAGAGAGCCATCAGAACGAACCTACACTTCCAACTTACAATTTCTGAGAGAGAACCACCTACACATGTGTTGAGGCCAAGATATTCCATTCCTACCATATGAATCTTGATCTCTAGCCTTCCCCAAGTTGCTTTCCACTCAAACCCTCTTTCCACCAGATCCAAATCCTATGAGAGAGAGTTGAGTGTTGGGGAGACTATCATTTGAAGCACAAGAGCAAGGAGTTCATCATCAACACACCATTTGTTACTTCTTGGAGAGTGGTGTCTCTTAGATTGGCTAGGTGTCATTTGGGAGCCTCCGACAAGATTGTGGAGTTGAACCAAGGAGTTTGTAAGGGCAAGGAGATCGCCTACTTCATGAAGATCTACCGCTAGTGAGGCAAGTCCTTCATGGGCGAAGGCCATGGTGGGATAGACAAGGTTGGTTCTTCGTGGACCCTTCGTGGGTGGAGCCCTCCGTGGACTCAAGACAATGCCGTTACCCTTCGTGGGTTGAAGTCTCCATCAACGTGGATGTACGATAGCACCACCTATCGGAACCACGACAAAAACATCCGTGTCTCCAATTGCGTTTGAATCCTCCAAACCCTTCCCTTATATTCTTGCAAGTTGCATGCTTTATTTTCCGCTGCCTATATACTCTTTGCATGCTTGCTTGAATTGTGTGATGATTGCTTGACTTGTCCTAAAATAGCTAAAATCTGCCAAACTATAAAATTGGGAAAAGGTTAAGTTTTTATTGGTCAAGTAGTCTAATCACCCCCCTCTAGACATACTTCAAGGTCCTACAAGTGGTATCGAGCCTTGGTCTCCTTTTGCTTTGATTTCCATAGCTTTTGGTGGTCATAGCCTTGGTTTCACAACCTAGGAGATTATGGCGTCTAGCGAGGGAAATTATCACCGTAGAGGTCCTTACTTTGATGGTACTAATTTTGCTAGTTGGAAGCATAAGATGAAAATGCATATTCTTGGACATAACCCCGCCGTTTGGGCAATTATTTGTATTGTCTTGCAAGGTGAATTCTTCGATGGGAGAGAACCGAACCGTGAAGCTAATGCGGAAGAATTGAAGATGCTACAATACAACGCTCAAGCATGTGACATCATCTTCAACGGATTGTGCCCCGAAGAATTCAACAAAATTAGTCGTCTTGAGAATGCAAAGGAAATTTGGGATACATTGATTGATATGCATGAAGGTACCGAGTCCGTCAAGGAATCCAAGTTGGATGTGCTCAAAAGTCAGCTTGACAAGTTAAAAATGAAGGATGGTGAAGGTGTCGTTGAGATGTACTCTAGGCTTGCTCTTATCACAAATGAGATTGCCGGCTTAGGGTGTGAAGAGATGACCGACAAATTCATCATCAAGAAAATCCTAAGAGCATTGGATGGAAAGTATGATACCGTGTGCACATTGATCCAAATGATGCCAAACTACAAAGATCTCAAGCCAACGGAAGTCATTGGAAGGATTGTTGCTCATGAGATGTCACTCAAGGATAAGGAGGAACTTCACAACAAGACAAGTGGTGCTTACAAAGCCTCAAGTGAAGCCCCCACATCATCAAGTGAGAAACCAACCTTCAATGAAGAATTGAGATTAATGGTGAAGAACTTCAACAAATTCTACAAAAGTAGAAGCAAAGAAAGAAGCTCCAAGTCAAGGTCATACAATGACAAGAGATCTTCTAGTCGAGAGCTTAATTGCTACAATTGTGGGAGACCGGACACTACTCCAATGAGTGTACGGCACCCTACAAAAGAAGAGAAGATTCTCCAAGAAGAAGGAGCAAAAGAGAAGAATCACCACCAAGAGAGAGGAGGAGTAGAGATGATCGTTATGAACGAAGATCCTCATGGAGAAGTAAGGATTCGGAAAGAAAGGACAAGTCATCAAAGAGCTACACAAAACAAAGACATCAAGCTCATATTGGTGAATGGGTTTCCGACTCCGACTCCGACAATCACTCCGAGAGAAGCTATCACTCCGACAACGAATATACTCAAGATGAAGGTGTTGCCGGTATAGCACTTGTGTCAACCAACTCCTACGACATATTTGAATCACCAAATGAAGGAATTGGTAGATGCTTCATGGCCAAAGGTCCTAAGGTAACACATCCCGAGTATGTTGATTTTAATAGTGATGAAGATGACTTGCTAGGTGATGATGATTTACTTGTTGAAAACTCTAGTGATGAATACTATGATGAAACGTCAATTAGTCATGCTAATCAAACGAATAACAATGATAAGGAGAAAATTGAGCTTCTAACTAAAGAACTAAACACTCTTAAGTTGGCTCATGAAACTATCTTCGAAGATCATCGAGAACTTTTATGGGCTCATGAGAAGTTACGCTTTGAAAAGCTCAATCTTGAGCAAGAGCATGAGTTCTTAAAGGCAATCAATGATGATCTCCGCAAGAAAAGTTCTTCTTACATTGCCAAGCGTTTACTCTTATCTACGTACATGCCTCAAGTCAAGTCTAGTAACAAGTACAAGAAAGATACTTCCTCTAGTAGTAACAATAATAATGCCAAATCCAATGTTGTTGCTTCTAGTAGTTCTCTTGATTCCACTAATGATTCTCTTAGCCAAGTTACACTTGAGCAAGAAAATAGTTTATTGAAGGGAATTATAGAGAAAGGTGTTTACAAGAGCCTTGCCGGGAGTAAGCAATTCGAGCAAATTGAACGCAACCAAGGAAGGCACCGGAAGAATCAAGGTGTTGGTTTTGAACGAAAGTTCAACGCCAATGTAGTTGAGTGGGAAGAAGATCAATACCCTAAGACAAAGTTTGTTCCTCAACAAGAGAAGTATGATCCTACTTCCTTCAAGGGGACACAAGCTCAAGATGATCTTCCACCACAAGACCACAAGAACAAAGGCAAGGACAAGCTTCAAGAAGAGATTGATGCATTTGAAGAAGCACCTAAAGCCTCGTTCGAGTGGGTCCCCAAGAATACGTCAAGTTCTACTTCATCAAGTACAACTACAACTCCAAGGATTCCCATCAAGATGATGTGGATCCCGAAGAACAAGAACTAGAGAGTTCTTGAGGGAGACTCCGCCAACAATCTTCACTCATATCATTTTGGCAAGAACAAGTGCCATCAACTTTCACATCTTGCACTAGTTCAAGGAGTCACAAACCCTCATGTTGGTAAGGCAAGGGACAAGGTAACCTAATGTTTTCATGGACATCATCTTGTGTGTGCATCACTCTATGTCTATGGATATTCTTGTTTGTTCCTTGTGGGACTAACCCATGTAGGCAAGTTGAAAGTGCAACTCACTCCAAAGGATTGCTCCAAATGATCTACATCAACATTGAGCATCTACATCTTCAACACCTACATGAAGTCATCATCGACAAAACCCAAGGTTAGTTCATCCCTCTAAGGGGGATCTCACATCTAGGGGAGCTTAACTCTTAAGAATTGAGTCAAAGCAACTCTAATGGTGTGAACACATTAATGCATTATGTAAAAGTGGTAACCCCACTTGAGCTTAAACGATGAGTATGACCTATGATCAAATGTTCTCATTTGACCCTGTAGGACCTTGAAGTATGTCTAGAGGGGGGGTGATTAGACTACTTGACCAATAAAAACTTAACCTTTTCCCAATTTTATAGTTTGGCAGATGTTAGCTATTTCAGGACAAGTCAAGCAATCATCACACAAATCAAGCAAGCATGCAACGAGTATATTGGCAGCGGAAAATAAAGCATGCAACTTGCAAGAAAGTAAAGGGAAGGGTTTGGAGGATTCAAACGCAATTGGAGACACGGATGTTTTTGTCGTGGTTCCGATAGGTGGTGCTATCGTACATCGACGTTGATGGAGACTTCAACCCACGAAGGGTAACGGTTGTGCGAGTCCACGGAGGGCTCCACCCACGAAGGGTCCACGAAGAAGCAACCTTGTCTATCCCACCATGGCCGTCGCCCACGAAGGACTTGCCTCACTAGCGGTAGATCTTCACGAAGTAGGCGATCTCCTTGCCCTTACAAACTCCTTGGTTCAACTCCACAATCTTGTCGGAGGCTCCCAAGTGACACCTAGCCAATCTAGGAGACACCACTCTCCAAGAAGTAACAAATGGTGTGTTGATGATGAACTCCTTGCTCTTGTACTTCAAATGATAGTCTCCCCAACACTCAACTCTCTCTCATAGGTTTTGGATCTGGTGGAAAGATGATTTGAGTGGAAAGCAACTTGGGGAAGGCTAGAGATCAAGATTCATATGGTAGGAATGGAATATCTTGGCCTCAACACATGAGTAGGTGGTTCTCTCTCAGAAATGGTAAGTTGGAAGTGTAGGTTCAGTCTGATGGCTCTCTCCACGAATGAAGAGGAGATGGAGGGGTATATATAGCCTCCACACAAAATCTAACCATTACACACAATCTACCAAACTCGGTGGGACTGAATCTTTAAACTCGGTCAAACCGATTTAGCAAATAATGTGACCATTAGGGTTTTCGGTGGGACTGACATGGATCTCGGTGAGACCGATATGGTTAGGGTTAGGGCATAACGTAATCTCGGTGAGACCGATTACACAAACTCGGTGAGACCGATTTTGGTAATTAGCTAACCAGAGAGTTGGTCAGGTAAACTCGGTGGGACCGATTTGCTCTTTTCGGTGAGACCAAAATGTTACAAAAAGGAAACAAAGATTTTACATTGCAATCTCGGTGGGACCGATCGCTCACTTAGGTTGGACCGAAAGTTACGAAGGGAAACAGAGAGATTGCAACCCCATCTCGGTGAGACCGAGATCCCTATCGGTAAGACCGATTTGCTTAGGGTTTGTGGCAGTGGCTATGACTTTTGGAATCGGTGGCGCCGGATAGAAAGAATCTGTGTGACCGATTTTGGCTTTAGGTTTAGGTCATTTGTGGATGTGGGAAAGTAGTTGAGGGTTTTGGAGCATATCACTAAGCACATGAAGCAAAAGGCTCATTAAGCAACACCTCATCCCTTCTTGATAGTATTGGCTTTTCCTATAGACTCAATGTGATCTTGGATCACTAAAATGTAAAATGAAGATTCTTGAGCTTTTGAGCTTGAGCCAATCCTTTGTCCTTAGTATTTTGAGGGATCCACTTTCATCATCCATGCCATGCCATTCATTGAGCTTTCCTGAAATAATAGTCTTGGAATAGCATTAGCTCAATGAGCTATATGTTGTTATGAATTACCAAAACCACCTAGGGATAGTTGCACTTTCAATCTCCCCTTTTGGTAGCGATGACAACATATAGATCAAAGCTTCGACAAATGATAATAAAATTTAAATAACATCATCGCTTTGAGAAGTATGTGATAAGCAAGAGCTCCCCCTAAATTTGTGCATAGTTTTAGATTTGCTTTGGACTGCAAATGCACAATCAATTAGGCTCATGGGTTACTCTTCCATGTCACATACATCTTGGAGGAGCGCTCAAAATAATAAACAATGAATACATGCACTCATCACCAAGCAAAGTGAGTGATCACATAAGATAGATAGGATAATATCAAGCATGCATAAGTGTAGCTTATGATCAAACACATGATCATCAATGTCTCACAAGCATAGTATCTCAACCAAAAGCAAACAAAGTTTGAAAAACCACCAAATAAAGCAAGAGAGAACAAAAGCAACACTCTCTCTCGAAGCCTATAATCTATACATTTTTCTCCCCCTTTGGCAACAAGTTACCAAAAAGTTCATAGAAAATGCATAGTGCTAGATCGAATCTCAGGCTTGATCTTCTGGTGGTGGTGTAGAGATGGTTCCTTGGACAAAGACTTCAGTTGTTTTAGATGGAGCTGGAGCTGATGAAGGTGCTGGAGCTGGTGGCACTGAGGCTGTAGCTGGTGCAGATGAAGTTGCTCTTGTGTCGAAATCGCACACCGATGACCTCTGGGCTCTAGGAACTTTGGCAAACACATTGGTTGTAGTCTTGCCCTTCCTCTCCTGCATGTCATCTTGTAGTTCCTCCACTGCAGTCTGAATCTCAGTTACTTTCACATCTAAGTTATAGAACTTTTGTTCTATGATTCTCTCCAGGGTCTCCTGATTTTGAGTGAGGGTGGCCAATCCCTTCTCAATCCTCAGAGTTGATGCTATCAAGTAACCAAGTTGCTCCTGCTTGTTCTTCAAGAAATACTCAGATGCCTCCTCTTGAGTTGGCATCTTGGCAGCCTTCTCCCTCTTTGCCTTCTCCTTCTTCTCCTGAGCTTGAACTGATTGTGGATCATCTTCATTCATGATAACCTCATTGTCCTCAAAGTCTGGATAAAGTGGAAAGTGTTCCTTATCCAACTGATATTTTCATGTGCCCATCTTTGAGTTTATCAATTCTTGAATCTGAGGTGCATATCCACAGCTCCTCTTCTGATCTACTGCAGTCCTCTTGATTGTTTCAATGATCAGGCTCATGACTTTAAACTTCCGTGGCACATCAAACACATGCAACATGTTGATGGCATGCCCTCTGATCATGTTATGGTCACCAGACTTGGGCAACAAAGTGTGCCTCAGAATCCAATTTATGGTTGGCAACCCCGATGCAGAAAGTGAACTGATCCAAACTTGTGAGTTCCTAATGCCTTGTTTGGAATTTCCTTGTACATGTGAGCCATTGAATTGTGATCCTTTTTCTTCTTGGCATAAATGTCTAGGTCATCCTCATTCTCCTCTGGGGCATTTATCAGCTTTGCCCACTCCTCAACAGTTGACTGGTACCTTGTACCTTCAGATATCCAAACAATTCTCCCATCTAGGTAAAAATGTGCTGTGGAGTAAAACTGCATGATAAGCTCATCATTCCAATTTGTGAGCTTTTGCCCGACAAAATCTGCAACTCCACAAGCAATAAAGTTGTCCTGCACTCCAGGATAGTGCTCTTCATTCTCCTTCATGTAGGTCCAGTCGACCCACCTCATATCACACACAATGGACTTCTTGTCCAACAATATTGTCTCATAGAAGTCCTGATGTTCCTTTGTATGGAACCTGTAATCAACAGCAGTTCTTCTCCTTGAAGCATATGGATCTTCCATTCTCCATAGTCTCCCCAGATCCTTCCTGATTCCCATGTTCTCGACCACAGGATGGGCATCATTGTGGTCTGGTATCTTTGGCTTGAGCTTCCTCGAACTTGTCCTTCTTCATCTTCCTCATCAACCTCAGCACTTTGGGGCCTTGTTCTTCTCAAATTTGGAATACACCTAGTATTCCTCTTTGGTGCAGACTTGGCCTTGGGGCAGCTTTGGGTGCTTCCTTAGGCTTAGATGTGGCAGCCCACGATCTAATAGCATCACCCATAAGCTTTGGTGCCTTTGGTGCTTTGGTGCTGAGCTCTTCCTCTTCCATCATGGAAGCTTGCCCAACAACTCTGGCCATGGTCTTCTTGACCCTTTCCTTCCTCTTCTTGCTCTCATCAACTCGCTCTTTGGGATCAGGATTTTCAGGTAGTTGAGTTGATGTTCTGGCCTTGGACATTTGTTGTCTTCCTGCAGGCCTTTTGATTTTCATGCCTGGCTTTGCATTCTTTGCTGAGCCATATTCCTTCTTGAGCACAACTTTCTTGGAGATAGCCTCATCTTCCTCAGCTCTATAATCTTCATCCTCTGAATCTGAAGTTCTTTTCCTCCTTTGCCTAGTAGCAGCCTTAGGCAAATTGCTAGGAGTACTTCGCTCCCTTCATCTGAAGTTGAGGGACTAGTGCCCTCACTCAAGTCTATCTGCTCTTGACTGTTCAGCTGTCACTTTGATCGGACATCTTGCCAAAAGCTGAATTTTGACCCTGTGAAGAGTTTATAGATGAGATAGAAAAGATGAGCATCACAAAATGCAGAGGTTTTTGCAAAAGAATGACTCAAAAGTTCAGTTTTAGTTTTCCACAGAAAGCATTTCGGATCCACCGATTTTCAAACTCGGTGATACCGAAGCAGCTTTGGAACCTACATCGATGATCTCGGTTGGACCGAGTTTGATTCGGTGGCACCGAGACTGCTAGGGTTTCGAATCCTCAAATCGGTTGCACCGATTAGTAATTCTTGGTCAGACCGAGAGTCACTAGTGCAAGGGCATAAGCCAAATCGGTGAGACCGAGTTTTTCAACTCGGTGGGTCCGAGATGGTTTCGGCGCAAACCTAAACCTAAAAATTTGAATCTCATCTAATCTATGAACTGCTTTGGCTGGATAGAAGAGTTGCAATCGTGGCAAGATTCAATATGTAAACAATGTGCTAGGAATCAGACGTGGATAGCACAAAGATCAAGTCCATACCCTAACTTGGCGGTGGACTTATACGGCAACGGGCGGCATGACGAAATCCGTTGACGGGCGAAGACCAGCGATAGGAGGCTGGCGGCGGCGAGGAGACGATCCGGAGACCACGATGGCAAAGCGAGCTGATGCGCGGCAAAGGGTTTCGGAGAAATTTCCAAAATTTTGCCCGTGACTATATATAGCCCGACCACTCGGTGTGACCGAAAGTGGAACAACTTCGGTGGCACCGAGATGCATAACTTGTGTTCGATTCTGACAAATCGGTGAGACCGAAAAGTTCAAATCGGTTGCACCGAGATTGAAAACTTCAGATCAACTTGATGATCTCGGTAGGACCGAAATGGTAGGATCGGTTAGACCGAGAATCACTAAGAGGTTTTGGAAGTTTAAGTCTATGACGAATCGGGGACTCAAAGTGCTCCTCACATGAGTGGTTCGAATCTGACTTGATCAAATTTTGTGATGTAGCATGAATAGAGTTTGAGACGAGAAAAGCATAGATAGCTAAAGAAGGTTCTTAGGCATTCTTGTCCATCCACTTGGCACAAAGAAAAGAAACCAAATAAGCAAAATAACAAGTGGATGTCCTTGAATGAGTAAAATATGCACCAACATGCTCACACAATAAGATGGCAAATGGAATATGTGGCAAAGCATGCACAACCAATTTTAGCATCTATCAAACAATTGGCGATGACTAGGTCATCTATATGTGAGTATATTGACTTAGAAGTCAAATGAGAACATTTGATCATAGGTCATACTCATCGTTTAAGCTCAAGTGGTGTTACCACTTTTACATAATGCATTAATGTGTTCACACCATTAGAGTTGCTTTGACTCAATTCTTAGAGTTAAGCTCCCCCTAGATGTGAGATCCCCCCTTTGATGGATGAACTAACATTGGGTTTTGTCGATGATGACTTCATGTAGGTGTTGAAGATGTAGATGCTCAATGTTGATGTAGATCATTTGGAGCAATCCTTTGGAGTGAGTTGCACTTTCAACTTGCCTACATGGGTTAGTCCCACAAGGAACAAACAAGAATATCCATAGACATAGAGTGATGCACACACAAGATGATGTCCATGAAAACATTAGGTTACCTTGTCCCTTGCCTTACCAACATGAGGGTTTGTGACTCCTTGAACTAGTGCAAGATGTGAAAGTTGATTGCACTTGTTCTTGCCAAAATGATATAAGTGAAGAATGTTGGCGGAGTCACCCTCAAGAACTCTTTAGTTCTTCTTCTTCGGGATCCACATCATCTTGATGGGAATCCTTGGAGTTGTAGTTGTACTTGATGAAGTAGAACTTGACGTAGTCTTGGGGACCCACTTTCGAGCGAGGCTTTAGGTGCTTCTTCAAATGCATCAATCTCTTCTTGAAGCTTGTCCTTGCCTTTGTTCTTGTGGTCTTGTGGTGGAAGATCATCTTGAGCTTGTGTCCCCTTGAAGGAACTAGGATCATACTTCTCTTGTTGATGAACAAACTTCGTCTTGGGGTATTGATCTTCTTCCCACTCAACTCCATTGGCGTTGAACTTTCGTTGAAAACCAACACCTTGATTCTTCCGGTGCCTTCCTTGCTTGCGTACAATTTCCTCAAATTGCTTACTCCCGACAAGGCTCTTGTAAACACATTTCTCTATAATCCCCTTCAATAAACTATTTTCTTGCTCAAGTGTAACTTGGCTAATAGAATCATTAGTGGAATCAAGAGAACTACTAGAAGCAACAACATTGGATTTGACATTATTATTGTTACTACTAGAGGAAGTATCTTTCTTGTACTTGTTAATAGACTTGACTTGAGGCGTGTAAGTAGATAAGAGTAAATGCTTGGCAATGTAAGAAGAACTTTTCTTGCGGAGACCATCATTGATTGCCTTTAAGAACTCATGCTCTTGCTCAAGATTGATCTTTTCAAAGCGTAACTTCTCATGAGCCCTTAAAAGTTCTCGATGATCTTCGAAGATAGTTTCATGAGCCAACTTAAGAGTGTTTAGTTCTTTAGTTAGAAGCTCAATTTTCTCCTTATCACTGTCATTCGTTTGATTAGCATGATTAATTGACGTTTCATCATAGTATTCATCACTAGAGTTGTCAACAAGTAAATCATCATCACCTAGCAAGTCATCTTCATCACTATTAAAATCAACATACTCGGGGTGTGGTACCTTAGGACCTTTGTCCATGAAGCATCTACCAATTCCTTCATTTGGTGACTCAAATATGTCGTAGGAGTTGGTTGACACAAGTGCTAGACCGGCAACACCTTCATCTTGAGTATATTCGGAGTCGTAGTGATAGCTTCTCTTGGAGTGATGGTCGGAGTTGGAGCCGGATACCCATTCACCAACATGAGCTTGATGTCTTCGTTTTGTGTAGCTCTTTGATGACTTGTCCTTCCTTTCCGAATCCTTGCTTCTCCGTGAGGGTCTTCGTTCATAACGATCATCTCTACTCCTCCTCTCTCTTGGTGGTGATTCTTCTCTTTGCTTCTTCTTTTGGAGAATCTTCTCTTCTTTTGTAGGGTGTCGTACACTCATTTGAGTAGTGTCCGGGTCTCCCACAATTGTAGCAATTGCGCTCTCGACTAGAAGATCTTTTGTCATTGTAAGACCTTGACTTGGAGCTTCTTTCTTTGCTTCTACTTTTGTAGAACTTGTTGAAGTTCTTCACCATTAAGCCCAATTCTTCATTGAAGGTTGGTTTCTCACTTGCTGATGTGGGGGCTTCACTTGAGGCTTTGTAAGCACCGCTTGACTTGTTGTGAAGTTCCTCCTTATCCTTGAGTGACATCTCATGAGCAACAATCCTTCCAATGACTTCCGTTGGCTTGAGATCTTTGTAGTTTGGCATCATTTGGATCAATGTGCACGCGGTATCATACTTTCCATCCAATGCTCTTAGGATCTTCTTGATGATGAATTTGTCGGTCATCTCTTCACTCCCTAAGCCAGCAATCTCGTTTGTGATAAGAGCAAGCCTAGAGTACATTTCAGCGACACCTTCACCATCCTTCATTTTCAACTTGTCAAGCTGACTTTGGAGCACATCCAACTTGGATTCCTTGACGGACTCGGTAACTTCATGCATATCAATCAAAGTATCCCAAATTTCCTTTGCATTCTCAAGACGGCTGATTTCGTTGAATTCTTCGGGGCACAATCCATTGAAGATGATGTCACATGCTTGAGCGTTGTATTGTAGCATCTTCAATTCTTCCGCATTAGCTTCACGGTTCGGTTCTCTCCCATCGAAGAATTCACCTTGCAAGCCAATACAAATAATTGCCCAAACGGCGGGGTTGTGTCCAAGAATATGCATTTTCATCTTATGCTTCCAACTAGCAAAATTAGTACCATCAAAGTAAGGACCTCTACGGTGATAATTTCCCTCGCTAGACGCCATACTCTCCTAGGTTGTGAAACCAAGGCTATGACCACCAAAATCTATGAAAATCAAAGCAAATGGAGACCTAAGCTCTGATACCACTTGTAGGACCTTGAAGTATGTCTAGAGGGGGGGGGTGATTAGACTACTTGACCAATAAAAACTTAACCTTTTCCTAATTTTATAGTTTGGCAGATTTTAGCTATTTTAGGACAAGTCAAGCAATCATCACACAAATCAAGCAAGCATGCAACGAGTATATTGGCAGCGGAAAATAAAGCATGCAACTTGCAAGAAAGTAAAGGGAAGGGTTTGGAGGATTCAAACGCAATTGGAGACACAGATGTTTTTGTTGTGGTTCCCATAGGTGGTGCTATCGTACATCGACGTTGATGGAGACTTCAACCCACGAAGGGTAGCAGTTCTTGTGAGTCCACGGAGGGCTCCACCCACGAAGGGTCCGTGAAGAAGCAACCTTGTCTATCCCACCATGGCCGCCGCCCACGAAGGACTTGCCTCACTAGCGGTAGATCTTCACGAAGTAGGCGATCTCCTTGCCCTTACAAACTCCTTGGTTCAACTCCACAATCTTGTCGGAGGCTCCCAAGTGACACCTAGCCAATCTAGGAGACACCACTCTCCAAGAAGTAACAAATGGTGTGTTGATGATGAAGTCCTTGCTCTTGTGCTTCAAATGATACTCTCCCCAACACTCAACTCTCTCTCATAGGTTTTGGATCTGGTGGAAAGATGATTTGAGTGGAAATCAACTTGGGGAAGGCTAGAGATCAAGATTCATATGGTAGGAATGGAATATCTTGGCCTCAACACATGAGTAGGTGGTTCTCTCTCAGAAATGGTAAGTTGGAAGTGTAGGTTCAGTCTGATGGCTCTCTCCACGAATGAAGAGGAGGTGTAGGGGTATATATAGCCTCCACACAAAATCTAACCGTTACGCACAATCTACCAAACTTGGTGCGACCGAATCTTTAAACTCGGTCAGACCGATTTAGCAAATAATGTGACCGTTAGGGTTTTCGGTGGGACTGACATGCATCTCGGTGAGACCGATATGGTTAGGGTTAGGGCATAACGTAATCTCGGTGAGACCGATTACCCAAACTCGGTGAGACCGATTTTGGTAATTAGCTAACCAGAGAGTTGGGCAGGTACACTCGGTGGGACCGAGTTGCTCTTGTCGGTGAGACCGAAATGTTACAAAAGGAAGCAGAGAGTTTACATTGCAATCTCGGTGGGACCGATCGCTCACTTCGGTTGGACTGAAGCGTTACGAAGGAAACAGAGATTACAACCCCATCTCGGTGAGACCAAGATCCCTATCGGTAAGACCGATTTGCTTAGGGTTTGTGGCAGTGGCTATGCCTTTTGGAATCGGTGGCGCCGGATAGAAAGAATCGGTGTGACCGATTTTGGCTTTAGGTTTAGGTCATTTGTGGATGTGGGAAAGTAGTTGAGGGTTTTGGAGCATATCACTAAGCACATGAAGCAAAAGGCTCATTAAGCAACACCTCATCCCTTCTTGATAGTATTGGCTTTTCCTATAGACTCAATGTGATCTTGGATCACTAAAATGTAAAATGAAGAGTCTTGAGCTTTTGAGCTTGAGCCAATCCTATGTCGTTAGTATTTTGAGCGATCCACTTTCATCATCCATGCCATGCCATTCATTGAGCTTTCCTGAAATAATAGTCTTGGAATAGCATTAGCTCAATGAGCTATATGTTGTTATGAATTACCAAAACCACCTAGGGATAGTTGCACTTTCGGACCCCTAAGTCAATATACTCATATATAGATGACCTAGTCATCGCCAATTGCTTGATAGTTGCTAAAATTGGTTGTGCATGCTTTGCCACATATTTCAATTGCCATTTTATTGTGTGAGCATGTTGGTGCATATTTTACTCATTCAAGGACATCCACTTGTTGTTTTGCTTGTTTGGATTCTTTTCTTTGTGCCAAGTGGATGGACAAGAATACCTAAGAACCTTCTTTAGCTATCTATGCTTTTCTCGTCTCAAACTCTATTCATGCTACATCACAAATTTGATCAAGTCAGATTCGAACCACTCTGTGTGAGGAGCACTCGGAGTCCCCGATTCGTCATAGACTTAAACTTCCAAAACCTCTTAATGATTCTCGGTCTCACTGATCCTTCCATTTCGGTCCTACCGAGATCATCAAGTTGATCTGAGTTTTCAATCTCGGTGCAACCGATTTGAACTGTTTGGTCTCACCGATTTCCTCAGAATCGAACACGATTATGCATCTCGGTGCCACCGAGTTGTTCCACTCGGTCACACCGGCTGTGGTCGAGCTATATATAGCCACGGGCAAAATTTTGGAAATTTCTCCGAAACCCTTCGCCCGCGCAACAGCTCGCTCTGCCATCGTGGTCTTCGGATCGTCTCCTCATCGCCAGCAGCCTCCTGTCGCTGGTCTCTGCCGCCGTCAACGGATTTCGACCCCGCCGTTGCCGCCGTAGCAAGTCCACCGCCAAGTTAGGGTATGGACTTAATCTTTCTGCTATCCACGTATGATTCCTGGCACATTGTTTTCATATTTCTTGCCACGATTGAAACTCATCTATCCAGCCAAAGTAGTTCATAGATTAGATGTGATTCAAATTTTTAGGTTTAGGTTTCCGCCGAAACCATCTCGGACCCACCGAGTTGGAAAACTCGGTCTCACCGATTTGGCTTATGCCATTGCACTAGTGACTCTCGGTCTGACCGAGAATTACTAATCGGTGCAACCGATTTGAGAATTATGTGAAACCCTAGCAGTCTCGGTACCACCAAACTGAAACTCGGTCCAGCCGAGACCATCAGTTTAGGTTCCAAAAACTGCTTCGGTATCACCAAGTTTGAAAATCGGTGGATCCGAAATGCTTTCTGTGGAAAACTAAGACTGAACTTTTGAGTCATTCTTTTGTAAAAACTCTGCATTTTGTGATGCTCATCTTTTCTATCTCATCTACAACTCTTCACAGGGTCAACAGTCATCTTTTGCAGTATGTATGATCAAAGTGACAGCCAGAACAGGTCAGAACAGCAGATGGACTTGAGTGAGGACACTAGTCCCTCAACTTCAGATGAAGGGAGCAGAAGTACTCCTAGCAATTTGCCTAAGGCTGCAACTAGGCAAAGGAGGAAAAGAACTTCAGATTCAGAGGATGAAGATTATAGAGTCGAGGAAGATGAGGCTATCTCCAAGAAAGTGGTGCTCAAGAAGGAATATGGCTCAGCAAAGAATGCAAAACCAGGCATGAAGATCAAAAGGCCTGCAGGAAGACAACCAATGTCCAAGGCCAGAGAATCAACTAAACTGCCTGAGAAGCCTGATCCCAAAGAGCCAGCTGATGAAAGCAAGAAGAGGAAGGAAAGGGTCAAGATGACCATGGCCAGTGTTATTGGGAAGCCTTCCATGATGGAAGAGGAAGAAGAGCTTGCTGCACCAGTTCCAAAGGCACCAAAGCTTATGGGTGATGCTATTAGATCATGGGCTGCCACATCTAAGCCCAAGGAAGCACCCAAAGCTGCCCCCAAAGCCAAGTCTGCACCAAAGAGGAATACCAGGAGTATTCCAAATTGCCGAGAAGAACAAGGCCCCAATGCCTGAGGATGCTGATGAGGAAGATGAAGAAGGACAAGTTCTGAGGAAGCTCAAGCCCAAGATACTAGACCACAGCGGTGCCCATCCTGTGGCTGAGGACATGAGAATCAGGAAGGATTCAGGGCTGAGACTATGGAGGATGGAAGATCCATATGCTTCAAGGAGAAGAACTGCTGTTGACTACAGGTTCCATACAAAGGAACATCATGACTTTTATGAGACCATTCTATTGGACAAGAAGCCCATTGTCTGTGACATTAGGTGGGTTGACTGGAATTTCATGAAGGAGAATGAAGAGCAGTATCCTGGAGTGCAAGATAGCTTTGTTTCTTGTGGAGTTGCAGATTTTGTTGGGCAAAAGCTCACAAATTGGAATGGTGAGCTAATCATGCAGTTCTACTTCACAGCACAATTTTACCCAGATGGAAGAATTGTGTGGATGTCTGAAGGTACAAGGTACCAGTCAACTGTTGAAGAATGGGCAAAGCTGATAAATGCCCCAGAGGAAAATGAGGATGACCTAGACATTTATGCAAAGAAGAAGATGGGTCACAATTCAATGGCTCACATGTACAAGGAAATTCCAGACAAGGCATTAGGAATTCACAAGTTTGGATCAGTTCACTTTTCTGCTGTCGGGGTTGCCAACCATAAATTGGATTACGAGGCACACTTTGTTGCCCAAGTCTCGTGACCATAACATGATCAGAGGGCATGCCATCAACATGTTGCATGTGTTTGATGTGCCACAGAAGTTCAAAGTCATGAGCCTGATCATTGAAACAATCAAGAGGACTGCAGCAGATCAGAAGAGGAGCTGTGGATATGCACCTCAGATTCAAGAATTGATAAACTCAAAAATGGGCACAGGAAAATATAAGTTGGATAAGGAACACTTTCCACTTTATCCAAACTTTGAGGACAATGAGGTTGTCATGAATGAAGATGATCCACAATCAGTTCAAGCTCAGGAGAAGAAGGAGAAGGCAAAGAGGGAGAAGGCTGCCAAGATGCCAACTCAAGAGGAGGCATCTGAGTATTTCTTGAAGAACAAACAGGAGCAGCTCGGATACTTGATAGCATCAACCCTGAGGATTGAGAAGGGATTGGCCACCCTCACTCAAAATCAGGAGAGCTTGGAGAGAATCATAGAACAAAAGTTCTATAACTTAGATGTGAAAGTAACTGAGATTGAGTCTGCAGTGGAGGAACTACAAGATGACATGCAGGAGAAGAAGGGCAAAACAACAACTGATGCATTTGCCAGAGTGCCTAGAGCCCAGAGGTCATCTGTTGTGCCAGTTTCTGACACAAGAGCAACTTCATCTACATCAGCTCCAGCTCCATCTACTTCAACTGAAGCTTTCATCCTCGGCGTTATCCGGACTCCGCCACCACCTGAAGATCAAGCCTGAGAGTTGATCTAGCACTATGCATTTTCTATGAACTTTTTGGTAACTTGTTGCCAAAGGGGGTGAAAAATGTATAGATCATAGGCTTCGAGAGAGAGAGAGAGAGTTGCTTTTGTTCTCTCTTGCTTTATTTGATGGTTTTTCAATCTTTGTTTGCTTTTGGTTGAGATACTATGCTTGTGAGACATTGATGATCATGTGTTTGATCATAAGCTACACTTATGCATGCTTGATATTATCCTATCTATCTTATGTGATCACTAACTATGCTTGGTGATGAGTGCATGTATTCATTGTTTATTATTTTGAGCGCTCCACCAAGATGTATGTGACATGGAAGAGTAACCCATGAGCCTAATTCATTGTGCATTTGCAGTCCAAAGCAAATCTAAAACTATGCACAAATTTAGGGGGAGATCTTGCTTATCACATACTTCTCAAAGCGACGATGTTATTTAATTTTATTATCATTCGTCGAAGCTTTGATCTATATGTTGTCATCAATTACCAAAAAGGGGGAGATTGAAAGTGCAACTATCCCTAGGTGGTTTTGGTAATTCATAACAACATATAGCTCATTGAGCTAATGCTATTCCAAGACTATTATTTCAGGAAAGCCCAATGAATGGCATGGCATGGATGATGAAAGTGGATCCCTCAAAATACTAAGGACAAAGGATTGGCTCAAGCTCAAACGCTCAAGACTCTTCATTTTACATTTTAGTGATCCAAGATCACATTGAGTCTATAGGAAAAGCCAATACTATCAAGAAGGGATGAGGTGTTGCTTAATGAGCCTCTTGCTTCATGTGCTTAGTGATATGCTCCAAAACCCACAACTACTTTCCCACATCCACAAATGACCTAAACCTAAAGCCAAAATCGGTCACACCGATTCTTTCTATCCGGCGCCACCGATTCCAAAAGTCATAGCCATTGCCACAAACCCTAAGCAAATCGGTCTTACCGATAGGGATCTCGGTCTCACCGAGATGGGGTTGCAATCTCTCTGTTTCCCTTCGTAACGTTTCGGTCTAACCGAATTGAGCGATCGGTCCCACCGAGATTGCAATGTAAACTCTCTGTTTCCTTTTTGTAACATTTCGGTCTCAACGAAAAGAGCAAATCGGTCCCACTGAGTTTACCTGACCAACTCTCTGGAAAGCTTATTACCAAAATCGGTCTCACCGAGTTTGTGTAATCGGCCTTACCGAGATTACGTTATGCCCTAACCCTAACCATATCGGCCTCACCGAGATGCATGTCAGTCCCCGAAAATCACTAACGGTCACTAGGTTTACTAAATCGGTCCGACCGAGTTTAACAGTTCGGTCCCACCGAGTTTGGTAAATTGTGTGTGTGTTAGATTTTGTGTGGAGGCTATATATACCCCTCCACCTCCTCTTCATTCATGGAGAGAGCCATCGAAACGAACCTACACTTCCAACTTACCATTTCTGAGAGAGAACCACCTACTCATGTGTTGAGGCCAAGATATTCCATTCCTACCATATGAATCTTTGATCTCTAGCCTTCCCCAAGTTGCTTTCCACTCAAACCCTCTTTCCACCAGATCCAAATCCTATGAGAGAGAGTTGAGTGTTGGGGAGACTATCATTTGAAGCACAAGAGCAAGGAGTTCATCATCAACACACCATTTGTTACTTCTTGGAGAGTGGTGTCTCCTAGATTGGCTAGGTGTCACTTGGGAGCCTCCGACAAGATTGTGGAGTTGAACCAAGGAGTTTGTAAGGGCAAGGAGATCGCCTACTTCGTGAAGATCTACCGCTAGTGAGGCAAGTCCTTCGTGGGCGACGGCCATGGTGGGATAGACAAGGTTGCTTCTTCGTGGACCCTTCGTGGGTGGAGCCCTCCGTGGACTTGGCGCAGTTACCCTTCGTGGGTTGAAGTCTCCATCAACGTGGATGTACGATAGCACCACCTATCGGAACCACGACAAAAACATCCGTGTCTCCAATTGCGTTTGAATCCTCCAAACCCTTCCCCTTATATTCTTGCAAGTTGCATTCTTTATTTTCCGCTGCCTATATACTCTTTGCATGCTTGCTTGAATTGTGTGATGATTGCTTGACTTGTCCAATAGCTAAAATCTGCCAAACTATAAAATTGGGAAAATGTTAAGTTTTTATTGGTCAAGTAGTCTAATTACCCCCCCCCCCCTCTAGACATACTTCAAGGTCCTACAAAAGGGCTCTTCTCGCGGCGGTGCCCGGAGGCGCCGATGTCGTGGCGTTGCCCCACGGAGGCCTGGGAAGGTCATGACCAGGTGTCGATTTGGGCGTCCAGAGCTCGCCGCGCCGTGGGCCAGCCCGCCCGGGCCCATCGGCGTGCGGCTCGTTGTCTCGCACGCACCACGCCGCTTCGGCTCCGATTGCCGAGTGTCATGGATGCTTTCGTGAGGAGTTCGGACTAGGGGTGTCCGGATAGCGAACTATCATCATCGGCGGACTCCAAGACTATGAAGATACAAGATTGAAGACTTCGTCCCGTGTCCGGATGGGACTTTCCTTGGCATGGAAGGCAAGCTTGGCGTCTGAGATATGTAGATCTCCTACCTTTGTAACCGACTTCTGGTAACCCTAACCCTATCCGGTGTCTATATAAACCGGAGGGTTTTAGTCCGTGGGACGAACAACAATCATACCATAGGCTAGCTTCTAGGGTTTAGCCTCTTTGATCTCGTGGTAGATCCACTCTTGTAACACACATCATCAATATTAATCAAGCGGGACGTAGGGTTTTACCTCCATCAAGAGGACCCGAACACAGGTAAAACATCGTGTCCCTTGTCTCCTGTTACCATCCGCCTAGACGCATGATTCGGGACCCCTACCCGAGATCCGCCGGTTTGACACCGACATTGGTGCTTTCATTGAGAGTTCCTCCGTGTCGTCCACCGATAGGCCCGATGGCTCCTTCGATCATCAACAACGACGCGGTCCAGGTGAGACTTTTCTCCTGGACAGATCTTCATGTTCGACGGCTTTGCTTGCGGGCAATTAAGCAGCCATCTGGAGCAGATCGAAAGCTACGCCCCTGGCCGTCAGTCGATTTGGAAGTTTAAACTATACGGCCGATATCCGGCGGAGACTTGATCTTCGACAGATTCGAGCACCGAGCGTGCCGTCAAGACTGCTTCGATGGCCATGATCTAGCTCTGCAGCCGAACAGTGCCCTAGAGGCCGCACCAGAATCCGCTCCGACCCTTAATCCGGAGCCAGATTCCCCGATCGAGGACGAGTGGTTGGACACCGCCTCGGGGGTTTTAATCTCTACGGTGATCGAGCCGAACTCTACCCCTGTCCTTTGCAAAGACCTCGACTCCAGGGTGCCGGACTCCTCTCCGGACTCCGAACCCTCCGCGCCCTTGCCAATCAAATCCGGTTGGGCGCCCGTTATGGAGTTCACGGCCGCGGACATCTTTCAGCACTCGCCCTTTGGCGACATCCTGAATTTACTAAAGTCTCTCTCTTTATCCGGAGAGCCCTGGCCGGACTACGATCAGGAAGGTTGGGATACGGACGACAAAGAAATTCAATGCCCACCCACCACCCACTTCATAGCCACTGTCGAAAGCTTACACGACGTGCTCGATTTCGACTCCGAAGACATCGACGGTATGGACGACGATGTAGCAGACAACAATGAACCAGCACCTATAGGATGTCGGACAACCTCATCCCATGATGTATACATGGTGGATACGCCCAAAGGAAATGAAGACGAGGAGCAACGGGACGCTACGAAGGATAAATCCCTCGAAAAGCAGTCAAAACGGCAACGTAAACGCTGAACAAAGTCCTGCCTCAACAAAGACCCAGCCATAGAGCAGGGCGAACCGGTGGACAACGAACAAGCTATCGAGCAATCGTCCGAACAGGACAACTTGGATAAACAATCTGTCCTCGGCGAAGAAAACAGTCCGGACGACCTCACGCCGGACAAACCATTGGAGCAAAATGACCTCCAGAAAAGGCTCGTCGCCATCGCTGGCGTAGCTGAAAAAGCGAAGCGGAAGCTCAAAACAGCGGAAGATGCACTCGAGATTAGATGGAGCAAAGTATTCAGCACCGCAGATAAATGCACGGGCGATTGCGAACACAGAGCTACCCGAAAAGAAAGCTACTGCCCGAATTCGACGAGGAGGCCTTAGAGCCCCCGCAATTAAAAAGTAAGAAGGCCACCCAGTCGGATGGACGACCCCATGGCAAAAAGAGAGCGGTGAATGGCACCGCACACAAGCCAATATGCGATCCGCATAAGGATTCACATCAAGAGGGTGGCCCAGTTAGGTCCATCTATGGGCCAAGAAAGGTGCCTTCCAAAGCAATGCAATACGCCAAAATTCAAGATCACGGCACACCCAAATATAGGGGCGCCGCACACCCCTATGTTTCACCGATGAGGTGCCGGATCATGAATTTCAGTGATTCAAACCCGTAAAGATAGAGGCATACAACGGAACAACAGACCACTGAGTGCGGATCGAGGATTACATCCTCCACATACACATGGCGGAGGAGACGATCTCCACGCCATAAAATACTTACCCTTAAACTCAAAGGGCCAGCTCGGCATTGGCTTAAAAGCCTCCCGAAAATACCATTGGAAGTCGGGAGAGCTCGAGGGCGCATTCGAGTGCAAATTTTCGGGGACTTATGTCCGCCCTCGGATGCGAGACGATCTAAGTCACATAACTCAACAGTAGCGGAGAGTCAGCCGGAAATGCGGAACAGGTTCCTTACTAAAAGAACCAAATAGTCGATCGTCACGGACAAAGCCTTAGCAGCTTTCAAACACAACGTCCGAGACGAATGGCTCGCCAGACACCTCGGCCAAGAAAAGCCAAGAACAATGGCCGCATTAACAAGCCTCATGACCCGCTTTTGCGCGGGAGAGGACAGCTAGCTGGCTAGATGCAGTACCAGCGACCCGAGTACATCCGAAACCAGGGATGGAAATGGGAAATCACGACGCAGAAAAGATCATCGCCGGAATAAAGAAAATGGCCCAAATAGTACGGCGGTCAACGCCGGATTCAAAAGCTCTCGGCCGAACAACAAAACACCACCCCTAAAGGATAACAGTGACGAGCTATCCAACCTAAACAAGATTCTGGATAGACTGTGTCAAATACATGGTACCTCCGGGAAGCACGCAAACCATACCCACAGAGATTGTTGGGTCTTCAAACAGTCCGCAGGTGAACGCCCGAACACAAGGGGCTCGACACACCAAGTAAAGATGATGACGATCACCACAAGCAGAACCCCAGAAAACAAAAAACTTTCGCACAGGAGGTTAAAACAGTAACTCACTTCACGTGATCAAAGGGAAAAACAGACCGGCGCCCACTAAAAGGCGCACCGCACACTGGTTGTCAAAACCAATCACCTTCGACCATCAGGACTACTCCGAAAATATCCGGAACGCAGGATGGACTGCCTTGATATTGGATCCTATAATCGACGGATTCCAATCTACACAAGTCCTCATGGATGGCGGCGATGACATCAACACGATATATCAGGACACAATCCGCAGGATGGGGATAAACCCAACCAAAATTCGTCGTAGCAACACCTCCTTTAAAGGAGTAATGCCAGGCCCATCTGCCCATTGTACGGGCTCCATACTGCTAGAAGTTGTGTTTGGTTCAACCGTCAACTTCCGTCGCGAAAGGTTACTCTTCCATGTCGCCCCGTTTAAAAGTAGCTATCAAGCACTATTGGGATGCGAAGCTTTCGCCCGCTTTAATGCAATACCGCATTATGCATCTCTAACACTTAAAATGCCCGGTCCACGCGGCATCATCTCGTTAAAAGGAAGTATTAAGTGTTACTCGAGCGCGGAAGAACGGGAGACTGCCTTGACAAATTTCACGCCTATCCGGCTCGCTAGGCAAAGAACCCGAATTGGTCATTCAAACCCGGACACGGCTAGACGAGTCCGGCGCCTACTAGCGGCATACCCCCATACGAGGGGCCGCATGCATGTATAACAAGAGACAATAAAGCTCAATTTTATTCACTTCTTCTAACCATACTGCTTTATTTAATATTAAGTACATCTTTCGCACGATCCTTTTTCTTTCAAACTAAGTTCCTCTCTTTCATAGATGAACAACGTGCTACACCCGTCCAGGATACGGCACAACGGAGACACAGGTGCAGACGTGCAGCAGGGACCCGTTGCAAGGATTCTTTTCAGATTAAGACCCTACGTAAACCTTTTTTCACTGTCTCTTGTTGATATACATTCCCCAGTTCCTTAAATATAATCGAGGAGGAGGTGGTGCTTTGGCATTGGCCGCACTGAATTTTTATGCTGCACTGGACACAAAGGGCTTAGGGCATTATTACGCCCATTTTCATAAAGACCGAATACCTTAGGGAGTATTCGCGTCTCGAAAGTTAGGCCTTATATGCATCAGCTCGAATCATGTCTTTGGTCAAATGTTGGGTTGCCCGGCTCCTGTGTTTTGCTGCCTTTACGCCCGTTTTCACGGCTAACGCGGCACCGTGGAGAACTATCTGCGATTGTGCCCGGTTCGCCGGGCGAGCACCTCGAGAGAAAGCCGAAAACCCGATCATATATAGCGAGAGACTGGTCAACCACTCGATGACTCACAGGAATGTTTAGAATTCCTTCGCATTCTGAAGGACCGGTTTTGATTAGGCACATACGCACCGAATTCAGGAGAGTGCGGTGCCCCCAGTGGCTATATAGTAGCCCCACCCTCGAACTCCTATGGCTAAGTGAAAGTGATAAAGCATTATAGTCCGGTTGCCTGGTTTGCTACGCTATCACCTCCTTAACAGGACCAAGACGTTGGATTAAGTGTGGAAAAACGCTTTTTTGCAAACACCCCCGCACTATGTGCGTAATGAAAGCCAAGGACTGCCATCTTCGAGTTATATACACATATACATAAACGGCCGACAGGGAGTAGTTTACTACTTGAACGCACAAGTATAAAAAGCACTTATATTACATTGAAACATTGTTTTCACAAATCATACATGTCATTTTAACATAATATCCTTCGAGCACTGCGTCTCTATTAAACGAGCGCCCAGTAGGACTTCTTCAAAGTAGTGCTCGACAGGTACTCGGCCTCCGTCCGAATCCTGGGATGCAACGTCAGTGGCCTTCATCTCTGCCCAGTATGTCTTGACACGGGCAAGAGCCATCCGCGCTCCCTCAATACATGCCGATCGCTTCATTGCGTCGATACACGGCAACGCACCAAGAAAGCTGCACTAAACCAAAATAGCTCTTGGTGGGTCCGTCCGCCACAAGTGAGTCAAGACATGCTTCATGGCAAATCCGGACAATCGATTCAGCTCGGCCCATTCGGCGAACCGATCGGTCGTGGCAGAAGGACGTTAGGACTATGGAATTGCGACCAATATAGCTCTTCCCTTTTGTGCCCTTACGGCCCCGGAAGTGCTCGGCCCGCGTCCCACGGCGCTTCGCCAAGTCGAGATAAGCATCCTCCGAACTCCACAATTTATCCAAGCGAGCATACTTTGGATCTTATATTTCCTCCAGCGAAAGCAGTTTTCCGGCCGCATAATTGCCCGGCGACTCGATTCCTCCTTGGCAGCTCTCAAAGCCGATTGGGCATTCTTGGATTCGTGGCGGCCTTCTTTAGGCCCTCTTGTTCCGCTTTGACGTTCCTTTTCAAGAACCGCGCGATGATCGGTAGTATTCCTTAACTTTTTGGCCATATCGGCCATCTCCTCCTTGCCGGCGGTGAGCAGCCCGTTCAGCTTCTAGCTCTTCGCCGCCTTCTGGCCGCGTACATTAATTTGGCTTGCTCTTTTGCTCGGGCGAAGTTACGCATGACTCCTCCACGACAGCGGCACCATCTGCATTAAGCATACAAACAGTAAGACATGGGCGTCAAGCTCCCTTACAAGGTGTCCGCGTAGAGGTCGCATACCTTGTGACTCGTCAAACCGTTTATTGACTAGCGCGATGTCCGCATCCGCCTCGTCAAGTTGCCGCTTTAGTTCGGCATAGTCAGATCCGGTGGCCTCGGACGCCCGCCACCTGCTCAGAGCGGCGATATGTTATAATCGAGAATTTGACCCTCGGCACATTGTCAATTTTGACAACATACCGAGTCTCGGGGCTACTATCTATACAAAGGCGCATTTTATATGCATAAACCGCCGAGAAAGATACATCATTTTGCGTACCTCAAACCCGTCGGTAGAACTTCGACGGCTTCATGCAATCCGCTCTCCGCGGATGCAATTCTTTCAATCAACATACCCATTAGAGCACGGTGATCTTACGAAATAGCCGCCCGAAAGCAGATCCTTGACTCCTTCGATCAGACGCCACTTGGCGCTGGACCTTCCGGCCTCACGGACTTGGGGAGAACCCTCGCGATGACACCTCCGGGTCGTCCGCTTCACATGAGGGTGCGGCAGGTGGAGGCGTTGGCTCTCCATCATCTCTGGAAGAAGATCCTCAAGACGAGCTCTGCCGAGAAGGGCCGAGGTCCGAACTACAAGGTACAATTTCGGTTATCTCCATGAATGAATCTGGATGTTTCTTATTTACAAGACCCCTTCTTTTTTACTTACGACTTCTTTGGAGGGCTGATCCCTCGGGAAATAATGCGGCTGGGTTACTTCCAGTTGGACTCTCTGAAGATTCCCTTCCCTTCTTTGAGGCCTTGACCTCGGATCTTACAAGCGGTCCTCTTCTCTCCTCGGAAGGTGGGACTCTTAATCCCTCCTTCCTCGATAGCCTCCTTCAGAGAGGCAGTTTCTCCCCGCTCCTCCCTTCGCCTTCTTCAAAAGGCGCGACCTTCAACATCTTGGTCAACATGGGATCCGGCGTGGTCTCTGGGAGGGGAGCCAGACACCTTATCAACTTTTCCTTGGCAATCCACTCCTGTTCAAGAAACGGCTCCTTTAAAGGGCATATATATATAATAAATGAATGAATGAACAGCTTGTCCAGTTACTGGACTACTTACTTGAGTATCTGGGCGATTGCAGCTTAGTCCTGCGTCCTCAGTCAGGTCCGGACACTTCTCTTGTGATCCAAGAACAGCTTATACATCTCCACAGGCGTTGTGCCCATAAAATTTTGGAGAGCTCGTGGTCCCTCGGATTGAATTCCCACAGGCGGAGGGGGCGTTCTTGCAGGCTGAAGGCGCCGGATCACCATAACCTGCGCCATCGCAACCAGATTGATCCTCTTTCTGGAGATCTCGAATACGGCCTGCAGTTAGGGAACATCCTTGGATGGCCCCAGTCGAGCCCCTTGTTGACCCATGACGCCAGCCGCTGTGGTGGACCTGAGCGGATGGCAGGGAGCGCCACCCATTTGGTGCCCTGGGAGCGGTGATATAAAACCACTCCCGTTGCCACAAACCAAGCTCCTCTTGAAAAGAGCCCTCGGGACACGGAGCATTAGCACATTTGCTTATGACCGCCCCTCCGCACTCGCTTGCTGCCCCTTGATCATCTTTGGCTCCACCTTGAAGGTCTTGAGCCACAATCCAAAGTGGGGGTAATATGGAGGAAGGCCTCACATACGACAATGAATGACGAGATATGGAGGATGGACTCCGGATTCAAGTCATGGAAATCAAGCCCATAATAAAACATGAGCCCCCGCACAAAGGGGTCCGTCGGGAAGCCTAAACTCAAGGAAGTGGGACACGAACACCACGTTCTTGCCAGGGCTCGAGTGGGAGTGACCTGCGCCCGAGCAGGCAGCCTATGCGAGATCTCGGGTCGGATACTGGCGTCTCGCAGACTTTAGCACATCTTCTTCGTGGACGGAGGAAGACATCCATCGGCCGTGCTAGTCGGAGCCGGACATCGCCGAAAGTCCGAAGCGCTGAATCAAGCTTTGGGTGTTGGAACTCGAAGCGCGAGGCGAACTCGATGGAGGGTGTAAAAAGAAGAGGGCCTTGGTCTCATTATAAAGTGGTTGAATACCAAGAGCCCACCCCGTGGTCGATTAGGACTCGCCTTTGATAGAGAAGGCAGGCCGACGGGCACGGTTGGGTTACCCACGTCCGTATTGATGAGAATCCCGGAATAAGGGGGCACGATCTGCGCTTTGATAAGACGTGCCAAGGAAACCGCCTCGCTAAACACGCCGAGGTGGAACAATAAAAATGATTCATATAAAGGCTCGGCCGTGGTGTGATGTCACGCCATGAATACGTCGAAGATCTGTGCAAAAATTATTTTCTCTACGGTGTTATGTGGAACTTGTTTTGCGAGCGGACACTATCCCGGTGTTCACAATCTTCTATAAATTATTCGGAGGAAGAACCCGCTTTGCAATGCCGAAGACAATATGCGCCGGACTTCGTCGTCATTGAAGCTGGTTCAGGGGCTCTTGAGGAGTTCCGGACTAGGGGTGTCCGGATAGCGAACTATCATCATCGGCCGGACTCCAAGACTATGAAGATACAAGATTGAAGACTTCGTCCCGTGTCCTGGATGGGACTTTCCTTGGCGTGGAAGGCAAGCTTGGCGATACGGATATGTAGATCTCCTACCTTTGTAACCGACTACGGTAACCCTAACCCTATCCCGTGTCTATATAAACCGGAGGGTTTTAGTCCATAGGACGAACAACAATCATACCATAGGCTAGCTTCTAGGATTTAGCCTCTTTGATCTCGTGGTAGATCCACTCTTGTAACACACATCATCAATATTAATCAAGCAGACGAGGGTTTTACCTCCATCAAGAGGGCCCGAACCTGGGTAAAACATCGTGTCCCTTGTCTCCTGTTACCATCCGCCTAGACGCACAGTTCGGGACCCCCTACCCGAGATCCGCCGGTTTTGACACCGACACTCGCGGGCCACGCCTCCGCCACCATCCGTGACCACTCCGTCGCCCGCCCGCGCTGGGACGGGTGGTTCGGCCCCAGACGAGCCGATTGCCGTGTTCGCCTTCTTGTTGGGAGCCATCGCGACGAAGGAGTCGATGAGTTGACTTCAAAACCGGATTTTCACAGCCTCAGCGCCCCCTACCTGGCGCGCCAAAGATGTCGGGGCTCAGGAACGACACCTATGGGATCACATGGAATCCCTACTACGGTTGGCGGGGCATGGGACTGCGCAAAGAGCGGGTCGAGAAGATCAACATGGGGGGATTTTTACCTGTGTTCGGCCATGAACGATGCGTAAAACCCTAGTCCTGCCTTCTGTGTATTTTGTGTTCTTGAGCTCTTGAACTAGCTGCAGTGCATGCCCAGTCCAAAAAGTCTGAATCCTTCCTTAGTACGCCTCGGTCCTCCTTTTATATGTCAAAGGGGTTGCCACAGCGGCACACATGAGGTGGAAAGTATCTACATTGTACAAGTTTATCTCCTGACATCATAGGACAAACGCATTTAATGCGCCGCCTACGTGTCCTCTTGCTTTATCGGGGACGGCAACAAGGCTCGTCCCGTCCATCGCCGCCTCGCCTCACCCCGACGCCAGCGTCGGTGACCAGGGCATGCAGCCGCCACTGGCCGGTCGGAGCCGGTCAGTGCGGTGGCAGGGTCTTCATGAAGATCTGCATGCCACCACGCAGTGCTTGACTAGTTGGCCTAGAAGTTGCATCTTTGCCATGAGCGCTTCGCTTAGATTGGCGGGTGGCCGCCACGTCGAGCGGTGCGGTGAAACTTCGACAAGTGTGGAGTGCAGTTGCCTGTAGATGTCCCCGGCAAGGGTCTTGCGGGGGCCTCGTGGGTGTCCCCGACAAGGGTCTTGCCAGGGGTCTTCGCCTTCTGGTTCTTCTCTAGTCTTGCATGCCTCTGGTCTTCACAAAGATCTGCATGCCACCATGCAGGCGCCTCCCGAGCCTTGGTTCCGATGTTGTCGATGGTGTCAGAACTCTCAGGCTCAAGGGTGACGGTCTTGCTGGTGTCGAGCAAGTTGCCCCGGCAAGGCTCTTCTTGCCGGGCTCATCAAACCCCTCCCAAGGCTCTTCTTGGGGAGCCCATGTTGCCCCTTTGCTCTTCGCGCCTCCGGCTTGAGCGCTGCTCTGGTAGTCTTGTATCTTTGCTTCTTCTGCCTTGCCAAGCGTGGCCGCAGGTGTGGCTATAACTGCCCATGCACAAGTAAAAGGGTACGGAAAAACCCCATCTTTTGTACACCAACAACGTGTGTGCATTTATAGGGATGAGTGTATGCGTGTATGTATGAGCGTTTGTACTGTGTTAAAGAAAGAAGATAAAGTCGCTGCTGCATTAACCGGTCATAGTGAGGAGTAACATATACTGGTATCATGCATATGATACGAGTGTATGATACTACCTTCATAGTGCGTAGTAACATAAAGTAGTATCATAGATGATCATATTTATTGCCATGCATGACACAAAGTAGCATAGCATTTAACATGATATGGTATCTATCTATGTTATTCTAACCCTCTCTCTTTTCTTTAATTATGTGCCATATAAGTATGTTTGCTAATCCCAAGTGCATGATACCGGTTATGTTACCCCGCTATGGCCAGCCTTATAAAAGTAAGTTGGAGGATAAGAAACCGTCCACGTCGGACCGCCTGACCCACGCTCCAGAGAGAGAGAGAGCTAGTCCCGAAATTGCCAGCCAAGAAAACACAAGGAAACAGAGCATATTCCGCCTGTTCCAGCAGCAGAGAGAAGAAACCTAACATCCAGCCCGGCCGCGCGAGAGAGAGATCCCGCCGAATCCCCAAACCCAACCACCGCTCCTCGCCCGCCTCCCCGGCGACCTCAGATCTCGTCTGCGGCGGCGGCGGCGGCGGCGACGGCGGAGGCGGAGGGCCGGGATTGGAGGCGAAGATGTTCTATGGGGCGATGGTGTGGGATCCGTGGCTGATCGTGGCGCAGATCGTCTGCCTGCAGTGCCTCTACTACCTCGGGCTCGGCCTCTTCATGGCGCTCCTCGTCGGCACCCGCGTCCCGCGCCTCACGCTCCTCTACCTCTTTGACTTCGCCACCCTCACCCCGCGCACAACCACCGGCTGGTGCGCCATCGCCTCCTTCCTCCTCGCCGCCATCGCGGGGTACGGTAACAGCACTGCTCATTCCCATTCCCGCCGGCACGCCAGCCATTTTTTCCTCCAAGCTACGACCTGCTTCTACCTGTGCAACATTTAGCAGTGCGGGGTTCCTCTGTAGGAATCAAGACCCGGAATAGGTCGACTGGACCCCTGCACTTGGTGGTAATTGCTTCTGGTTATGACTGCAGGTGCTAATTGCTTCGAGTTCCAAAAGCATCGACTGTAAATTGCCTGTCAGCAGCGTGTAGTTTACCACATCTTATTCTAAATTGGCGGAATGTAACAGCCATTTCTTCAACCAGTAGTTAAGTTTCTCGAGTTTGTTGGTATGTATTAAGCCTGGAGAGGGGTCTGGTCGTATACTTGTACTTGCTAGGGCTGTGAAGTATCTGAAATATAAAGCCAAAGCTGCCATGTAACGTAGATGCATTTTGATATCGGCTTACCAGTTGATACATCAGAAGATTTTCAGTAGAGTGTCATTGATGGCTGCTATGGAAACCTTGTTCTTGTTGCCATATATTGCATAGGGTGTAGGCGCCCAATTAGACTGGAAGGAAGACCATCTCATCAGTAGATAGGCCAGTAAATTATTTTGTGGAATTCCAGTTGTAATTCAGAAAGATATCGTGAGCACTTTCCATCCTCATTTTCCAAATCAACCAAGAAGAGTTTGATCTCTAGAAAATATTCTGGAGCCAGATATTCTAATAGCAGATGGATAAGGGAATTAATCCACCCCGTTCACATATCATTTGTGGGCAGTGCGAGGAAAGCACTTGCTAAAGTATCTGAACTTACACAGAAATAATATATAGGAATCAGGTCTTGCTGCTTGAATCCTATTGGAAATGAAAATTTTCTGCTAACACATACTGTGTTTTCCTGTATTTTATATCCTTGTACTTAGGCTAAACCTTCAACCGAGAAAGGCCTTTGCCCCACTTTATAGACAATGCCAACCACCGAAACAACCTAGTACACATGGTAGCAGCAAACACAACAACACCATACAAAGAAGAATTCTCAAGCAACCATCTAAATAGGCAGAATGGCCTACATCGTAGTAGGTTAGTGTCTAGCATAGCATTCAGGATTAGACTTCAGTTTCCACACTATACTTGTGAACAATAACTACAGAAACCAAAACCATGCTACCGATGATAACTTGATAAGACTTCACTAAGAACTTGGTCTTTGCTAGCTATGAAGAGAATGGGCTTGATTGATGTTGCTTTAGCCTTTTCAGTTTCCTAATTGTTCCTTATATGGTTTCTGCAAGAAATGGTTCTGTTTTAACTTTGCTTCCATGCTTTCCTTGGGCAGTGCTGGATTCATGTTTTATGTGATTGAGAGAGCCAAGAAGTGCCTGGACTTTGCAGCCACCCTGTACATCATCCATTTGTTCATTTGCATTATTTATGGTGGATGGCCAGCTTCAGGTACATGGTGGGTGGTCAATATTGTTGGTTTGGCAATCATGTCCCTCCTCGGTGAATACCTATGCATCAGGCGAGAGCTAAAAGATATTCCAGTAAGGCTTCGTGCAAGTAAGCAACTCTGTCCTAATAAAATTTGTCTTTTTTCATTTTCCTTAGATGATTGTTCTCTTTTTAAATAAGGAATCATGTACATTTTGTTGCTTATCTATGTAGCCCTCTTACAGTATGCTTACCCAAGAGTCTCATTTAAGCTCGAATATTGGAGTGACTAAGTTGTTAATACATGCTGCTAATGAACTTTGAAGCAATGGATGGCACATTATATTGTTTGGATTCGTTGGTGATTTTGTAATATCCTAATCTTATATTGCCACTTTGCACCTACCTGTGTCCATATGTGACTATGAGTTTTGGTGGTCCTTAATTCCTTTTTAGGCTTGAAGCTCACTACAATTAGTACCAACTGAGATATTGTTCCATCAGAGATTCCCATATCTAGAAAGTTTTCTGCTGTTCGTGTGCTGTCTACTTATAAGGATTGTAGTAAGTTTGAGCACATATAGACATGGGAATGTGCCTTTTTGTTTGGCTAATTTCTTTGGCAAGTCATGGTTTACTTTTAGACAGGGCTGGAGCGTCACAGCTCTTACGCTTGACATGGCTAAATTTTTTGAACTCGAAGCCAATTGGTGCTAACTAAAAGAAAATGAAAGAAGGCAATTTGTGCTAACTAATTTTTTTGAACTCAAAGCCAATTGGTGCTAACTAATTTTTTTGAACTCAAAGCCAATTGGTGCTAACTAAAAGAAGATGAAAGAAAGCAATTGCATATTGAGCAAATTGTATGCAAACAAATGAAAGAAATAAAACTAATTATGCAAATACGGCTAAATTTAATGTTAGTTCCAGTTATAAAAGATTCATGTTTTCCAATGCAGACTGAGCAGATGGTAAACTTAGTTTGGAGCAGAGATATGCATCGGAATTTTAATCTTTGCAAAATTAGAAGAATGATTGCTGCAACTTGGACCAAGTTCTTATCCACTCACTGGTTACAGCATCTTGCCAATTCAGTTCAGGCATCTAATCATGACCTAGCAGCGTTAAAATGTTGACCGACCGCTGCTTCCTTCTACTAACATGTCTAGCTGAACTGTATGATCCACATCTTTCTTATAAGGTGTAGTGTTAGTGAGTTTAACTGCTGTTGTCATAGATTGTTTCTTACACACAGAAGTTGAAAACCACATGGCCTAGCGTAAGTTCAGACCAAACTGCATTATTAGTCCAGCTGATGATATGATCCGAATGAGTGAGCATTAGGCTTCTACAGAGTCCTGTCTATAGATCGAGTGATTGACTAAAATCTTGCCAAATGAGCACTAATAATGTTTGACTAACAGAAAACCTGGTAGAACTCTAAGTTGGACTGGACCCACTGAGTACTCGAAACCTTTGTAGTTGTTCTCACTTCTCAGCATGTTCTGACTTGCTGGCCATTCAAGTTCAGCTCTGTTTAGGGTGCATAAGCTTCCAGACCAAAAACCATTGGAAACAACTTCAAGCATGCACTGCTGATTCACAGCATTTTCATGATTTGAAATAGTATAGGAACCATGTGACCATGTAAAATAAACTTAATATTTGACCTGGCTTATCTAATTGTTTTCCAGCCTTTTCAGCATGACTGACTTTCCTTGAGTGAAAAGATATAGTGTCTTCTTCGTCGTTTGACAAATATTATTATAAATAAGGTGTAAGCTCTGTTTAGATTCTTGAACAAGAGAACAATGACATGGAAGCTTAAGTAGTAACGAACTTTTCTTACTTGGCACCACTGAACTCAGTACATGTGCACTGTTACTTCCCCCTGTTTACCTCTTTGTTGAAACTATCTTCTCCAGTCACAACTTACTAGCCTTCTAATTATTTCACCCTTCCTTCAGGTGTTTAATCTCAGAGGCTAAAGGAGTATAGGTGGTTTCCAACTGTTGTTACCCCCCAAGAGATGCTTGTTAATATCTGCCCTTAGGAATACAGAGACCTGCGATGCATGCTTTGTTCTGTGATTTACAACCGATACTGTTGAATCTTGCAAATATCTTTGCTGTTGTAATGCATGGTCTCTCTGTAGAACCACCATATAGGTAAATGACATTGCGAGCGAGGCTTCTGAACTACCACCATTGGAATGGGATGTCAGCTCATTTTTTGTGGCATGTATCAAGTCTTCCTCTCTTATGGATGGTGATAGAAAACAGGTGTCTGCTTGACAATTTGTATGACTAGATAACAATATCTTGAAATTGCTATTTAGCGAGATTGATAATGCGAATTTTCTTGCACATTTTGATTTTTGCAAGCTGTACATTGCAGATATTATACCTAGTGTATTGTCTCAGTAAGTGAGAGCTGATTTCTGTCTGACCACACACGACTGCTTAGAAATTCAACATTCCTTCACAACGCTTCTTTAAGTTCGTATGAAGTAATGCTGGTATGTGTTTGGCATAGAGGAGTTTCAATTGGATTTGAACACCAGGAATTGCAATTCTATGTGAACTCAAGCTCTTCGATGTATTTTTCTTTTCTTGGAGAGGTGTTTTTTTTAACCTTTTTTTAACCTTTCTTGGAGAGGCGTTAATGGGTGGCTTACTGGCGTCCAGCTCTCAGCCTCTCGCTCATAGGTGTTGCCAGTTGCCGACTAACAATTCTCTGATGATAATTCATGGTGCACAATATCAAGAGGGCAAGTACTCGATCTCCGTGAAACAACTGAAACGTACTCTCTTTGTCCATTAAAAAAATACTTGTCGAAGAAATAAATAGAAATGTTTGTATTTAGATGTATTTTTTTTACAAGCTAAGGAATAACCATTGATATGCACTTCGACCCTTACAAATGCAATGGCATTGGACACTATTTATGTACAGAGCTGTAGTTGCGCACGGCGTGGAAAAAAGAAAAAAAAAGTAATCCACAAAAAGTTAAAACATACTTCCTCGTTCC